>JAQNCB010000008.1:17740034-17754997 GCA_030068295.1 Euristhmus nudiceps | reverse complement strand
GGGGGGGGGGGGGATTAAAATAGCAAAGATATGAACAAATCAATAATAATAATACCCTTTGATTTTGAATGGGACGTCCAATACTTTTAGACATGTGGCATGTTTTTACTATTTTTAGCCTTTACTTATATATATTTAATTTCATATATCTGTGTGTTTGTGGACACAGCTCCCGAGGCCATTAGCGGTAAGTACTATGATGCCAGTGTTGACTGGTGGGGACTCGGCTGTCTCATTTACGAGATGACCGCAGCAAGTCTTCCATTCCGTGACCGCAACGAACGGCTGCACCGGAAGGAGCTTGAGAAAAGAGTTGTGGAGACCAAAGAGAACTACGGGGTCAGTTTCACAATGGACACGAGAGACATCTGCCAAGCGGTATGAATACCTCATCTCACCAAACTTGTCCATCACTGTTGGTGTTACTTTACATGCATAGAGTAACAAGGTAGAAGTACAATTCTACAAGTACAAACCATAGCACAAAGTGAATGACAAAGAGCAGGTAGCTTTTAAAATGGTGACCAGGTTCAGCCTGGTGACTATATTGGGGGGGGTAATCTAGTGTGGGACAAAAAATTATTCCTCAACCACAGAAACCCAAAGGCAAAGTGTAGAAAATGTCTATCAGACATGAAAAAGGAGAATCCTAGCCAAAATTTGTTTTCTTTCAAGCAAGGCACAGCTAGAATAACATCGAAAGAAATAGAAAGAAAGAAAATGTTACGAATTCAATAACATTATTTAACAATTCTTAAATCAAACTTTATACCTTAAAATAAACTGAGTATCAATGCCAGGGTATATATTACTTCCACGTTAGCTAACATTCCGTTCCATTCAAATTTGCCTAACACTTCTAGATTTCCCAAGCCATTTAGTTTTGCATATTAACTGCAGTCTTCCAAACTGGTGGCCCTTAGCTCCGGCCACAAAAAGGAGTGATTGTACTGTAGGCTTTCTGTTTCATATTAGACAGCCAGGCCTGCCACTAAAACCTGAAATATAGAGACGAGGATGTGGGTTTGGAAACTTTGTCACTAACTAAGAAAGAGTATTTAGTAGACTATTCAGGGAGGGAGAGCATTAGGCATGGCCCTTCTCACAATCCTCAGCTAAGCTAGTTTATGACACGTGTTTAAGTTGAACTTATACTATTATTATTTTGACGAGTCAACTCCTGTAAGGTATTTTTTTTAACTATACTACATTTAGCATAATGTACATTTCGGTGAGGTTGTAATCAACTTCTTTACATTTTCAAGTAAATCAATTAGAAAAGATTTTGATGCTTTTACTAAATAGGAGTAATTGCTGAGGTGTATGAAGTACTGTATGAACTCATGTTTAGACATAAATTAACCCTTTAATGCCTCAGATTACTACTTAGATATTCATCCTAAAGCATATTCACTATAAATAATTCAGGAGCTACAATTAAATTATTAAAATATTAATAACTGTTACTAAAATATTTGGAAAATTTGAGTCTGTAATGTAAACATTTTATGTACTTTAAATATTCTTAAAATTAAACCGAGTCAATAAAAATGTATGTCGAGTTCTACTTATACGAAAAGAGAAAGTTCACCAACAGGCTAATACTTTATTGTGATAAGCTATCAATCTTCAAATTTAAAACAGTTTTCCTTGAAAGAAATAAGTTACTGTAACTCATTGTAAAAATACAAATAAATAAATAAATACATCAATAAATAAATAAATAAATAAACATCAGCTATTGCACCAATGACAGAATAGTTAATTAATATTTTTTGACCTTCATAAACATTTAATAAAATGTCAAAATTTACAGAAAATTGTTTGTATTTTTTGTATTGTACTCATTTTTATGCAGTTTTTGTTTGTATTTACCAATAGATTTTTTAACATTAATGAATAGTATTTTTACTCACCAACACAGTCAATTAAAACATACATTCATTAATTTTATGAACCAATTAATCCTAATAAGGGTTGCTGGGAGGCTGTCGCCCATCTCAGCCAACTCCAGGCGAGGGAGCGGTACACACCGTACAGTTTGCCATGCCATCGCAGGGCCGACACTCACACAACCAGGGGCAGTTTGGAACAGCCAATTAGCCTACTGTGCATGTTTTTAGACTTTGGGAGGAAACTCAACACAGAAACGTCCAAGTTGAGAATTGAACCCAGGCCTTCTTGCTGTGAGGTGGACGTGTTAACCACTATGCCACCATGCCGCCTTAAAACATACAATATAAATAAAATAATGGTTTAATTACTAAATCAAATTAATTGTGTTTTGCTGGAAGAAACATTTATTTACTACACTGCATGCAGTTGTCAGTCCGGCTGAACTAGATGTGATGTAAATGCACAGAATTTATTTTTAGCTTTTGTTAATGATCACATATTATCGGTTTTCCCCCCTTATCCCCCTCTGACTCTTGGCCATTGTTTGAAAATTCCATAAAGTTCCTCCTTCATGTCGTCCAGATGATCATGTCGAAGTTAAAAAACACATACCGTAAATGTGTTTACTAATAAGGTAGCATATTTATTATATGTACTAGTACATGGCAACAGTGCAATCTGATTGGTTTGGTATTCACTTATACCGTAATTAACAACTATGGCCTCAAACCAAAAGTAATTTTGATGAATATTCCCTGAGATGGAATACTGAATTATGGGAATTAATCACTTCAACTAAGCTAGCTAAAGCTAGCAGATTGGATCTTCCATTCAGTTTAGCTATTCCACAAGAAGCAACAAAATTTGAAATGACACCATTTTATTTTTTTTTATTATTTTCTTTTACCAAAGCTGGTTTTATTGGGCTGCTCTGAGAAACAGGCCTGGGATCACCGTGGTCTCTTATTACAGGTGGTGGTATATGCCAAGTACCTGTAATGTCTTGATTGTATTAGCATGCTAACAGAAGAGCCAGCTAGCTTGGGTTCATTCTAGAAAAATCTAGACAATATTTGGAATCAAACTATTTAATGGCAAGAAAGTTTTTTTTCACCAATCACAACTTTATTGGCCTACTTCAAGTAACAATACTTTGGGAAGGAAGCTGTTATACGCAGCTTTGGAATAATTATTTTATTTATTATATTTTATTCCAAGACAACAGACTAATAAGATTGCACCTTTCCCGGTTAGTAAATTGGGGATAATGCATGAATTACATGATATGGCCTTCATGTTTTTCAAAATATAAAAAGCCTGTCATGATGACTGTTACACTTTAAAAATGTAAAAAATAAACTCTAAAACATGTATATACTTACTAAAACAATTATTCACCTATCACTGAATAGTCCCTCAGACGGAACACCTGATTCAGCAATATCAATCTCACCTTTGGGGAATAATTGTTGTTTAATATCTTACATAAAATAAATATGCAATTTATACACTTACGAGAGTAATATGGCATTAAACTGAATTGGAATGTTTCACTCAGCTCCTGGCCAAAAATCCAGAGGAAAGACTAGGATGCGGTGCTGGTGGTGTAACCGACATAAAAGATCATGTTTTCTTCAAGGACATCAACTTCAGGCGGTTAGAGGCTGGAATGCTGGATCCCCCTTTTGTACCAAATGTGAGTAAGACTGATTTTTTTTCATTAAACAATAAACTCTGGCTAAAGTAGAGAAACAGCAGAGGTCAAAACATTTTTCAGGAGATTTGTCTTGCATCATAATAATTTGTGAATTCTATCCATTTTTATTGGAAATTAACTGTTTTTCTAATGAACAGTTAAATACAGGTGACATTATTTCATTGTCCTGCAAGGAAAATTTAGCTGTGCATTAACTCATCCAAAGTGAGCACACATACTCGGAGCACTGGGCAGCTACACTGCGGTGCCCGGAGAGCAGTTGGGGGTTAGGTGCTTTGCACAAGGGCGCTTCAGACATGAAGGTGGATGAGGGGGAGAGGCTCCCTCCAGCACACATTTTTCCTGCTGGTCCGGAAATTGAACCAATGACCTTTCAGTCCCAAATACGCTTCTCTAATCATTAGGCCTGGTTGTGTGAGTGTCCACCCTGCGATGGCCTGGTGAGCTGTCCAGGGTGTACTCTGCTCTTGCACAGAGCCGGTTGAGATGGGTGCTAGCCTCCCTGTGACCCTACTTAAGAATAAGCGGTTCAGAAAATTAATGAATGAATTAATGAATCATCATTAGGCCATGGCTCCCCAATGGTGTCTATTATGAATATTTTTCTGTATCGAAGATTATTAATAAAGTACACTACAGCACCAGGATGTGTCATCCAATGGAATAGTGATAGCTCAGTGGTTAATGCTCTGGGTTAGTAATTCAAAGTTCAGGGGTTCAATCCCCAGTACCACCATGGCACTTGAGAAAGGCCCCCAACCATAAACTGCTCAATTGTCAGCCATCATTTAATCTCATGATGGCTTGCGTTTATGATTTCCACAGCCAAAAGCCGTGTACTGCCACGACGTTGTGGATATTGACCAATTCTCCACAGTGAAAGGCGTCAACCTTGACGTGACAGATGAAGACTTTTACACCAAGTTCAGTACTGGCAGCATGACCATCCCGTGGCAAAACGAGGTACTAAAACAAACAAACTAAATTCTGTTTATTTTATCCAACTCTACTACATTAGCTCTTTTTTTGCCTTATGCAGATGATTGAGACAGAGTGCTTCAAGGATCTGACCGTATTTGGCCCCAAAGGAACAAGGACACCTGATCTTGATCGGTCAGTTCAGGTTGACCAGCCTATCAGACATCATCATCATAAGACCACATGCTCTTCGAAGTCAAGTTCCCGAAACAGGCTGATTGATAAAATATTTAAGAGACAAGTAAGGAATTTGTTGAATGCTCTCAACACGTATTGTCCACTTCATTAGGAACATCTGTACATTCATGTACCTATTCAGATGCCCAGTCAAGTTTAGAGCCTATTGTCATTTAAATGAAATCAGAATTGAGTAAAAATATCAGTCTTCTGGGAATTTCATGCACAACAACCTCTAGATTGGTGGAATCCAAAATGGTGCAAAAAGCCAAAAACATCTAGTAAGTGTTACTTCTGCACATTGATTAGGGACTGCAGAGAAGAACAGACACACGAGCTCACCCTTTATCAGGAAGGGTATGTTAGCTCAAATAACTACTCTTTACAACTGTGGTGAGCTGAAAAAAACACATTTGAAGCACACAAGCAGCAAGGAAAAAACAGGAATCTGAGATACTGTTGAACATTGGGAGGCCAAGCAATATTGTTCCAGTCTTTAAAAATGAGGTGTTGCAAGTTTATACATGTTTATTCTGCATTACACCAAGATGAAGACTGCACTGTATCCTTGAACCTTCAGTGAACTTGGAAGGGGCGTGATCAAAATGGGCATACAGTTTTCAAGGTCTTACTACTACCTTACTGCGTCCACACCAAGTTCTCTCTGCATCTACCATGCTTTCTCTAAGTTCTTACCACATTCAATGCCTTCTTACTACAATCATATCGCACCATGCTTTTATTATGGTCTCACTTGGTTGGTCTGGTCATTATAAATACTGCGTCAGTATTTATTTTGTTGTGTCTACATTTACATTCAGAAAGTCGATGCTACGGTTATACTCTACCAGTGAAGTCCCTACTAGGTTTGAGTTACACCAAAACTACGTGAATGCCATCGTTACTACATCCATTTTTAGTTCTTATGTTTTTTTTTGTGTGTGGGTTTTTTGGAGGGAATTTTCCCCATTTTTCTCCCTAATTTTAGTTGTATCCAATTCCCACCCAACAGCTATTGCCTTCCCTATGACACCACCACCACCGACCAGGGAGGGGCGAAAGCTTACACACACCCCCTCCTTGACATGCATTGCTAGCTACCCACCTCTTTTCGAACTGCAGCACATGTGTATCTGGGGTGGCCTAACACACTTGGTCGGAAAGCGATATCTGCCCCCTCTTACAAATGAGTTCACAGACTTGCCCATGATTCTCTGGCAATCGCTGTGAGTGACAGGGAAGTGAGCGTATGCCATCCATCCCTCCCTCTCGTGAGAGCTCAGCCAATTAGCTCTCACGGACTCCCGGCCACAGACGGGTGCGGCATTAACCTGGATACGAACTTGCAATCTCTGCGTTAATAGTCACGCACCTTGTCGATGCACTACTCAGGAGCCCTCCTAGGTTTTTTCACATATCCAAAGTTTGATTACAGGCCGGCATGGTTTAGTGCAGTGTTTAATACATTCGCCTCACAGCAAAAAGGCTGTAGGTTCAATTCCTGGGCTGAGGGCATTTCTGTGTGGAGTTTTCATGTTCTCCCCGTGCTTATGTGGGTTTTCTCTGGGTACTATGTTTTCTTCCCACAGTCCAAAAACATGCACAGTCAGCTAATTGGCTCTTCCACATCACCACGAGGTGTGTGTGCATGTTGGCCCTGTGATGGCCTGGCGAGCTGTCCATGGTGTTCTCCATCTTTGCCCAGAGTCGGCTGTGATGGGTGCCAGCCGCCTCGTGACACTAATTAGGAGTAAGCAGCTGAGAAAATGAATGATTCAATGAAGTTTGACCATATCCTCCATGTACATGTAGACTATACAACATTCTTGAATTCAAAAGCCTTCTTTCCTGGCACTATGACAGCCATGGCTTTTGTTCCATTTGTTTTGAGAGAAAACTCTGGAAGAGACTAATCTTTTAAGTCTGTAGCCCCAAATTTCTATTCTTAGATCTTGATGGGGCTTTTTGCTGTTGTAACCCTTCAAAATTCAACATGATTTGATCTGAGATGCTTTTCTTGTCATCACAATTGTAAAGGGTGATTTATATGGTCACTTAGCCCAGCCACAGAAAGTGAGTTCAAACAAGTCTGGTCATTCTCTTGATCCTATCCTCTCATCAAAGTGTTTGTGGAATTTTAGATGTTTTGAGATTGTTGTGTGTGAAAATCTGATATCATCATTAGTTTTCTCAAATAATAAAACCAGAATGCCTCGGGCTCCAGCAAGCATGCCATGTGTGAAGCTGCTGATATAAATATAACATTTTCTCATTCTGATCTTTCATGTGAATGTTAACCCAAAATCCTGGCTTGCAGAATTTCATATGGTACTCTGCTGATACACCACTCGTTTAGTAAATAACTGCTTGAATATTCAGGTGTTTCCAAAAAAGGGAAGGTGGGGATGTCAGTACATGTATACTGCATTTTCTTTTCACTAAATTTATGCACATATTCATACTAAATTCTTTTTTTCAGCATCGTAACGAGGCCTCAGGGCGGAAGAGCAGAGCACTGGGGAAGAGTACAGATGAGCTGAACCTATTAGATGATGATGATTTGCACTTGTAACTTATTACAGAATGTTAACGTGTACAAGTAATCAAGATGATATAAATGTAATCTTTTAAAGATGATGACTTGAAAATGTAATCTATTACAAGATTTACAAGATAAATTGTGAATGGAATCTATTACAAGATAATTTGTAAATGTACATAAAGTTGTAGATATTTTTACAGATGTGTAATCAAAGTTTGTGCTATTTTATCTAAAAGATTTTAAAATAGGCTTGGTGCTGACATTTTATGGATAATGGTCACAGTATGAATGAGTAAGCATGTGTCTTATTTTATGATCACTTTAACTTTTTGCAATTGTTTTGTACGGTCACTTATCTAAATACATGACTGAAAATCAGTGAAAGCTGTGTTTGTACATTAGTCTATTACTGAGTCAGCTGAAAAAGACATTGGCACTGACAGAATGAAATGATCCAAGACTTTTTAAAATATTGAATTTTATTAAAACAAGCTTCAGTATAAAACAGGGTTTTGGGTTCTGGACACACCAATACAATTAATCATACTTTACACCAGGGTGAACAACCATTTAAGACAGCATTCATACCTTGCCGGACAGCATCAACAAGCGTCTGAAAGACAGAAACTTTCCTGTGGTGAAAGTCATCTCTTCATTCTCACAACATTCCAGACGATGTACGTTACGGCTCTGGTGAAACCCGTTACATGTACTGTAGTTATTTTGTACGTATCCTGATTTACAAACAAAACTCACACCCATCGCTCAAAAACCATACAACCAGCAGACGCCTTTGCCCAGTAGAGTACATTCTAAGATTTTGCATGCACTAAACTTTGTTTGCCAAGGGACACATTTGCCAAACAAGAAATGTATGAGGATGGAAAAGAACAAATTGAGAATTTTGCGGCGAGATACCCGTTAACGCTATCTGGCACGGTGTGACTGCTGCTTCAGGGTTTTACTAATGAGGAATTAAAATGAACAAGAAAACCAAGCTCAAAGAAAATACAACATCTATGGGCTGTTCATTCTGGGGTCAGATGCAACTTGGTGTTCGGCAGGTACAAAGTGAACTATACTCCATTAATTTCACTGTTTTATGTATGATAAGTATTTAAAAAAAAAAAAAAAAAGGCACACAAAGTCCTGTAGTTTACTATAATTTCCCTTCTGGTTGGATGATAACACACACGGGATAATACAAGTAAATATTAGTATGTAACCCACATGAGCTTGATCATCGACATCATTGATCCAATAACATTATTTAACAGCGTAATAGATAACCAAATTGGTCTCATTCTCTTGAAAATATTTAGAGTCTTCAATTTTTGGAAACTTCATGCACACATGGCACAACACCAAGGTTCACTTACAAGTGAAAATGTTGCGAAGTGAGTGGTTAGAAGTGCAATAGCTTGACGGGTAAGGTGTTGGGCATCGCATTAAAGGAACTTTCTAGTATTTTTCAACCCAATTTCTACCGAAAGAATCTGAACTACATGTGCAATAACCATGGATGAGTTTTACTGTACCAAGAAAAATAACAAAACTTGTTGAGCAAGTTGATAAACAATTACTCAAGTATCTCTCTATGGCCTGACAGCTGTCTGCTTCATGTGCATGCTATGGGACAAAACAATGTTCATAGACAGGTCTGGCTCTGTAGCTGAGAAACATGAATCACACAACACTATTCCAAGCAATCAGCAACAGGTGGCTCAAACACACTCTTTAGCTGATTGGTTGGAGAAACAAGTGACATGTTGCTGCTTTAGCGATGAATGTCCACAATATTGGGGCTGAAGTAATTTTTGAAGGAATGTGGAATGGATGTGTGTATCTGTTTGGCTGTTCAAGTTCAAAGATCAACAATCTTTCCAGAGAAAAGATTACCACCCCTTTCAAGTTATGTGCAATTTAAGATGCAAGTTATTACGGCTCATCATCAACAAATGGGACTCATTAAAAAGAAGGTAAATAAAAAATTATTTAAAAAAAGTTCTTGTGCTTACATATTAGTGAAGTAAAGATGTATACACACAAAAGCACAAGTATTTGAGATTTGCACTGTATGGCATCACTGTACCATGCTGCAAAGTTGATAAAGTCCAAATAACACCACATCCTAAATTTCTTTTTTTTTTTTCCTTCAGTCTTTTTATAACAGTAAAATCACACAACTAATTCAATTCAGCAACATCCATCAAGCCAAGGAGTAAATAGCTACGAATTACAAAAAACCTGAATGAAAGTACAAATAATGATCATACAATGACATGTGATGCATTCGTGAATTCCCCCCCAAAACAGCTAGATGGAGCCACCAACTTTTTCAAGTAGAGTCATAGGGTTATCTTAATTTATGTCCATGCATAATATCATTTTGACCAAAAATAGAGATAGGTTTCATCAGGACGCTGGTGATACTTGTTTTAGTATGTACTACATGGAAACATAGGCAAAAAAAAATCCAATAAAATTACATTTTTATGGTTGATTGCTAACATTTTTAAAATCCTGTTGCAGGCCAGCTCTAAGTACACAGACGAGTAGGTGGAGCTTTGGTACTGCGTTTTTTTTTTGGTTTTTTTTTTTTTAATCTTGTTTTAATTTTCTTTTATTTTTTTCCCCCATGTAATACATACCAAAAGTCTTAAAGCTATTCATAGTTATATCTTGATATTTTACCGATAAAATAAGTAGGTTAGGTGAGCTGTGCACTTTTAGTCAAACTTTGTACTATGTAGAGAACAGCTTGAGTTTAGTATATTCAGAGTTTAGTACATACTACACTGAAGCAAAAGTAAACTACTCTCCATAAAGGTGATTTAGTATATACACTACACAGAAAGGCAAGAACTAAAATAAGATTTTCAATTTTAAAGTGTGATAATGATTACACCAGCTACTCCAAGTGACCGAGACAAACTGTGAGTGTTTGTTTTGACTCTAGCATTATCCACTTGGAATAATGTGATTTAATGCTGACCAATCAGATCACGTCATTCCTGTGTAGTATATACTAGCAATTTTTATATATAAACAAACAGTGTTACACTTTTAACTAGGACAATCACTTGTAGTTATATTTAATGTTCAACAACATTAAAAAATGAAACTAACAGTTGTTTGTTCACTACTTTCAATTATACCTTTTAACCCACAATTAAATTAGAAGGGGATGGGCAAAGTAGTTTCAAGGGGGATTCTTTGCATGCAAAGATCTAACAGTTGTCATCTTGAAGTCACATTTTACAGTTGCGTATTTTAAATGCTCATGAAACTGCTTGTGTTACGATCACAGTCAAGGAAAATGGGTTCTCTGTTTTTTTTTCCTGAGTACCAGGAAACTCATCAGAATTGCCTGTGGCAAAATCAGCAACATGCTCCAGACCCAATACATAGATTTCAGGTTTTAAAATGCCCTCCCTTGATGCGTGTAGCAAAGGAATGTGGCCGTTAACCTTCCCAAGGAGGGCTGCGCCGGCCTTCAACCTCTGTCTCCACATGGTAAAGAATGTCTGCTAGTGAATGTTCGATCACTGCACCCCAACCCATATCACTCATCTGAACACAGAATACAACACAGGCTCAGAAAACAGCATAATAATAATAATAATAATAATAATAATAATAATATAGCAGCATGCATTTATTCTACTTACTGGCTTGAACTTGACATCTTTTGGTGGGTATTTAAAATGTGGTCCAAAATTAACAGATACCTGCAGAAGAAGAGATGCAACAATTGGACCTTGTGGGCTCCACCTAGAGGTTTTCATGCTGAACTGCATCTACGTCTAAAAAATTAAGGCACATTCCAGTAAAAAAAAAATTTTTAATTTGTGTTTAAAAATTATTCAGCAGTCACTTGGTCCCCCATGATCTTCACTCAGATGAAGACCTTGAAGCTCACACATCACTCACTTCCTTGCTTGAACCGCTTAATCCTACTAGTGTTGCAGGGAAGCTGGAACCTATCTCAGCTGACAGTGAGCAAAGGCTGGGTTCACCCTGAACAACTCGCCAGTTCATCACAGGGCAATATACACACACACACACACACACGGGGAGAACATTCAAACTCCACACAAACAACATTGTCGAGGCCAGGACTTGAGCCCAAGACCGTCATGCTGTGAGGTGTGTGCTAAACACTATAATTCTAAGAGGCTGCGCTGTGTCCTAAAAAATTTCGAAGAACACATTAGGGGCATGGTTAAAAGTTCACACTACATCCATACCAGAGTCACACTAATTTCTTACCATACACACGATCATAGGTGCATCACGTCCAATGCATTCTTACTATGGTACATCAGACTGCACCACCACACGCTTACAACATTCTCACAGTGTCTGCAAGTTTTTTCGTGCTGACATTAATGTTTAAAAACGCCACATCATCCTCGGCTTTAGTTGTTGTTACTACCTTAAATATCGTCATTACTAGATTGTTAAGTTCTGACTGCATCCTGATTCAACCACTTCCATTTAACATGTCCATAGTCCAATCATGTCTTCCAAGTTTATGAAGGCCATACAATGTCCTTATGGGATGAATGAAGTGTAGGCGAGTCTGCTTCATACAACAAAATTAACACATCCTTTTTGGGCAGATAGTTCTTGGTTTGTCTTGCCTGGATGATGGATTGCCAGAGCTATAAAAGTGGCGAAACCACAATCATCTGCTAATCAGTAAACTGAACAGAGATGTCCGACATATCAACTTAAACAGATCAGCACTCATCTATGAACTGGCTTAGAACCTGCACCGACATATGTCAAATAGCAAGGCAGGCAAAGTCTATAGGGATTTTACCCTGAAACCACTGGCTCATCAGCCCAGTTATCCCCAGTCTACTCAGCATTAAGTGGCTAGGAGTTCAACTCCTTCTGGAAGGGCTGCTAGTCCATGGCGGGTTACCTTCCCGGTAGTTTAACTGGTACCCATTTATACTGCTGGGTGGACAAAGGCACACTTGCAGTTAAGACCTTGCCCAAAGGTGAATATGAATAAAAATCTGACATCCCAACTCATGATCTTGTCCCAGATACTTGTACCAGTGTTTCTTCCACCCCCACACCATCTTGTGTTCAAAAACATTCCTATTAATCCATATGAATAAATTTCCAGTAATAAAGTAAGTGTGCAAAAGAAAATAATCATACCTGACAATTTTTGTAGAGTGATATGGCCGGAAAATACATGCCCTCAAACAGGTTCTCAAAAGCCACCCCCTGATTGGAGCCGTTCTTGTAAAAAATCATCTAGAACGATTTATTCAAACACGTTTCACACGTTGGCGAATACAATTTCCCAAAAACACAAAGGTAGATGATTTCCTACTCACTCGACTTTTATCCATCGCCTTTAAGCTCTTCTCTGCCTTGTCCACGTAATCCTTCTCCTCAAAGTAGAGGTAGCTTTTAAATTTAATCAGTGCCTTGAGGAACAGAGAATATTGATAAATATTAATGAAGTCACACAGTTTACGAAAAAAATAATTTCTAATGAGAGCTGCTCTGCTCATACTTTGTCCTTGTAAGTGTCTGGCAGTGCCTTTGCAGTCTCAGTATTGTCAGGTAGCTCAATGAAAAAGCCCAAGATGTCTCCCTGTCCATACCCATCAGAATAATGTTTCCCAATGGACTGATGGAAGCGTGTGCCCTTTTTACTGCGCCATGAATAGCTGAACTTATCATAGCCCAGAGGAGCCTGAAGATTACCTACAAAACATTAGCAACAAACACTGGCATCATAACGTAACTAAAATAACACAGTTACAAACATTTGCTAGCAACTCACTAATAGGGAAATATTGGGTGCTCAGTCCCACAATTCCACACAGTCATTGCACTACATTATGAAACGGTATGCCCAGTCATAAGATGGACACCAAAAATGGTGATAATCGTAATGGACTTTTCAAGTTAATGCACAGAACACAAATTCAAGATGGCAGCTGTGGTGGCTATTGGATGTCGGATCACAACGAAAATGGATAGGCTTGTTTAGTTACAGCCCCAACATCCACAGCAAAAATGTTAATGATTGATGGTGGCATCTTTACGCTTGTGCACTCAATGTAAATTAAAGATGGCAATAGCCACATTGGATATTAGACCATGACGACGGTTAAAAGGATTTTGTAGTCACGCATTCTCAACATCTACACCAAAACTGTTGATGGTCAGTAATGGCTTCCCTGAGCTAGTACACTTAATACAAATTAAAGATGGTAGCAGCAGCCATATTGGATATCAAACCTGGAAGAAAATTGATAGGATTGTGTGGCTATCCAGTCCCAGCATCCACACCAAAAAATGTTAATGAATGGTGATGGCATCTTTGAGATAGTACGCTTGATAACAATTAAAGATTGGTAGACTTCAAAAGAAAGAAAAATTTAAAAAATAATAATAAAAAAAAACAAAAAAAACATGCACTCTAGCTGTTGTACGAGATAGAGAGAATTCAAAAAAAGGAGGTGTTATGTTGACTCTGACTCCAGTGTGTAACAAGCAATAATTTCAGACCCATCAAAATATTACTAACCTAATGGTTGGGACCAGCCAAGTCGGGCGGCGGTGTCAGTGGGCATCTCATCTATGGTCACCTCGAAGTACCAGGCCCCCTTTCGTATGCCATGAGAAGCTCGCACCATTGAGTAGCCTTTTTCTCCAGTCACAGTCAGGCGATCATCAGAGATCTTTAGCTGAGGAGCTTTGAAAACAACAGGAAGTGGAGATCGGTTGATGAAAAACAAAAAACGTCTCGATTTTCACTTTGAATGATCTTTTTTGTAGTGCGAGTGTCATACATCATATACGTACCTCGATCATGGAGGGCGAGGAGAACTCTCTCGTAGAGACACGCTCGATACAAGTCCCCAGGGATGGGCTTTCCTGCCCAGCAGTCCAGCTCCAGTTTATCCGGGTCGGGTGCATGGGGATCGGGCTCAGCCAGGATGTAGCGATAGCCGTCTTTGTTAAACGGGTGCTCGAGAGGGTAGCCATGAGGAGGCAGTCGTTGTGCTGCAAACAGAGGATCACTGGGGGGCAAGAATGAAAAAAAAAAAAAACTGATGATAATAGTGAAGGTACAACTACAACTAAAGTCCATATCAACTCAAATCGTACCTGCGTGTCCGCTTTGCTGTTCCTGTCGCCGTTCCATCCTGCTGCTGCTGCTGCTTGCGTTTGGCACCTCGGCCTTTGCCCGTACCAGGTGGAGGAAGTCCACCTTGATAGAAAAAGTAGCTTAAGAACGGCAATCATAATTCACATGATTCAATGAAGCCCCAATCACCAATCACCAACCACAATCATGTCAGGTTTAGGGACTTAGAAACCTCTTTGCTGCTGGATGATCTAGCAAAAAAAATGTTGTGACCCTCCACAAACACTATAATCCAATTAAGACTGAATGGAGGAGGGACCACTTAAGCATCTGCAGTTTAGTGAGGACCGAAACAGCCTGAGAGTGAGTCATGATACATAAACTGAGCCAAAGCAGAGAGCTACAGTGCAACAGAAATACAATGTGGTCTGGATATTTGTACCTTAAAACAAAAAGAGTGTGTGTATGTATATATATATATATATTATTTTTTTTAATTATTTATTTATTTATTTATTTTTTTT
>JAQNCB010000008.1:17614067-17629223 GCA_030068295.1 Euristhmus nudiceps | reverse complement strand
AGTGCCACTGTCTCTAAACCGTACAACATCGCTGCTCTCACCACCGTTTTGTACACCTTTCCTTTCATTCTTGCTGATACTCTTTTGTCGCACATCACACCTGACACTTTTTCCACACATCGGTGCTCTTTGAGTTGGCCATGACTCATATTCCCTTTAACGCCACTAGGGGCGGTGCTGTGCAAACCATGCTACTCGTTAGAGTTCATTCAGAGAAGAAGAAGACGAAGAAGAAGAAGAAAACGGCGAAGGCGAGGAAGACACAGAAGAAGACCACAATAGAGTCAAATTGATAAATAATCGGGATTGAAGTAAGCTTTTGTATTAAACTAATAAATTTTTCATAACATCTGTAATGAACAGCGCGACTTAAAATTAACGAATGTAGTAAACCTCGAGTCTCTAGTCAGATAAATGTATAACTGCTATAATAAATGGCATTCGGGGCATTAGCGAGCAAGCTCGTACATAGCATGAACAATAACTGGATTCAGGATCAGTATGTTGCATTATTAATTTGTATATAAATGCACTGTTTTCAGTGTGCACGTCGTTACTGATGTTTATTCTTGCAGTTGCCCCTCCCCTATAGTAATCATTTCTATAAGATAATCAGCATTGCAACTCTTAATTCATTTGAATTAATAATCAGTACTTTTAAGTTGAAGTGAATGAAAATGTGTTGTTGTAAGCCTGAAACACACTTCACCACTCCTATCAGGTATATCCCAATGCATTAAACCAAAATCAAAAATCCATTCATGATGACTTACTACATTAGACCTTTAAGACATGACTTGTGTACCCAAAATCTTAGCAATTGTGTGATTTAATAAAAGATTGTCTTCACAGATGAGGCAACGAGTGTTCACTGGTGTCGTGACGCATCTGCAGGATCACCATGGGACTGTAGACCGGGATGTACACTTTTCAATGAGGTCTGCGTTCAAGGAGAACTGAAATGCTTTGTAGTAAAGATTGTGTTTGGGTTTGAGTGCTCACACCTGACTCCTAACCTCCCACCCCAGTGTTGTTGTAGGCAGGACACCTTTGGTTGGCGAGAAAGTGCTGGTGAAGGCACTGCAGGATATTTCGCGGTCTCACAAGTGGACAGCGCAAAGAGTGCAGGTGCTGAATGGCCAGGTATGACCTTGGCAAGACTTTTACTTTACTGTTTGTTTCCAGATTTTCATAATTGCTAATGGTATTTTGTTCTCCAATAAGCCATTTAAGTCGCCTCCACCGCTTCTTCATTCCACAACACCCAATCTGGGGCCGGGAATTTTGGGAAACAAGCGTCAACCACTGCTAAAATCACCAAAAATCCCACCACTGATTCCTGGCATGCAGCCAAATCCAGGTAAACTACACCAGCAGTATAGTGTATATGTATGTATAGTGTTTTGTTTATATCTAAAACATGTTGCTATTTTTTTTTTTTCCTCAGGTGGTATTCTCCAGATACCCCACCATCAAAATCTGCCATGGTCTGCCCCATGGAGTGGTGGAGGAAATAGGAAGCGACACAATGAGGGTGTGGCTGGACGAAGGGGCCGACACTGGTGAGCATTGCTGTTATTGTGTTGGGTATTTTGATAGATTACTCGTTTGTTATAAATATTTCTTGTAGCTTGTGTCATCTTGCTGTATGTTCAGTACTGTATGAACACCATTTAGAAAACAAATATCCTTTAATGATGAATCCATGGTCAGCTATTTAATGCATCTTATACCACTGATTTAGGGAGGAAGCTGGTGGCTCTTGGGGAGGTGACAATGCTCATCAAAAGAGGCGCCGATGGAAAGTCCCATCCGAGGACGAAGCATCCAAAAAGAGCACCGCTCAATCCATTGCGGGCTCTCCTCTCTTCTCCTTTTTCACCCGAGACAGGTTGGTCGGCTGACACCGTAACAGCCGAAGGTTAATGAAAAGGACATGTTATCACAGTACTGTTTTCATTTCCCTTTTTCAGTCAGGCCTGTGATAATCTAGAGCTGCAGCGGCGATATCCACACCTCCATGCTCCTCCGTCTCTCTTTCACGTGCAGCTTTGTTGGCCTGAGAGCTTCCCTGCCAGCCAGCCACTCCCACTTGCGGGGCCCTGTCACTTCCACGTGGGCTCGCAACAAACTAAAACCGAACCAAGTCCATATCTGGAATGTACTAACAACTCCATCTTCTCTGTTAAGGTGATGTCATGAGGATTCTTCAGAATGTTCAGTCAAAGGTGAACTTACACTGTCACTAATACACTGCTTGTTTTTTCCCCACCCCAATGCCCTTGCAGGTGCTGTTACTCTCCATGCCTGGCATTGAGGACTTCTTCGCTCACTGTTGTAACTATTCAGAAGATGGAAAAGTACAGGGAGATGCGGTCCACCCGACAGCACTGTTCAAGGTTAGTACATTCCGTCCTTTATCAATTTTGGATGCACCTTCCAGACCGTTTTCATATGCAGTGTTTCAGTTTTTCTAATTTACACGACTGGGCAAAATAGGGGGACAAACTCCAAAATTGCAAAACATTAATTTCTGTCAAACGTAACCAATGGGTATGAGGGGTCTTGTTGTCATGCACAATGTCCGCTGTCTGTCCATCTCAAAACTCCATCACCGATAATCACCATTTTTGCTTAGTATATTGGGACTTTGTGACCACAAATGTCCCAAATTTCGTCACAGTCACATATGCAATCCGACCATCACAGCTGCCATCCTGAAATGCTTTCCACACCCTCGCCCAAAAACGCAATCATCACAGTTTTTGGTGTGGATGTTGGAACTGGGTAAACACACAAGACTTACCTGTATTTGCCCCCTCGTAAAAATGAGCTCGCAGATGATCGCTGTGAGTGACAGGGAGGTCAGAGCATATGCAGTCCGACTCCCGTGAGAGCTCGGCCAATTAGCTCACCTGGAGTCCTGGCACGGACGGCTGTGCATTTAACCGGATTCGATCCTGCCATCTCCTGGTTAATCGTTGTGAACTTTGTCGATGCGTCACTCGGGTGCCTGAACTTCTTGCTTTGAAGCGGTTGTGCTAGTCACTACGCTTAGACTTTATATAAATTAATTTTTTTGTTTTGTTATTTGCCTGGAATGTGGGGCTTGGAACCCTGAAGGACTAGTTTAGGAAGGATTTGTTTATCTTCCTGTTTGCTGTTCTCTATCAGTTTCTGTTACTAGACAAAGGAGGAGAACTGCAGCTTCCTGGAGGATTGTGGTCCAAAGAAGATGGGGCCAGTTTGACTAAAGACAACACTGGCATCATACACACTGCAGTGCGCTCCGTAAAAGAACAGACGGCTCTGGACCTTTCAGCTTGTACACAGTGGTCAGTAAATATAGGATAGTGTACAATGCATGCATAATATTCCATGATGTGTTTGGACATGTTCCGCTTCTGAGTAATATACATGTCCTTTTTGATGGTGTCTCCGTGTCCAAGGCGTAAATTGGCCGAGCTGAGATTACTGTCTGAGGATAAAATGGAGACTGTCATCATCCTGATGCCGGACGTGTGGAATTTGGTGCCAACTTCAGAAGAATGGGCCAAGTTACAGGAAGAGCGAGGGGTTGGGATATGTACATACCAACATGCTGCATGTTCACCACATCTCAGAATGCGATATTGAATATTGTTTGGGTTTTTCCAGGAAGATGAGTCTCTTCTCCCAGATGTACCCTCATTATTGGTGCAACCCTCCACCGAATTTACCCTGTCTTCAGTCTCTCTGTCTTCCTTATTAGAGCCGCGGATGTCACAGAGCAGAGACACATTTGAGGTTTGTATCCGCACCTTGGGCTATAAAAACACAACAGTGTGTGAATGCCTGTATGCGGGGTGTCTGTATGTAAATACTTGTGTGTGGGGGGGTTTGTAAATACTTGGGTGTGTATGTGTGTGTGTGTGTGTGTGTGTATAAATACATGTGTTTGTGTGTGGGATAGGTGGGTTTGGTGAGCGAGCTCTTCTGTGAAATGCTCCAGAGAGATTTTGGTCTGCAGCTGTATCACTCCCTCAGCAGCCTGCCTCAGACCCTGGCTTCAACTCTTCCTGACTCTCAGATGCAGTCAGATGACTGCACCACCGCCACGGTACACTCACTCTCTTCCCTCTCACACACACAACACACACACACACACACACACACACACACACACACACACACACACACTCCTCTGAAGTCTTCTAAACAATGTACTCACCTACATTTAATTTCATTTGCAATCCGTTACAATATGCTGTAAGTTTCAAACTGTCTCTCCTTTTCATTCTGTCCATCAGGACGATGAGGCAAAAAAGACAGGTAAGGACGTGGGACAGAAAGGTGCGAGCGATGCTGAGAAATTGATGAGCAAAGAAGGAGAGGAAGAGGAAGGAGATATCAAAATGGAGGAAGAGCTGGAACAGGGCGAACATCAGGCAGAGAATCAGGACGAGGCCGAGCTTCACATGGATGCTGAAGATGCACTGACTGCTGAAGGACTCCACCGTCAGTCTCTCAAAGACATTGTAAGAGCAAATGTACTTTATGAGGTTATGCTGTTACAAGAAATTAATCAACGTTAAATTATTGATTTCTTTAGTATGTAGTAGGCGTTTCTGTGTGGAGTTGGTCTGTTTTCCCTGTACTTGCGTGGGATTTCTCGAGGTAGTCCAGTTTCCTTCCTCAGTATAAAAGCATGCACAGTAGGCTAACTGGCTAATTTTCAAATTGCCCCTAGGAGTGAGAGTGAGTGTGGTTACATGTGTTGCCCTGCAAAGGGGCGTACCCTGTCTTCGTCCAGTGTCGGTAAGACTAAGTGGTGGTAAGTGTCTGCCTCGCCGTGACCCTAAAAAGGAATAAGCAGCTTAGAAAATGAATGATTTGATTGATTTGACCGTTTCATCAAAGCAGTCTTTTATAAAGAAATACTGCAGGTGACTCCTGAATACCATAAAGCTGACATACCACGGGGGCAGTACCAAATCATGGTGGTTCGCAGAGACATCATCATGGCATGGTGATGATCATTATCAACCAGCACTGACTGCCATAAACCGCAAGTTTTTTTTAAAGGTTTGAAGTTTTCTGAACTGTACTCAATACACCCTCACCTACTGCTCGCTGTTGTTTTGCTACACCGCCATAATTTTACATAACCACAATCAAATTGTCCTCAGAACTGCCTGTATGAAACCTGCTTAATTTCTTCTTGCTGTACCGAATTTAGCCGTAGCCAAGGGTACTACCTCCTTATCACATACAAACACCACCAACCATGGAGGAACAAGAACACACACATGACACGTGATGCTGCCATCCACATCTTTACAAACTGCTGTGCATGCATATTCAGGGAGTGACATAACACTCTCAGGGAAAGTGCTATGTACCCCTTTTTTGAAGATATGAGCTCATGGACGTGCATGATTGGCTGCTGAGTGATGGGGAGGTGACAGTATGTTGTCTCTTCCTCCCTTGAAAGCTTGGCCAATCAACTCTCGGATGGCTGTGGTTTTAACCAAGATTAGAAACCTGTGATCTCTAGATTGATTGTGGTACAATTTTTTCCCAACAATGTTTATTGAAGCTTTTATAGAAATACAAAAGACACACAAACATACACGATTCAAACAAAACACAAACTTTAGATACAGTCAGTAAAGGCACTTGAGTCCATGAGAGCCCTTCCAGGTGTTCTAGAGTAAGCTTTTCAAATTCCAGCATATGATTGTGGTCCTGTACAGGGAATTATTATGCTGTTCCCATTTCCTGCAGTAAGTAAGATAAATGATTGTTCTTAATGTACTGAATGTAACACTCCACACCCCTGATATATTTCTTGTTTATCTTTTAGAATATATCATATTTTTTTCCAATGGTAAACATACAGACACTTCTTTGAACCATTGTGCAATACTTGGTTTGCCACTCTTTTTCCATGTTAGAGCGATCACACTCCTTGCTTGTAATATTCTCATGTTTATAAAGATTTTTTTCATAGTGATTTATATTATGCCCTGCAGGGTACAAGCCCAGCAGGAAAAATTTGGGTTCCAACACAAGTCTAATTGAAAAGATCTCCTGTATTACTACTGTAACCTCTTCCCAAAATTCCTGTATTTTTGGACATGACCAAGGACAATGAAACAGTGAGCCCTTTTCTTCTTCAGATCTACTCAAGAGGTCAGGAATATGCATATTAAATTTAGGATTTTTTTCTGGCATTATATACATTAGCCAATGGAGTTGCAATATTTTCAGACGTGCATTACCCGTCTGTGTTTGGGCTACTTTACATTCTTTACTCCATTGTTCCATTGTCAATTCCTCTTACAAATCATTACTCCATGCTTTAGGCTCAGCAGCAGAGGAGTTAGGAGGAGATGTCATCAGCAAAGCATGCAGTTCAGATATCATACCTTTACCAAAGTGCCTTTTGTAGTTAGCATTTTCTCTCGTGTGGACATCGGGGGCATTTTTGAAAGATTATGGTAAGACCTGATAAAACTCCTGCGTTGCAAATACTTGAATAAATGTCTTTGGGGGATATTAAATTTAGAGACTAACTGTTCAAAGGACAAAAGTCTTCCACTTCCCCAAAGGCATATTTCACCAGACCCAACCCCAAATCTGCCCAAATTTTGAAACCACTGTTGGCTCTATCCTGGAGCAAAATAGTTGTTACTCCAAACTGGGCTAAAAATTGCAAGGGAGACATTTCTTTCAATTATCTCTGAGTGACAGGAAAAACACCAATCATATTTTTAACTATAGGATTAGGCGTAATCTTTTTCAGTTTATTATATTTATCAGAGTACATGTACCGGTAAGTGGACAGCGGAAGCCTGGGGGAAAATGACTTAATACTTCTCCATGCAGGGGGCTTTTCTGCAGTATAGGAAAACATTTATGTTCATAATTGGGCTGCCCAGTAACACTAGAGCATATTAGGACATTGAATCCCTCCTCCATCAAAGAGCAAGTATAAAAGGAACAAGCGAAGCCTGGGTCGTCTATTATTCCACAGGAACTGATTGAACGTTTTTTTTTTTATTATTATTATTTTAGCGAAAGAGACTGAAGAGGGTGGCAAGGGGGTATATTTTGAAACAATTATAGAACCTTAGGAAGAATGTTCATTTTTAGTATATTTACTCTACCAATTAATGAAATTTGCCGATCGGACCATCTCTCCACTGATTTAGAAATGTTATCCATAATTGGACTGTAATTATAATTCCCCACATCTTCCAGTTTTGGAACAATGGGAATTCCTAAATAAGTGAAATTGTCCACATTCTTAAACAGGCATGTGTATCTAGGTGGGTTCGTCCTTTCCTCTGAGTTCAGAAGCATTGTGGAGGATTTTGAGTTATTCATTTTGTAATCAGATATATAACCAAGTTTCTCTATTACGGTATATCTAAAAGGGCCGGAACAGCCTTTTCCAGATTTTTAAGAAAGAGAATTACATCATCAGCGTAAGGAGCTATTCGGTGATCGAACCCTCCAATTTTTATAGCTGGTTCTAGCTGTGATCAGAGCATGATCTCTTACAGCGATAGCAATTGGTTCATTTGCAATTATAAATTAAATTATCTCCAGCCTCTCCTTATCTTTATTGGTTTTGAGATTATATTGTTGGCAATTATTTCTGTATAGGGATCATTATGTAAGAGCTTAACCTAAATACAATATCCTCCTCCCAAACCAAAGCAACCAAGGATCTCAAGCAAATAACACCATTTCACCCTATCAGATGCTTTCTCAGCATCTAATACCAAGAGAGCTGTATCTGGTGTCCCCCTCTGCTCATACAAGATATTTAAAACCCTTCTCACATTATGGAATCTCTGACAACCAACTATGATCCCGTTTTGATCTTCCTTAATAATATCTAGCAAAAGGCGCTCCAGTCTCTTTGCTGGTATTTTGCAGAGTATATTTAAGTCTGAATTTCAGAGACTAATGGTCGTAAGTTTTCGCACTTATTTATATTGTCATTATTTATATATATGTATGTGTGTGTATGTATGTCTATATATATATATATATATATATATATTTTTTTTTTTTTTTTTGTCAAAAAGTCAAAGAAAATTGGAGTCTAGTTCAACTGGGGCTATTTCAGAGCTGTATAATCTTTCATAATAGACCTTAAGAGTCATTTATCGAGGTAGGGTCAGAGATTGTTTCCCCTTTGCCATTTTTTTAATACAGTTATTGAGCTCTCTAATTGGAATTGTTTTATGTGCCAAGCCAAACTTTTACCTGATTTCTCTCTGCAAGGATTTACTGAGGTGGGAAGTGTGCATCTAGTGCGCCGCCATACAAGAACTCCACCATAATACACCTTTTGATGTTTCTGACTTGAAGAATCTCTTTCAATTACATTTATTTTTAATTTAAAATGGATTTTTGACCGTAGTGGTCATGAGAACCTGTTTCCCAGCCTGTGTTTACATTAAAATTCAGTCTCCTCTTTTTCTCTTTCTGACCGATTCTCTTTAAAGGAGCTTCCCCGTAGGGTCCTGTTGTCCTGGGTGTTTTTCGACAGGCAACTCTCTGGTTCACTGAGAGAAGAGGACGTTCAGAACATCCTGCTGTCCCTCGGACTCTACCTCACTGCCGCTCAGGTCTTCTTCAGTTCAAACTGAGGAAAAGGAATGATTTTAATTTATTTTTATGTAAACAAGTCAGGAATAATATTTTTATTTTCAGGCACTGGAGCTGGTCCGAAAGATGTCCGTGGAGGGGATATGCATGTACCGTAAGCTGTGCTCTCGCTGGACCGACACAGACGGGGTGACCTCTGACCTAAGTGCAGATGGTATGATGTGAAGAGAGACACAACTCACCGAAGTGCACACTTCTTAGTAAGAATGCGTATGTTCTTCAGCATCTTTTGACTCACCATGTCTGTTATCAGGAAATAAATCCCTGCTGCCAGCATTTGTGCCTCGGAAGGAGAAAGGCTCTTCCCGTCGTTCAGCCAGCAACGTGAACCCAGATGTCATCAGCTACAAAGGAACGGTTCTGAACATCCCCAACCTGCTGCAACATCTGGAAAGCAGCAAAGCAGCACAGCATGACTTGGAGAAACGGATCACTGACCTGCAGGCAAAACTTGGTAGGGCAGGGAAATGGGGGGACGACTTCTCTGCACAGTTCAGTGGTAGTGTTGATGAAGTGGTGCATGTGAGGAAAAATGTTAACCACTTCATTCATTATAGGCTTCCATAAAAATTGTCGTCTTGCAATGTTTTTGTGGGATTTGGGATTGGGATGGGATGTGAGTGCTTTTGTTCGATTGGGACGATACATGTTGCTTTTGTGGGATTGGGACAGGAGTTCTTTTCAGGGAACGGGATGTGGAATGTTTTTGTGGCATTGGGATCGGGTAGAGAGGGCTTTTGTGGGATAGTGATGGGGTGGGAGTGTTTTTGTGTCATTGGGATGAGTGTTTGTGTTGGACTGGTACAGGAGCGCTTTTGCGGGGTTGGCACTGGATGGGAGTGGTTTTGTGGGATCGGGACGGCACGTGGGGTGTGTGTTGGGGGTTTTTTTTTTTTTTTGTGTTTTTTTTTTTTTTTTGTGGGTGTGATTAAAGTTTTGTGTGTGTTTGTGTTTTACAGAGCTGGCCAAGGCAAAGCCAGTCTCAGATGAACAGGAGCAGCTAAAGAGCAGGTTAGAGAAAGTCGAAGCACTCAACAAAACCTATGAGAAGAATCTGAAGGAGAATGCCGGTCACATGCTCACCGTCATCGAGAAGATGCAGAAAATGGTGGATCAGGTACAGACTGATAAATTGTCCTCCTGTTTTCTTCCTTCCTTCTTTTCAAAGTATTGAAATTAACATACTTTATTTATTTATTTATTTATTTAATTGTTTCATTTCTTCACAGACAACAAGCCTTACAAGGACAAGGAACATGAAAACAGAGTGAGACTAACAGCTTGTTCACCCTACGTCATCGACATGGGGCATTTTAAAAACCACAGAATCAGTTTATTTTTCACCTCTTTTAATTTAAATCCCATTTTGGGTTAATAGTGGTTGTACATTTTTGCTTTCAAAATTTCTAAATGCTCCGCTTGGCGTTTCAGTGGCACGCTTGGCAAAAAAAATGGATTTTGTTTTTTAAAAAACAGATTAAATGGAAAAATGTTTGAGTAGTGTCTTAGAGCCTACACAGCTGTACTTACATGGGAAAGTTAATGCCTTTATATTTCCTGTATTGTTTGCTTTATTCCATTTCATCCCAGAAGTGTGAGAAGAATAAAAAAATCTTGACTTGCTGTATATTTAACATCAGTGCTGCTCAAGACTGAACGGTCCCTTGTTGCAATTTTAATTTTTTTTTTACCCCCTGTGATCCTGATAGGAAATCACTGTTGTCAGGATTTACCGCAGTAACAGAAATCTAAAGAAACACCTTAATTTCAGTGTCACTCAGTTGTGTTTTATGATTGTCATGTTTTGAGTTGTTGTTTGCACTCCTGTGACCCAACAATTAAAAAAAATGTCATGGCGAATTTCAAATGTCAAATGAATGCTTTCTGCTTCCAAGATCTGATTTGCACAGACGGTTATAATGGGGCATGTCACACTCCAAAGACATGCACATTGTGTGGGTTTTCTCCAGGAACTCAGTTTCCTCCCACAGTCCAAAGAACTGCAGATTATTCTAATTGGCTGTTCCAAATTGTTTTTAGGTATGAGCGTGAATGGTTGAGTGTGTGTGTGTGTGTTGCCTTGCAAAGGTCTGGTAAACAGTTCAAGGGTGTACCCTACCTTCTCCCAGTGTCAGCTGAAATAGGCCCCAGCGACCCTTCAACCTTAGTAGGAGGATTAAGTGGTTCAACGGGTTTGAGAGTTACGACTTATTAACTCATAATTACGACTTGGTAGTCTCATAATTTTGACTTTGAGGCTGGGAAATGGGCCTCCATAATTTCCTAATGTCTGCAAGACATGATAGAAAAAAAATATGCAAATATAAATAATTAGTCACTACCTAAAAGCTGAGGTCTGAAAATGGTTCCATTCATTTCCATGAACTTGTAACTTGTTTCTATTCAGTGTTACTCGAAAATTTATTTCTATTCAAAGGGAAAAACCATCAGCTAGAAAAAATTTCCCAAGAAGTACAAGTGCACTCAGCATTGACTCTCTGGGGTTGCCTGTGTGGGCATGCAAGTATGGATGCAACAATAAAATCAAGCTAATGGTTTTATAACATTTGTATAAGTATACTTTTCTTTCAGCTTCTCCCCACAGGGGTCGCCACAGTGAATCATCTGTTTCAATCCATTCCTGCCTTCTGCTTTCTCTTGTCTCACACCAACTCACTTCATATCCTCTCTCAGTGCATCCATGTACCTTCTCTTTGGCCTTCCTGTAGGCCTCTTGCCTGGCAGTTCCAACCTCAGCATCTTTCTACCAAAGGGAAGGCAATACTTGATGGGTGGAAATTGGACATGACTAAACTAGGGAGAAAATTAATAAAAATAAGCACATTATGTTTACATGCTGAAACTACAGTGTGCCAGTTGTGTTCAGTTTTTAAAAGGAGATGAATATTATTAGCCTGCTCTTATATATTATTAGTATGTTATACAAGGCAAAAAGCATGCATTCTCAGGGAGTAAAATCTTACCATGTCTTAGCCTCTGTATAGAGAAAAGGACACAACTGCATTGCAATTCAAACAAACAAAGAGAGTCCCACGTGTTGGTTTTAGACACCCCTAACCTCACTCAGACATTACCTTACCTCATCTAGCCTGAGGAGAAAACAGGTACAGAGCACATCGGTTTGTGGTCAGCAATGTTCTCCCCTTATTTGATGATTCTTCAGATTTTTTACTAACATTCACTGGGCTAAGGCAGGAGGTGACACGGGGGTGTAGTGGTTAGCACGTCCACCTCACAGCAAGAAGGCCTAGGTTCGATTCCCAGCCTGGGCGTTTCTGTGTGGAGTTTGCATGTTCTCCACGTTCTGGCGTGGGTTTCCTCCGGGTGCTCCCGTTTTCCTCCAGCAGTCCAAAAACATGCACATTAGGCTGATTGGCTGTTAGGTGTCAGTGTGAATGGTTGTGTGAGTGTCGGCCCTGCGATGGCCTAGCGAGCTGTCCAGAGCCTACCCCACCCTCGCCCAGAGTCGGCTGAGATAAGCACCAGCCTCCCCGTGACCCTAATTAGGATTAAGCGGTTTAGAGAATGAATGAATGGGCTAAGGCAACACCGGATTGATCATTTCAAAGGAAGCACTATATGGAGTTGACACAGGATAGGCTGGTTAGAGCGTGATAGAGGCGTGGCGAGATACAGTAGAGGTGTGGCTAGTTACAAAGCATTCGCTGAACACAGGCGCAGAGTCTCGGGCTTCTACATGTCTGCCTCGGATTACAGAAATAAAAAAATAATAAAATAAAAGTGTGTGCCCAGTTTTACCTAACAGAAATATTTATAAATACGAACTTCCCTCAGGGATTAATAAAGTATCTATCTATCTATCGAAATGGAAGAAATAACATAATGAAAGAAATGTTAAAAATGCATTTTACTGAAATACCTTAAAACAACAAAAAAACCTCTCGTAATGATTTCAGACACAACGTCTTCTTGCTTTCAAGTGTGATTGGTTCTCATTCAGATAGCAACAGATATGAAGTTGCGGATCAAAGAAAGACTATTTGGACTGAAATGAGGATTTGTATTTGATGCAAGTGTGAGCACCACGCATGGTGTAAATTCCTTCCACATCAGGAAGGAATGGGATTAAGAACAATTCCACGTACATGTACCTCTAGTATGTATAGCAAAGACTAAAAATAATTTGGGTCTTGTTAAAGAAACAAATGTTGGTATTGGAAAAGAGAAAACTGGAAGCTGAATTCAGCTGCTGCTGCTAATTGAAGGGAGGAGAACCAGAGTGGTTGAACCAACAGTAAGCTTCATTCATTCATTTTCTGAACCGCTTAATCCTAATTATGGTCACGGGGAGGCTGGCGCCCATCTCAGCTGAGTCTGGGCGAGGGCAGAGTACGCCCTGGACAGCTCGCCAGGCCATCGCAGGGCAGAAACACGCTGACGGCTAACCAGCTACTCTTGACGAAAGTCAGCAATGGTTCTTTTACATCCCTCTCACCACAGACAGTGAGAGACACGGCTGGCCTTTGATAACACAGTTAGCTGCACTGTTTTGAGCTGCCGGGAAGAACATGGAACTGGTATACAGGGATCCCTCACTTTTAGCGGTTAATGGGGGGTCGAGACCCTACGCAAACACAGAATTTCCGTGAAGTAGGATCAACTCCCCCTGAGTGACGTATACGTACATGTATATATAATATCAAAAAATACATATTCAACGCTATAAATGCTTATAATAACAAACATTAAAAAATAATGCAGATGTCAATAAAATATAAATATTAAGTAATAATATGTAAATAAAGAATAAATAAAATACATATATGTAATTGTACATAAATGTAAATAAAGTGTAAGAAATGTGGTTTTTAGAACTTTTAACGTAGTTTTATTTAGGCTCCACTCACTTTCCTTGACTTCCGCCTTTTCGGTAACACGAATGCTGAGAAATTCTTCTCGACCAATCAGCTTGCGAGATTTCAGAGCCGAGTCCCAAACTGAGGCCCAAACCAGAGTTGGTAATGAACTTGTGGTCTTTCCCTTAACTTTTTCCCTGTTTAATAGTGAAAAAGTTAATCGAAAGGCCGCAAGGTCACTACCGACTCCAGTTTGGGACTTGGCTCTGAAATCTCGCAAGCTGATTGGCCGAGACGAATTTCCCAGCATTCGTGTAACAGCAGAAGAAGAAGAGGCTGGGATCCGAATCGGAGTCAGTAGCGACCCCTTGCGGCATTTTTCTGAAAATTTTCCCTATTCTTTTTTATTTTTCGATGAATATTTTTTAAAAATCCGCTCTGAACCTGAAGCTCGATATAGTGAGGGATGACTGTAATTCACTCTTTACTTGGGAGCAGCTATAGCCTAATGGTTAGAGAAGTGTTTTGGGACCGAACGGTCACTGGTTCGATTCCTGAACCAGCAGGAAAAATCTGTGGCGGTAAGGGGAGTGAGCAGTACCTTTCCTTCCGCCACATTCATGGCTGAAGTGCCATTGAGCAAGGTACCTAGCCCCCAACTGCTCTCTGGGCGCTGCAATGCGTAGCAGCATACTGCTCCAAGTGTATATCTGCTCACTTTGGGTGTGTTAAATGCACAAAAGTCAAAATTTACCTTTTGGAATTGGTAGACTATAAAATAAATAAGAAAATATAAAAACAATCGTGGTGAGCAGAAAACCATTTCAGCCTACACAAAACATTGAACATTTAGGTGGCTGGGCTACAACAGCAGACTACATTGCACTCTGCTACATTGCAAGCTACATTGCACTCTGGCAACCCAGAACAGAAATCTGAAGCACAAGCTCACAGAAATGAGCAGTTAAAAAAAAAAAAAAAAAAAAAAAATCACCTTTTTTCAAGACTTCAACTGTCCAGATTTGGCGAATCTGTGCTCATGATACTCTCAGATTCTTGTGCTTAGTTGACAGCTGTGGTCTTCTGTCCACAACACTTCTTCCATGGAGCCCATCACCTCACACTGTGTTCTGAGATCTTTTTTTTTTTTTTGCATGCCACATTTGTAAGGAATGCTTATTTGAGTTATGAAAGTCTCTCTGTTAGCTCAGACCGGTCTTGACATTCTCCTCTGACCTCTTTCACCAATACAGAATAAGCTGCATTAAAAATAGCTTTAAAACTACATACACATTACAAAGCTAATGGGACAGATGTCTGATCATAACAGTTACCTCATTATAAAAGGCTGTTTATATTAGCATATACATCATACTTAATCACAAATCCAAGTACAAACAAGAGCACTCTAAGAGCGCAGACCCCCGATACGGCCCCCACAAATTGCTAGAAATCTTCCATTCTCACAATGTAAAAAAGAACCCTGTAAAACAGGGGTGCTCAGACTTTTTCAGCCTGTGAGCTACTTACAAAATGACCAAGTCACAAAGATCTACCCACTACAAAAATGCAACACATATTTATTTTCAAATATATTGAGGATTCTTTATATGCACAATGTATATTGATGTACCTGCATAACCGCATGAGC
>JAQNCB010000008.1:17586048-17601192 GCA_030068295.1 Euristhmus nudiceps | reverse complement strand
CAAATTATTAATGACATGTCCCAATTTCACCCTCTTCAATAAAAACTAAGAGTACAAGTTTCATATCCTCTTTTTTTGAGCGGCGGGGGTTAACTTTTTGGCGGGGTTTATTTGGAAAAGATCCTGAATTTTTAATAATATCCTTCGTTCCCGAATATGTTCGCTCCAACCATAATAATGTGTACCTGACCATCCGGTCATCTAATCAAGGCTTCAGACTTTGAAATGAAGACACTCAATAGCACACCTGTCCTATAATAATCCCTTTTGCTCCTCAAACACGGAATGCATTCTCAAGGAAAACATATTTAGTTGTTTTATTATTATTATTACTTTTAATTATTTGTTTCTGAATTTTTATTTTTTTTAAGCATAGATTGTTTTTTGTCTACCTAGAGGAAATCCTTCAACAAGATTCAGGGGGGAAAAAAAAAAACACAGCAACAATTCCACATCGAGAACAAAGACACAGAGAATATTTGTGCCAAGTGATCAGGTATGTTCATATTTCTAGCCTTGGCGATTTATGTTATTTTTCACCAGACAACTGGCAACATATTTTTAATAGCAGTAGTCCATCAACTGCTTCAACAAAATAGTTTTAAAGTAGTTTTCTAGTGGTATAAAGGTTGTTTATTAGTGTGTAAGCCGATGCATAAAGGCTACATCATCATCAATAATAATAATAATAATAATAATAATACTTAGGATGGTGAAATTAGAACGTCCGCCTCACATTAATCAGGTCCGAGTCCCAGGCTTGTCGAGGGTGTTTCTGTGTGGAGTTTGCATGTTCTTCACGTGCTTTAATAAACATACGGCTAATTGGCTGTTCCAAATTGGCAAATGGATGGCTGGATAATAATAATAATAATAATAATGATAATAATAATAATAATAAGTATGAAGTTTAAAGAAGAGGCTGTAATTAATCTATAGCCTGCTGTATCATTCATTTATATTTGAATTACATTTAACTTCTTGCTTTTTTTTCGCCTTTTCTCAGTGTGTGCACGCAGTGAGAAAATTATCATTCAGGGTTAAATAAACTGTTTTATGAAGTCTGATTGCTTTGCTGGTGTAGACTGAGGAACGGGACTGGCCTTGACTGATAAGCACTTATTATATTCTCTTATATACAACAAGTAAGCAACACAAAAATAAAACCACTGTGCCAGTTTCAGGGACTTGCTTTGTCCCGGTCTTTTTAAAAAAATAGTTTAAAGAAACTTCGTGTTTTTTTAATGCTATTAAGTCTCCTCGAGGATTATTAGAAAACTATTTTAATACTATTTTGATGAAGCAGTTGATGGACTACTGCTATCAGAAACATGTCGGCAGTTGTCTGGATGTTTGGTGAAAAACAATATAAATCGCCAAGGCTAGAAATATGAACATACCTGATCACTTTCAGCATAAACCTTGGCACAAATAATCCCTGTGTCTTTGTTTGTGATGTGGAATTGTTGCTGTTTTTTTCCCCCCCTGAAACTTGTCTTAGGATTTCCTCTAGATAGAAAAAAAACTAATATATCCTTAAAAAATAAAAACTCAGAAACAAATAATTAAAAGTAATAATAATAATAATAATAATAAACAATTATTTTTTTTCCTTGAGAATGCATTCCATGTTTCAGGAGCAAAAAGGATTATTATAGGGCAGGTGTGCTCAATTGTGCTCCTGTCGGTCTGAAGCCTTGATTGGATGACTGGATGGTCAGGTGCGCATGATTATGGTTGGAGCGAACATATTCAGGAAGAGAGGATATTATTAAAAATTCAGGATCTTTTCCAAGATAAAACCCCGCCAAAAAGTTAACCCCCACCACTCAAAAAAAGATAAAAAAAAAAAGAGGATATGAAACTTGTACTTTTAGTTTTAATTGAAGAGGGTGAAGTTGGGATATGTCATTAATGATTTGGGATTTTCTCCAGAAAGAGGGTAAGGTTGTGTGTGTGCATTAAATTGGAGCTGCCGCAGGTGGCGGGGCTTAATTTATTGCGCGTGCATTTTTTTGCATTAGGGGCGGGACTTATCTGGAAAAGATACAGAAATAAAATGAGATCAGAATTCAAATTTAAAAAAACCGTAGAATAAAAGTTAAGTAAATTTAAAACATGGAGAGACTGTAAAAGTAAAGAGCAGTAGAGAACATGTATAGATGGCAATATTAATAATTTAACAGAAAGCATCTGAAAACAGCTCGGTCTTTAACCTAGATTTGAAGCTGCCAACAGCAGTAGCATTTTTGATGTCCTCTGGCAGTTGGTTCCATAGCTACTTTATCACTTTGTGATGCATTTGTTCAAACATTTGAGGAATAAGTTTTATTTCAAAACTGAAGTACACGGAGCGGGTGTCAATCGACATTGAAGGTTTGAACGAATTACGGTTACTGACGTGAATGGTGATCAAAATGCACAGTAAAGTCTGTTCCACAGCCAATCGCAAACAGAACAGGGGATGTGGAGGCACCCTCTCTGAACTGCCCACTAGGAATTGCACAAACACGTCGCGCAAATTACTCTTGAACGGGGTCGTGAAGGGCGTAGAAGACTATGGGAGACCTCCTGGCGAGTGGCAAGAATTGCCACGACTTGACTTGTGGTGGGTCGTGATGAAAAATCATGCAAGTGTCAGGGCCTTAAAAGATGTTGGCACCTTCATATCAAGGCAAGACATACATGGAAAGAGGTTCGTCAGGTAATAGAGGACTCAGAAAGTATTACTTTAGCCCAGAACATCAAAGCTTACATCCACAGTGAGTGCAAAAAGGCATCGATTGGTATGCTGTCCCCCAAAACTGTTTATGCGCACTTGAACTGTGACCCTGATCTTTGTGGTTCTGAAGACCTGCACCAGTTCATTTGTATTTAGAAAAGAGTAACTGGTGAACATTTGTTCCAAATCCATATAGGTAATTTCCCATGACTGCATTTAGCCTTGACCTCAGAATCATGAATTTATGCATCCACAGGTCAAAATCCATTGGGATACAGTGCCCACAAGAGAGTTTAGACAGGTACAGGCATCCTGGTTGATTACACTTTAAGATGCTGTTAAATGAGTGGACAAGTTGAAAGCTCTTGCTGCAGGAAACTTGCATATAGTTGTTACGACACTTCTGTGTGAGCTTCATCCAGGCATGGCCGTTTCCTTCTACAGTTTAAAGACTTGAACATAAAGATGATTGTAAACATCAATAAGGGCTAGAGTTCCAAACCAGCAAGAAAGGCACAGCAGTGGGTGACGTGAGATCATTCTTCCCCTCCTCCACCTTCATGGTTGCCGTGCCCTTAAGGCATGTCACCCAACTGCTCTCCAGGTGTCCAATGTGTGTGCACTCCCTCTGGATGGGTTAAAGGCAGAGGCAGCAACTGCCCTTGTGGAATTACTGTACTTAAAAAAAAAAAAAAAAAAATGTGGGTAGACACCTGTTGACCCTGGTCTTTCAAACTGCTCAGGGTGCACCCCTGACCTTCAACCAGTGTCAGCTGATAGTCTCCACCCCATGCAACCCTAATATTAAGCTGTTTAGTGAACTGTTACAGAAGTTGTTGAAATCCATACTTTCTTGCACAGTATAGCTCCAATTTGTACCATTTTATTTAAAATATCCTACCACTAACTATACTTGCAGCATCTTGAATGATTTTCAAAGTCACAGTTCAAACACTGATCCTAGAAATTCAAACCTAAAGATCAAGCTTTATGCTAGTTGGAAGAGAAAAAACCCACATCCAATAGGGTTGATCCACCTTTATTTTGTTAAATAAATGTTATGATTCATCCATCACATTCATGATCTGTGTAACAACTGTTTCAATAGAACAAGAATAAGGAAATTAAAGGGAAAGGAATGCACAAGACAGAAGCTAGGTGTTGAGTAGAAATGGTATTTAAAGTTGGCCGCAGTCAGCGATGGTTACTTTCCCTTTGCACTTTCCCTTATCATTTCCTTGCGCTTCCATGGCTCTGACAACGTCGATTCCCTCGACAACATTTCCAAACACAACATGCTTCCCATCCAGCCTGTTCACAAAGGAGAGCATAATAGAAAACTTCGATGACTAAAAACCAAGAGGTGAGAACTTCATTACATGTTTAGTGTTATCATTGCTGTGGTTCAACTACCACATGGCTTCAAGTCCTATTGGCTTAGAGAAATTCCTCACCAATCAGTTTTGGCAGTGCAGATGAAGAACTGTGATCCATTGGTGTTGGGTCCTGCATTAGCCATGGACAGAGTACCAGGCCCCGTGTGCTTCAGAGAGAAGTTCTCGTCTGCAAACTTGTTACCGTAGATGGACCTCCCACCAGTTCCATTGTGATTTGTGAAGTCACCACCCTAAAACATTCAATTAAATCAGATCCCATTACTAAACTGGATTATTTAATGTTCTGCTATCAAAAACTACTAACTTTACAGCCAGAAAAAGTGAGCATCTTTACCTGGCACATGAAACCTGGGATGATGCGGTGGAAACTAGATCCTTTGTAGCCAAAACCCTTTTCTCCAGTGCACAGAGCTCGGAAGTTCTCTGTATAGAAATGATCACAGGAAGAAATAATTTAGGTGAAACACTGACTTGCAGAAGGAAACAAATGCAGAAAACAATTATCCTCACCAGCAGTCTTGGGGACCACATCACTTCTTAACTGAGGGGAAAAAAAAATAAAAAAAATTTAGGACTCATTGGTAAAAAACAATTTGTAAGTTCAATACCATGAGGGAACAAGTTACCATAAACCATCACTACATGTCCAAGTGAAACGCAAAACAGCACCGCTGGAAAAGCAGGAAAGGACCAAGTTACCAGAATCACCACAAACAGTCCTAAACATCTATTTGATCCTGATCAACAGAGCAGTTGTTTTGATGCTGGTTTCATATACAACTTTCAAGGAATGTTTCACCCCTTGCACCTAGGAATTCAACCTAGAACCTTCCTCTTGGTGGTATTTAAACAGACAGGTTTAAAGTCTGTAACCAAATAGCATGAAGGCAAATGTGTTTGTGGATACAACCTTGTTTAAACCTCAATACCGCAACAAAAATGCTGGTAATATTTACATTGTAAGGGGTCCTGTAGTTTTAATAGCATTGGCTTGTTGACTGACTTTCTACTGTAAGCAAGATCAAATCAGCCTAATAAAGTGTTATTTACAAGATCAAATACTTAAGGGAGTTTTGTTACATTCAGTCGGATGGTTGCATTTTTGCAGCTCACTTCACACAAAATCAGTTCAACTTCAGACACTGATCCCACTCCATGATTCACTTATTGCAACTGATTCAAGTCAAAGTTAGGAGGCAAGATCAATGACTACAGTGACAAATACCGTCATTTAACTCAATACTTGTGTGCTTAAAGAATATTAAACAAAAGACTAGGTCTACTGTATACAGAAGGTACTAAACGTCACAGTGAGAGTTAACCACAAGTTCTTCTGAATATTTGACGGTGAGTCACATCAGGCCAGATGGCTCAGGGTTTTCACCAATAACTACTCAAAAAAAAACAACTCCAACGACGTTAGAGAGGGCCCACATCGACTGCTAGACATTCCAGTCGAATGAAATGTTCGAGTGGCTATTTTTGGGCTCATAAAACTTTCGAATCAAAAGGAGTCGATTCTATCTGACTCATTTGAAAAGTCGTTTTTCGGCATGCAAGAATGGAGGTCGAGTGATAAGAGCATGTTGGTAAATGAGTTTAGTTTTCAAAAATTGGGTTTCATACACAAAGTTTATAAAAGGTAAACAGTGCTGTAATTTGGCCGAAAATAAACAGTCAATTATTGGTTATTAATAGAACAATTAAACAGAAGCTGTGCGCGCATGCACCATGATTTAACAGGCGGATTAACTGGGCGCATAAAAATAAAAATCTTGTTGGATCCATCTATACAATGTTAAGTGACAAAGACATTTAGATTTTTTTTTTAACTTTTAACCCATTAACACAACATGCTGATGGGTGTAATTTCACAGACTCAAAATGGCACCGAGTGAAGTGAAGATGGCGTCGGTGATGTTATAAAAAAAAAGTGCACTGGAGGCTTGTGATCAAACTTTACTACGCCTTCACCTGGATCACGTGACCAAGTTAATGCTGGGTAGCCAGCAAAAACACGCACCGTTAGTTACTACTTATTTTTAACACGAAGATTAAGCAGGCCTATAAACGAAGCCTTCAGTGGAATAATCTGTGAAGTTAAAATCGGGCTGAGACTGAAAAAGACGAGGCCACCAACATCAATGGCGCTGCAGGTATTTCTCTACAAACGTGAACTCCTGATAAATACACGATCATCAAGCTGGTTAATTACCAAGTTCAACTCCCAACACCATTAACCCCATGTCCTGGTCTAACCACAGCCCATCATGCACGTGTTCGTCATACTCAGGTGTATTTATAATTCCAATTATTCCCCTGTATTTCGTTATCATCCTCTCACCTGCATCACAATCCTCCCTTGACGCTTTCCACCGATATCGATATCAAAAAACACTTTGGCCATGTTGGACACGGGTGTGCTCGAATCTGCCCTACTAAAAGACGAACCGTGAACAGGATGTAAGCAGACCGAGAACCAACCGAAAATCTTGAATATATAGAAGCCGCACAAGCGCGGAAATCTCGTCCTATTGGACTATATGTAGACGTCAGACTGTTGATGGACAAACGCTGCAGCCAATTAGAGTCTGGTAAGCCGTTTTCTGATTGGGCGGCTTCACGTAGCATCAATGACGACAGTACCTCTGAGCCAATTGGCGTTAAGGGAACTGTGGAGGTGTGTGTGTCTATTCGCGCGCTCAGTGCTGTAGTGTCATGGCGGTAGGGCGGCGGCCCAGGACTAAATTCGCCATTATGGTCCGGATAAACAGGAAGAGTTCCAGACTGTCCAAGAACTATGGAAAGTTTTAACAGGATGTACGTGTCTGTTGCTCAACTTTCTCCGAATCACCTTTTATTGTGCTGGAATAAAGGAAGAAAATAATAGAGGAATCTTTGTTGTTAAATATAGTCATAAGTGAACTATGGAAGTGATTAGAGGTATTTGCTCCCTGGTTGTGCAATGATCATTTTCAAAGTTTTGGATATTAAAGTTTCCCACTCACTAGTGAATTTCTGATGTGATTTATCTTCTATTATCAGTTCATTTTGGCTGAATATAAAAGTTTCCTGGTGAAACCAATCCACCCCAGCTCACAGGCCTAGTCTCTCATTCGCCTGTACTACATCTTGGTTTGGTTCTGTTATATACAAAACCATGGCATGACCAGAGGAGCGATCTTGCGTATCTTCAGCAGGGCAGTTGTCTGTTTTTATCTGTTATCCTGGCAGGTTATCCTCGTTTTGAGATAAATAAATAAAATGAGAAAAAAATTAAAAGATGGTGACATTTAATAACACCATGGTGTTCAATGCAGGGGTCACCGGCGTGCAGGAGTGAACAAATGGTTTCAGAGAGACATTTTTGCTGATTCCATGTTATTTCTATGAGATAGCACTGTGGGTGGCACGGTGTTGTAGAAGTCAGCACATCCACCTCATAGAAAGACGGTTCCATGGCTCAGGGAGGGCGTTTCTGTGTGGCATTTGCCTGTTACCGCTGTGCTTGCATGGGTTTCCCCTAGGTACTCATTTTTCTGCCAACAGTTCAAAGACATGCACGTTAGGATAAATAGCTTTTCTAAATTGCCCCAAGGTGTAAAATTGAGAGTAAATGATTGTGTGTTGCCCTGCCATGATCTGGAAAGCTATTCAAGGTGTCTTCTCCCTGTGTTGGCAGCAATAGGCTCAGGTAGTAGGATTAAACGGCATCCTCACGACTCTAGCAGTAGGATTACGCAGTTCGACTGTATATAAGGTTTATTTAATACATGCCAAATTAATGGCCTCCGTTAAAAGGACCTGGTGGTGTAACAGTAACACGTCATGACTCACTTGTCTGCTTCCTTTCTCACAGGATTTTAAACGAGTCCTACAGGAGTCTGATTACAGTGGATTACATATTGTGGTTTAAAATGGCAGTCGAAGCAGAATAAAGGTACACCCACATTTGCCAGTCCATCATAGGACCACTCTGGTCTCATTTTATACTTCTCACTTTGTCCTCCCTCTTTGCTCACCTCCCCCACTTCCCTAACCAATCACTCGTCTGTCACCTCCTCATCCCTCCCTCTCCTCTCACCACTTTGCTTCCAGTATTGCAATATTTCATTCATTCTTTCATTCTCTCAACCACTTAATTATGCTGGTGCCCATCTCAACCAACTCTGGGTAAGGGCAGAGTACACCCTGGACAGCTCACCAGGCCATTACAGGGCAGAAACACGCTACTCTTTGACGAAAGTCAGCAATGGAACTTTTACATGCCTCTCACCTCGGACAGTGAGAGACATGGCAGACCTTTGATAACCCAGTTAGCTGCACTGGGGGGACAGCAGTGACAACCCGTTGATAGTGGGGCTTGATCCCCCAACCTTAGGATCAGTAATCCAGCAATATTTCAGGGCAACATATATTTATAAAGACAAATATTTTATAGTAAAGATTTTTGAGATGCCCCACTGTTGGTTTAGAGTAAATATTTTAAATCATGAGGTTTGTATGGCTCCATCTGAACCACTAAGGCTGCCATCAAGAGGTTACTGCTGCAGTGGCTGTTGGGGAGGACTGTGGGAAATATTCATGTGACTAGGAAATACCAAAGAGCAATAGGTGTGATTATGAAACTGTAACTGAATACAGAGAAACAGAATGTGTGTTCAAAAGCAGAAACTTCAGTGTGTGAAAGCTGTGGCTTAAAGGAGCAGCTGTCAGTGACAGGACTGAGGGTGTTCCAGGTCATAGTGTCGCCTCCAGAACCAGTCAAGCAGCTCTTACTCTCACATGCAGCATACAGAGTTTAAAAGCATCCATCTGTATACAGACTATGGTGGTAAGGTGCTATTAATGCAGCTAGCGCATACTACTGGAATGATGTATGTTATGGCTGTGTGACACAGTTTCTGTGTGTGAGTTTACAGGTTCTCGTTATGATTGAATGTTTTCCTCTGGGTATTCCAGTTTCTTCCTACAGTCCAAAGACATGCACATTTGGCTAACAGTCTGTTCCAAATTGCCCCTAGGTGTGAGTGTGAATGTTTGCCTGTGTGTTTTTGTCCTGCAGTAGATGGGCGGACTGTACAGGGTGAATTCTGTCTTTGAGTCGGCTAAGATAGACTCCAGCCTCCCTGCGATCCTTGCAGGATTAAACGGTTTGGCAAAAGAAAGAATGAATTATGAATGAATGAATAATTACTGAAAATGTTAATGACCAGACAAAAAAAAACAACCCATTAATATAATCCTCTCATTTACTAATTTGCTGAGCTGCTTAAGCTGCTTGCAGTGGTGGCCCGGTGGTAAGGTGCTGGATTACTGATCCCAGGGTTGGGGGTTCAAGTCCTGCTGTGAACAGTTGTCACTGATGTCTCCCCAGTGAAGCTAACTGGGTTATCAAAGGCCAGCCATGTCTGTCACTGTCTGTGGTGAGAGACATGTAAAAGAACCATTGCTGATTGTCGTCAAGAGTAGGCTATATATCCGTCAGCATGTTTCTGCCTTGCGATGGCCTGGAGAGCTGACCAGGGTGTACTCTGCCCTCACTCAGAGTCTGCTGAGATGGGTGCAAGCCTCCCCGGACAATTAGGATTAAGCAGTTCAGAAAATGAATAAATGAATGCTTAATCCTATCAGGGTTACGAAAAGGTTGGAGTCTATCTAATCCAACAATGGGCGAAGGTGGGGAACACCCTGAATGGACTTGGTTAGATGACAGACTGTCTTGGAATACCAGAAGCTGTGCAATGGGGTGCAGAGGACTGGCGCAGGTAGTCCACCCTTGTGTACTATGTATGGTCAGACATGAGTATGTGGAGCTCAGTGGCAGCTGAAGCCCATGAAGAAGATCTCTATTTTCCCCATGCACACTTTTTGAGTTCTTTCTATCGAATGCATAGAGAACACAACATGTACTTTCAAGGCCCTACTGTGCCGTCTAAGGTTCATTATACTCTCTGGGAGTCCACTCGTCATTCTCACTCATTTGTCTTACTGCTTCACCCCTTTGGGGTCTCGGGGAAGCCGGAGCCTATCTCAGCCGACACCGGACCAGCTCAACAGCCCTGAACATCTCACCCGACAATCACAGGGCCAACACAAGCACAACTAGAGGCAATTTGGAACAGCCAGATAGCCTAATGTACATGTCTTTGACCTGTCGGAAGAAACCAGAGTACCCCGGAGAAAACCCACACAAGCACGGGGAGAACATGAAAATTACACACAAAACAGACTCGAGACTTGAACCCAGGGCCTTCTTGCTGTGAGTTGGACAATGTGTTAACCACAAAATCATCGTATTGCCATTCATTCATTCACTAAGCCGCTTATTCCTAATTAGGGTCGTGGGAAGGCTGGCGATGATCTCAGTCGACTCTGGGCGAAGGCAGGGTACACCCTGAACAGCTCGCCAAACCATTGCAGGGCAACACACACACACACACACACACACACACACACACATACAGCCAATCACGCTCACACTCACAATTGGCTTGATCTGGAACAGCCAATTAGCGAACTGTGCATGTTTTTGGACTGTGGGAGGAAACCAGAGTACCCAAAGGAAACCCACTCAAACACAAAGAAAACAAGCAAACTTTACACAGAAATACCTTCAGCCTGGGAATCAAACCCAGGACCTTTTTGCTGTGAGGCGGATGTGCTAACCACTGCACCACTGTGCTGCCCTCTGCTTCCATACCTACTTAAATCTTTAGATATGTATGTCTGATGCACAGAACCTTTGGGGAAAGAAAATGGGATATTAGGTCTTTTATGTCAATCTGAATAATTTTTGATAGCAAACCCTTTTTTATACTATTATAAATTTATTACTTATTGCCATGAAAAAGAATATTAGATAGTATGATAGTACTAAACTGATAGTAACTGATATACAAATATAATGACATTGTAAATTTATAGACACTGAAATTGTGTTTCAAAATATATCTGTGTGTAGTGAACTGCTGTAATGAGGAATGTAGCTTACAATGTAAAGAGTGATTGTAAGAGAATACATTGGGAAGGTATTAGCCCTGGTACCTGTAGGAGGCGGCATTGTATTGCTATTAAACTTGTCATATTGACCAGGCATTGTATATTGAGTACCATGGAGCTGCCAGGAGTCAAGGCAGAAGTAGGATTCACTGGTGGGGGTGAGAAGTAGTTACACGTTCATGCCTGAAACTGCTAACAATGAAACATAGTACAAAAATAATTTATTGATTAAAAAAATTATTCATTGATAACATTGCTAGATCTCGGGGTACAGCTGGTGCTCTTCGCATTGAAAGGAGTCAATTGAGGTGGTTTGGGTATCTGATTAGAATGCCTCCTGGTCGCCTCCTTTAAGAGGTGATCAGGACACACCCAACTGGGAGGAGATCCTGGTTAGTCCCAGAACTCGCTGGAGGGATGATCTCTCTCATCTGGCCTAGAAATGTCTCGGCATGCCCTAGGAAGAGCGAGAGAGTGTCACGAGAGAGAGGGATGCCTGTGTTTCCCGCCTAGACCTGTTTCCTCTGCCACCTGATCTCGGATAAGCAGAAGAAGATGAATGAATGAATGACATAGCAGTGCTAATAAAAGCTTATTATGTTTATAATGTAATAATTAATAACCGGTTATTAAATTTGTTCTTGTCATGGTGATAAGATTTTTAACCGAAATCCTATAGCAACCAACTTAATTCTGACCATGGGCCTTTCTGTGCCGGTTTCCTCTGGGTACTCAGGTTTCCTCCCACAGTCCAAATACATGCACTTTAGGTCTACTGACTACTCTTAATCTCATTGGAGTGAATGGGAGTGTGAAGGGCTGTTTGTGTCTGTGTTAGTCCTGCAAAATAACACTTGTAACACACTATTTTTTACAGTCCTAATTTAATTTAAGAACTTTAGTTTCTGTGTTCATTGTATTATAAGTTTGGTATGATAGCATTAACAAAATGTGAAGGAAGCAAAAGTGGCCACTAGATGTCACCTTGGAGAAAGGTATAGGATTGTTTTAAAACTTTGAACACTCTCATTTACCTCTTTTTTTATACAACTGAGTACTGTAGTTAAGGATTAAGGGCCTTGTTCAAGAGCGAAACAATGGCACCTTGGTGTTACTGGAGCTGAACCTCCAACCTTTGGATTAGTAACTAGTAACCCAGAGTCAGTAATGCATATTTTGGGAGTGGAAAGAATTCCAGACAAAATCCATTCACTCACTCACTCACTCACTCACTCAGGGGTCGTACGGTGGCATAGTGGTTACAAGACTGGGGTTATTACCCCTTCTTTGACCTCCCATAATTATAAATGAAGATCACTATGGGAAAATGAAGACCTTTCACTCACTAATAATGCTGCCACGCATGTAAAAAATACACCTGATGCAATGGTTCTACTTGGTCATGTGACAAGGGTGTTTTCAACCAAGCACAGAGGAACCTCGACACGGCGTTGAGGAGTCAGTACAGAGCGTTTCATCAGTACCTGTTAGTATTAGAGATTCTAACATCTCCGTATCCGACATGGCCAACCCGAAAGTGTTCTTCGACATCACCATCGATGGGAAAAGTGCAGGAAGGATCGTGATGGAGGTGAGAAAACGAAATTGTTCTGCAGTGGAACTGTGTTTGCTTATATATTATTATTATTATTATTACTACTGTGACTACTACTACTAATATAAATAATAATTATTAAAACATTTCATATTATTAATATATACTGTGGCTGAAAGAAACTTCATTTAGAAAGTACCCTAATTGTAGACTCTATGTCAGGGGTCACCAACCTTTTTGAAACTGAGAGCTACTTCTTGGGTACCGATTAATGCAAAGGGCTACCAGTTTGAAACCCACTTCTGAAATAGCAAATTTGCTCGATTTTCCTTTAATTATACGTATGTTATAATTAATGATATTCATCTATGTGAAGACAATGATCATGTTAATGATCTCACAATAATTATCAACAATGATTTAACAAGGTAGGTATAAGATAAATATTGATATGCAATACATAATTTCTATACATATCTGCAACTATTTACATTTTCAAATGATCATACAACATTTTAACTACGAAATTTTTGAACAAATCATGAACTACGTTGCAACATGTTTCTCATCAATTATGTAACATAAGTAAACTCTGAAAGTTGATTTTTATATCACCAAATCTACAGGTGCTTTTTCTGTTTGTAGTGCGCTGCCTGGTGAATAGTTAACATGGTAGCTTCCATAACATTTTCTGAAAAGTCTCTTAACATTGTGCCACTTTGCCGTCGCCACAGTCTCCCCCCGCAAATGACACATAAGCAGAAATCTCTCACGTTTTCTTTCTCTTTTCTGCTATGTTTTCAGAGGTAAATCATCTCCTCATGTTCACTGCACCCGCTAAGCATTCCACGCAAGCTACCATGCCAACCATTCACCGAGCAGTGCACTACGAGCGGAGAGAACCCGCGAGTTAAAAACAGGCTTGCGCAGACAGCAGTCTTTTTTTTTACGAAACTGGTGAAAAACTCTGAAAAAAACAACCGGTTGCCAAGAAGATTAGTTAGTTCTAATATAATCTGAAACATTTTTTCAAGTTTTTATTTTTAAAATGTTTTTTTTAATATTGTCATTTTCAATTTCACATCAACTGCAAGTGTGATTTTAAAAAATATCAGAAAAAAATTAGATGCAGCTGACTGGTAACTGGCACTATGGTGAGCTATTTTTAGAACAGGCCCACGGGCTACTCATGTGGTCTTTGCGGGCTACCTGGTGCCCGTGGGCACCACGTTGGTGACCTCTGCTCCATGTATACATGTGTATGCAATGTAGTCATCGGTCCAGTATAAGGCAGTAGAAGTGATAATAATAATTTTAATAGTAATATCATCATCATCATCATCATCTTATTCTTCTGCTAGATCCTGGATCGTGTCCCGGGGGCTGCAACCTAAGCAGCGAGGTTCAGCCGTCCCTCTTCCTGGTCACTTCCTCCAGCTTCACCTCAGACATAGTCCCTCAAGCGTGTTCTAGGTCGACCCCGGGGACTCTGCCCGAAACACTACACCAGGGAGGCATTCTAACCAAATGCCCGAGCCACCTCAACTGGCTCCTCTCAACGCGGAGGAGCAGCGTTTCTACTCCGAGCTCCTCCTGGATGGCTGAGCTTCTGTCTCTAAGGTCGAGCCCCTGCCACCCTGTGAAGGAATCTCATTTCAGCTGCTTGTATCCGCGATCTTGTTCTTTCGGTCACTACCCAAAGCTCGTGACCATAGGTGAGGGTTCGAAAGTAGATCAACTGGTAGATTGAGAGCTTTGCCTTGTGCCTCAGCCCCCTCTTCGCCACGACAGACTCCGCTTTACAGCAGAGGCTGCAGCGATCCCCCTGTCGATCCCCCGCTCCATTCTTCCCTCACTCGTAAACAAGACCCCGAGATACTTAAACGCCTCCTCTGGGGGCAGGACCTCATTCCAGACCCAGAGGGCCATCCTTTTCCGGCTGAGAACTATGGCCTCGGACTTGGAGGTGCTGATTCTCATCCCGGCTGCTTCGCACTCCGCTGTGAATCGCTCCAATGAGAGCTGAGGTCCCGGCTTGAAAGCTAAAAGGACAACATCATCTGCAAAGAGCAGAAATGAGATCCTATGGCCACCAATCCAGAACCCAACGTCATGACTGCACCTCGAAATTCTGTCCATAAAAATTATGAACAGAATCGGTGACAGAGGACAGCCTTGGCGGACTCCAACCCTCACCGGAAATTAATTTGTCCTGTTGTTACCAATGCGGACCAAGCTCTGGCCCCAGTGGTACAGAGACCAAATGGCCCGTAGCAACGGGTCCGGTACACCGTACTCCCGGAGCACACTCCGACAAGATAGCCAGAGGGACATGGTCGAAAGCCTTCTCTAAATCCACAAAACACATGTTGACAAATTGGGCAAGCTCCCATGACCCCTCCAGGATCCTGTAGAGCAGGGGTGTCAAACTCATTCCCAAAAGGGCCGTGTGGCTGCAGGTTTTTGTT
>JAQNCB010000008.1:17448095-17465604 GCA_030068295.1 Euristhmus nudiceps | reverse complement strand
AAAGGGAAATAGCAATAATACAATTAATGCTCTGTTGTTGTCTTGGGCCTGAGGTATGGTCTTCACTAATATAAAACAATATTCCCCAATCAAGCTGATTCCAAAATTCTCAAACAATGGTTGACAGATCGGAAGCCTTGCCAGAGAATATGAAATAAAACAAGATCCACACTGTTGGCCATGTCATTGCTTAAGTTAAGTAAAAGCTTTAACAGTCTACTCTGTGATTAGACATATTCACTCACCAAGCTAATTACCATAATCCTACTACAGTTGCAGGGTGGCTCTCATCAGACACTGGGGAAAGGCAGGGTACACTCTGAACAGCTCGCCAGCCCATTGCAAGGCCAACAAACACATACACCCAACCATTCACACTCACACCTAGGGGCAATTTGGAACAGACAATTAGTGTGCATATCTTTGGACTGTGGGAGTAAACTAGAGTACCAAGATCTTCTTGCTGTGGGGCAGACATGCTAACCACTACACTACCCTAGATACATTATCATCCTGGAAAATGAATTAGTCATCACCAAACATATTTTCTATCAATGAAATTAAAAAAGAAAGTCTCTAAATTTTCCAAATGTACATTTGTACACTGACTACTGAGGTAATACCGTCACCCTTGGTACTTTACCTGACATGCAACCCCATATCATAAATGAGTGGGGAAGTTCAAATAATTTTCTTCCTTTACATAATTAATTTGAGATATCTTTTACAAAACCAGAATATTTATTGAACAAATACAAAATTTAAAGGTGAATAAAAGCTGATTGAACATCCTCTCTGTGTAGTGATTCTATAACTTTCACTAGGAGATGTCTCGAACACTCTCACTCATTCATCTGCTGAACTGCTCACTCCCACTTGGGTCACAGGAAGACTGGACAAATGTAGAAGACACTGAACAGTTTGCCAAGCCATTGCAGGGCCAACACACACACATTCTTATTTATACTCACAACTAGGGGCGATATGGAACAGCCAATTAGTCTAATATGGACGGAAACAGGAGCATTCAGAGAAAACCCATGCAAGCACTGGGAGAGAACACGCAAACTCTACAGAGAAACACCCGAGCTGATCGCAGGACTTGAACACAGGACCCTCGTTTTGTGAGGTGGATGTATTAACCACTACACCACTATGCTGCCCCTGTACCATATGCAAACATTCAAAATATTCATGATCGCATGAAACTGTAGTCTGCTACAGTAAAGCAGGTTAAAACATTAAAATGTCTATTTTGTAAACCCTGCTCTCATTACCTGATATTCTGGTTTGGGAAGATGCCACAGAGGGTGAGAGCAGCATAAAGTACATGCACATATTACAGGAAAATAAAGTACAGATTCTTTTAGAGGAGTGTTCTTTTAACATAAAGTTAAACAACTGTTGTTCTACAACATTCTGCAGCATGCATCACAATGAGAAGATACTGGGTGTAGATTTTGAGGCAAGATGGCAAGAAGAAAGATATAGATGATCTCATAAAAGCTTCAAAATATGGGAGCATTTGCTTGGATATTTTACAGTGGACTACAAAGCAATGATTGGTCTCAATTTACTGAAGGCTGTGTGAAGACAATCTGAACCAATATAACAGTTTGTGTATACAGCTAAAAATTTACCAACCCCAGCACTCTGACAGGGTCACACAGACAAGGATTAAAACTGGATTAAATCAAGGCTTCATCTATTAATCCAAACTTTGCACCTAATACTCACACTTCCATACCAGTAATGCTCAACACAAGTTCAATAGTAGTTGAAAGAATGACCTTTTAGGAAGACCAGGTAGTAATTTCAATCCTGTTGCTCCACTACTTTAACCTGAGATTTACATTTAATTTGGGATTCATTTTAAACTTGCAGCGAAAATGGTTTAGGGAAACGATTAAGTATGTCTTTGATCCCCACAGACCCATGGAACCTTTAACTCGGTTGGACCCATACAGACTCTTTTTGACCTTCATTTTGAAATCAATTATCTGTTCTTTAATCTTCAATGATATGCCTCCAATTTAAAAGTGTGATGTGTGAAATCTAAACCTGTAAAACTGTAATATTTTCCTAGCTGTATTGAAGCGACTTGTGTAAACAGTAGTGTTTAAATGTTTTCATTTCTATTTTTGCTGCATGGTTATTTAAAAGGAAATAAACCCAAACTTAAATGCTTGCATGCTTAGTTTATGTCTGTTACTATTAATGTGCATTGTTTTCTGAAACATTTTTCGAGTAAAGATTAAAAAAGCAAAACAAAATAGCAATTAATCTGCACATGGGACTCCAGTGAAGTGTGAAAATTAGCGAAAATTTCCATAATCATTTTAGTATCGCAGATCTAATTAGCATATGAATAAATTTCATGGTATTTTTTTGTGTATGTGTAAGTGCACGCTTCTTTTAATGTACATTAATGGAATCGTGTATAAATTGTAGAAGTGCCTAGTTTTATTTCATTCCAAAGTTCACTAGTGTATACCTGAGTCGTTCATTTAATATCTATATACTGTTATTTTTGCCATTATCTTGCCTTATATGAACTGATAGATTAAAGTCCTATACTTGAGAAATTTACCTGGTGGTAAGCATAAACCTCAATAAGTTCTCTCATCATTTATTAAGGGGAACTGAACAAAATATCAGATTGTTCAAAGTAAACCTTTTCCAGGTTAATTTCATTGTTTTAAAACAAAAGAGATCAAGTGAACTTGCTGGGCTTTTGCATCTGAACTCTTCATATATTCAAGTGTAACAGGGGAGTTTTGAAGGCCTGCCCTTCATTTTATTTTAACGTACGTCTGTGCAAGTTTCCTCTTATAATGAAAGAAAAAAACAGTAAATGATGCATCTCGAGTATGTAGTACTGTTGCTCTGCTTCATTAATGCTTAATCCTTATTGGTGCAACACAGTGTACATTTTGTATTGTTTTTCTTTTCTCTCTTTATCTGTATGCAGCTTTCCAATTTGCAACGGTATCAGGTTCAAGTCACAAACTGTACTGAAGATCTAAATTACATCTATAAAAAAATGTTAATATTAACTTTTATCAAGCAGTCAGCCAAAAGACTTTGAACTGTATAAGCAACAAGCTATTCATTTAACATTAAATATTTCTGAAAAGGAGTAAAGAACTGTTTCTATAAGATTGAGTCTTCATGGACTTTTAACGGACATAACATCTTAAAGATGTACAGTCTATCCAAAGCAGTATATAGGATCTGAATGGGTGTTTTATTCAATATTTTTAAAGATCTGCAATTGTAAAATTGATGTTATAAAAATATAAGTGTGTATGGCTTATCTGGTACATGGCATCTGTGTGCAGTCTGGAATTGTAAGACAGGCAGTAATGAAGTGCACACCTTTTTCCCTTCAGTGTCTCCACAGTAGAACTGCTCAGCCTTGGTCTTGCCCTGCACTACAGGGTTCACTGCCTCCAGGTGAGATGGGTTGGCCACCAGCGACAGGGTGATGTCCCGGTCAGTCACACGGTTAATACGCTTGTGATACATCCCCAGATGATACTTCACATCACCTGAACCCTGACAGGCAGAAGGAAAACAGAGAACACAGCTGACAGTATTGTACATCCTGTAAAGACTAGTAAAGGCTAGGCATGAACAAAATGTGTTGCCTAATACAACCACTGGAATTCTATTTTATTAAAACTACAGGCTCTATTTTCATTTCATTCTATTAGTAAGACCTTTTGTACCATCGATGGTGTTAACTAACTCAGGAAAGTTTCAACTTCAATAACTGTCAAAAAGTCATTCAATTTTATGGGCAACATGACCACCACATATATAACAAGTCAGAGTCTAATTCAATTAAACAGAATGAAACATAAGGTCCGCTGAGGTTGTGCTGAAGGCAAGGCATTAGCGATGCAGGGGTCAGGGATCCACCCAAACCATCACAGACCCTCAAATCGTTAGATGAGCCTTTCTATCAAGGTTCAGAACAATCAGTGACTGTACTGATGGCAAGTCATCACATAATCTATATTAAGCTAGTAATGCCTGATTCAAGTCTATAAAATAAACAGACAAATTGTTCCAAATGGCATCGTTTTTATTATTAACCAGCAGCAAAACAGATCACTTCTAGGGGGCGGTATGAAACTTAAGCGCATATTCATCATATACCATACGTCTTTTACAACCGCCTAAGAACAGGCAAGGAGCCACTGCAATACCACAGCAAGTGCCCCACTGATCTGATAATGCAACTCACCATATTTTCAAAAAATGTACAAGCAAACCTTGGTTTTCAAATGACTTAAACATCGAACAAATCGGTATTAGACCAAAAAATTTGGAATTTTTTTTGTCCAAGAAGTCAAACAAATTTTGTAAGTCGAACACGGAATAAAGTGCGAGAAAATTTTAGAAAGAACGAGACCGAGAGGGAGAAGAAATGCGTGTTGGCGGGGAAAAAAGTCTGTTCCTTTAACGATGCCTTTAATGATAAGGTCATGAGCCACTTCCGTAAGGTTTCGAAAAGAAGACAGAAACAAGCCACGTTAGAAATGTTTGTTAAGAAAAGAAAGGAACATGCTGGAGAAGAGTCGTCCACGCCAAAGAGAGTAGCAAGAGAAAAGATATTTACTTTACTGAGGTACTTCACATTGGACTAGAAACTAAATAAATTTCCCCAAAAAAAATGCAACTTATAGTCCAGTGCAACTTATACATGTTTTTTTCCTTTTTTATCATGTATTTTTGGATGATGCGACTTATAGTCCGGAAAATTAAATTTGAAATGAACAAGTAGGCTAAACAGATGGTGTTAGCTACACAGTGCCAAGTGCGGAGATTACCTGACCTGCCTCTGTCACGGGTAAAAGGTGTTAATGTAAAGTATAAAAATCTCCTATTAGTTTATTTTTATGTTTCCGTGTATTATATAATAAATTTTTTTAATGAGTTAAAGAGACACTAGCGCATGCACTCATGGCTCATCTGTGTGCACTGTGATTAAAATACACATGTATACAAGAAACAATCCTTAAAAATCAAATTTTTGTGTATTTTCGTTGATGTTCCCATGTAGTATATACTAAAACAGCAATGATCTTCAGTTTTGCCGGATGTCACTGAATTAGATGATCGTACATACACCTCACTTTCAGCACATGATTTTGGACAGTCAAGGGTAATGTGGGGAGTAAAAAAAGGCAAAAAAGCCAACCTCATCAGCAGCCTCAAGCTTGGAATCAAACTGACAAAAGATTTGCTCCAGTTCTTTACGGATGACATTGGCCAGAACATTCAATCGTCCTCTGTTGGGAAAGGAAGTGAGACACACTTGATACATGCGATGGATGTGCCATGACTAAAATATGGCAAACATCCAAACTAAACACACTGTGAAAAAATATTTTAGGAGTGACTGAGGTACCTGTGAGGCATGCCCAAAATCACATTCTCAATCCCGTTCTCACTTGATTTGTCAATAATTGTCTTTAGGGCAGGGATGAGTGCTTCGCATCCCTCCAGTCCAAAACGCTTCTCTGAGGACCACTTCCTCTGCAGGAACTCTTCAAACCTGTTGGAAGCAGAGAAAACCCATCATGTGCAAAACAAACCACAAAATTCATTACAAATCCGTAACGTAAGCTAGTACCCACCTGGTGGAGCGGACAATGCGGGCTAGAAGATTGCGTTTCTCCCCTGGCGTGAACTGCATTGTGCCAGGCTTTTCAAACTTCTGCCTGATCCATTGACACTGCTCTAAATCATTGATGAACATGAACTCCACTCCAATATGCTGACAGTACGCCATCTGCAAGCAGGGGGCAGCATGTACACATCACTACACTTCAAAACCCAGTCTGTTCATAACCATGCAAGAAAAACACACTGTTTAAAGAGACAGTCCAACAATAATATACGCAATATATTATCCTAAATATACCTAATAACTATAACATAATTCAGTAGCTATGAATTTCCCTCTGGGATTAATAAAGTATCCATCTATCTAACTAGTTAGTTTGAACAAGATAGTAAAACAAAGCAAGGCATGGTGTTGTACTTTGGTAATACACATTAGTTATTTTTCTAGAACAGCATTTAAAATTCTTCTTTTTCCACAGAAATATCTTAACGCTAACGACTTGATTACAGCACAGCATATTTTTATTTTTTATTTTAAATCATCAAATCCTATGAAAATCCCTGCTTCACCTTCAAGGCTATATTTACATATTGCCTGTAAGAACACTCTTATGTCTATTACATGTATACATGTATGTGTCAGAAGTAATAAAGGTGCTGCACTTCTCCGTTATGTTGAAAAGGGAATGGACTGCACTAGTCCCTGTGGTCATGAGGTTTGGGTAGTGACCAATAGAACGAGATCGGGTATACAAGTGGTCAAAATGATTCTCCTTCAGAGGATGTCTGGGCTCAGACTTCAAAATAAGGTGAGTATCTCAGACATTCAGGTGGAGCTCGGGGTACAGAAGCTGCACCTCCTTTGAGCTGTTCCAGACACATCGAACTGACAAGGAGGCCTTGGGGTGGACCCAGAACTCGCTGGAAGGATAATATATCCCGTCCTGCCTAAGAAAGCCTCGAGATCTAGGAGTAACTAGAGCAGTGGTTCTTAACTTTGTTGGAGGTACTGAACCCCACCAGTTTCATATACGCATTCACTGAACCCTCTGAATTAGAAAAGTAAAATGTGATTTTTTTTTTCAAATTCAACACTTCGGTATATGTTTCACTGGTCTACAAAATGAACCGTGCGTCAACATCACTGTGTTCAAAGAAAAAAAAAGTAAAACAATTTGTACACAAAAACAAAAACAGAATAATAAATATTTACTGCAAAATTAGTGTGACTTCTGCTGTTGCCTTTCAGAGACCAGTTCAGAAATGCGTGGCTTCACCGTGGCAATTGCCACTCTCATCATTTTCGAAACAAAGTCTGTTCCTTTTCTTCGTTGTTATGTCCAGCATTCTCGAAAAGGATTGCTCACAAAGATATGTTGTAACAAACAGTATGAAAATCTTCAGGGCTATCTTCGCAATAGCAGGGTACATTGCCAATTGTTGACACCAAAACGTTGAGAGCGTTGTTGTTCTGAAGAGTTGCTGTTGAACCTGGCTCTGCTGAATTTTAATGCTTTTGTCGAGGTATTCAACATGGACATCTGTTGTCTCAACACTAAACATGAATGGCTGTCTCAACCATGCTGGATATGACTCTCTTATAGGGATGGCTTTGCAAGTGGCAATTGCTTCAGAAATGTCTCCGATTCTAGATACACCTTCGATCTTACTTACACTGTCATCCAGCAGGGGAAAGTTTGCAAAGTTATTGTTCTCTGTTCATTGTTTCCATGAAAAGCCTTCAGGTTTTCTTCCGCTTCGATGATGTTAACTCCACTGCCCTGCATCTGCTGAATGAGATGATTGAGAGCTGCGAAGATATCAGCCATGCACGCTAAAATGAGAATGAACTCAGAATCTTTGAAGCAATCTGCATGACAATGTTGCTGCTTTTGCAAAAACAGGGCTGATTCCACACGCATGGCAAAAACACGATTCAGTACCTGTCCCCAGGATAACCACCGAACGTTAGAATGGTACAGAAACACCTCGAATTCACAGCCTATTTCTTTACACAGCTGAATTGAGACACCCTAATTCTGCAGTTGAGATGTAAGCATTCTGAAAACCACCCTTAAAATGCATCCTTAAAGGTGCACAACCTGAATTGGGACAGAGCCTGTGTGTCTTGACCTCTGCCGAACCCATGAGACTGACTCACTGAACCCAGGTTAAGAACCAGTGAACTAGAGAGTAGAGAGTGTCAATGGGGAGAGGGATTCCTGGATTTCCCTACTAGACTTGTTGCTTCTGCGACCCAACCTTGAATAAGCAGAAGATTATTATTACAGTACATTACATTCAATGCTGATTCCCCTTTCCATGAATAGCCTCTAACAATTATATAAATACTATTTTTCCTTTCAACTTTTAAATTTAATATTTGTCTTTTTTTATCCATGAACAAACCTGTCACATCCCTTCTTGCATTATTACATCTTGCTTCTCATCCTACATATGTAAATGAAACAAAGTTAAATCAATATAAAATAATAATAATAATAATAATACACATGTATATATTTTTTTATTTTTGCATTGTGCTCTCGTATTTTATTTGTCATCTTGCATCTGAACAGGGTGGGACACACACAACAAAACCCTCTATCTATAAAAGCCATAGTCCTGCGGACTGTTGGCGTCTTCCGATGCCTTGCCTGATATTGGCTTTCATTGGGAGACTGTAGGCTGATACCTTGTGGGGCGACACTCTGCCTCAAGTGGTTTATTTTCAGAGTGCCTTCTCTTAACCTTTGCCTGTACCAGAGGCATAACCTACAAGGCAGCAGGTGGATTTGGAGTCAGAATTACCTTCTCTTAGTTTGTGTGTTGGCAAAACTGAGGCATCATAAACAACACCACACATAGTAGGAGGACAAGGTCTGCCAGGAGGGACATATCCTTTGCCAGAGGGCCCTGGGGTAAAGTGCTACCTCTCTACTATGTGCGGATGCTGGTTAAAGTCATACCCAGGACAACATATTAACCCAGGATAGCATACTTTATATATTTGTAATTACATGTAACATCTGTGAAATAAGTGATTTTCTGCCATTACTTTATAGCAGATTATTTATTCACTCAAAAGGTCATAAGCCAGCACCCACTCATCAAAAAAATAAATAAAAATAATTCCAGTGCAGCAGCTTGGCATGTCACTGAGAAAATCACAAACCAGAAAACCACTCAGAAGACTTTTTGCTTTCGGAACACTTTACAGTTACTGCCTACTTCTGTTACACTGAACAAGCAGCTGTTATGGAAAATGAATCAATACCGTCTGACCAATGAGAACTAACCGACAGTGATGTGTTCAATATATGAAATTTTTATTATATCACATCATTCAATCATGACACAAGTATGAACAGCTTCGTATTCATGTAGTGCTTTATGTAAGAAGAAATCATATTTGTACAATATTTGAATGGTTTAATATAATAAAATAATAATTTACAATAAAAAAAAAACCCTCCTGTTCAAGCCCTACTTTTTTCTCTTTATTTTATAATGAAATCCGCTGTTGATCCTGTATGTATCTTCATGTCAGCAATGTTTTACCTACCTTCCCCGAAAATCGCTTAGAGTGTTCCTGGAAGGATGTGAACCCGAGGTGGCGACAGAGTCTAACTAACCGATTTAAAGTAATAACGCGATTATTTCACTTTAAAATGATGCTTTATGAAATATAATTTTTCGCGTTTCCCGCAGGGATGGGTGGGGGACGACGACTTTAATTTTTCCCACAAGGTAGGTAAGAGGCTAAACAGTCAGATGCAGCATATTTACCTCTAAGCGGCGGATGATCTCCCTGAGTGGTAGGGCGCTATCTTCACCCCCAATGAAGGTGGTGGTGGGAAGCCGGAACACTGTATCCAGGTCTGAATTGCTCAAACCACAGAAACCTGAACACACAAGTGAGATGGGGTGTGGGGGGTCTCAAAACAAAACACATTTTTAGCTGTTCCAACATATTCATAAAAATATATTTTGATATACTGTATTAATCCCACAAAGGAAATTTGGCTCACATATAACCTAATCAAAGTGAATGAACACATACACTCGGAGCACTGGATAGCTACATTGCGGTGCCTGGAGAGCAGTTTGAAGTTGTCTTGCTCAAGGGCACTTCAGCCATGAAGGTGGAGGAAGGAGAATGTGCTGCTCACTGCCACATTTCTTTTGCCGGTTTAGGGATCAAATCAAATTCTAATCACAGTCTAATCAAATCAGGGAATCAGGGTCATGGGGATACTGAAGCTTATCTCAGCTAGCTCTGGGTGAAGGCAGGATACACCATGAACAGCTTTCCAGGCCAACATACAACCATTCACATGCACATTCACAGCTTGGGTCAATATGATAATCTAATGTGGATGTCTGGACTGTGAGAGGAAACCTCATGCAAGCATGAGGAGAACATGCAAACTCCACATAGAAACATCCTCACCAAGCCCGGGACTCAAACCCAGGACCTTCTTGCTGACCGGCAGACAAGCTAACCAATACACCACCGTGCCACCCACTTTATCATATGATAATGATAATGTTAGAGGGGGGAAGCAACATGCAAATTAATTTCCCAGAAACTTTACAGTAAAAGCGGATGCATGCAGAGAACATGACAAAGGAGAAGAGGGGAAAAAAATGAAGGGAAAAGAGATGAGGGGAGATTAAGTAATTGTAGGTGGTTGTCGGAACATAATTTAAGATTTCTTGGTCACTTACTTTCTAGACGTTTGTCATTATGTTATATCAGCTAGTGAAATCCAAATATATATTTAATAAAAGATCCATTCTGAATGACTGGCAGTTTTCAGAACAAAAACATTCTTTTGTACATGCTGCACTCCCACAGGCACATGCTTACTTCCATGAAACATAACTCCAGACATCATAGATGTAATCAAAAAATATAGCACGCTGTCCATTTATCTGTTTTATGACTTAGATATTGTAGATCTTGGTTTCAAAGGGGAGATATTAGCTTTTTTCTAACGTTAGATGTATTTTGAGGCATACATTTTGTAACACCCCAGTGCAGCTAACTGGGTTATCAATGGCCAGCCATGTCTCTCACTGTCTGTGGTGAGAGGCATGTAAAAAAAAAAAAACATTGCTGACTTTCGTCAAGAGTAGGCTGCATAGCCGTCAGCGTGTTTCTGCCATGTGACAGCTTGGTGAGTCATCCAGGCTGTACTCTGCCCGGGCTCAGAGTCGGCTGTGATGGGCGCCAGCCTCCCTGCGACCCTAATTAGGATTAAGCGGTTCAGAAAATGAATGAATTTTGCAACAGTGTTAAATAGCCATGTTTGGCGATCCACAGTGTCAAATAAAAAAGGTTAGCACACGTTTAAACTTTTCCCCTCTGGACCGTTTGAGTTGCCCGTGAACACATGCTTTGGCACATTACTGCATCACAGTGTGCTGAACTTTCTGATAAGCAGGCCTTCCCTCATGCACAGCAGCATCTCCGCTCATCACTGACTACCTCCCAGCACTCTCAGCATGGAGCTTTCAGGCAACCAATCAGAGCAGGATAGGCACAGAGAGCGGAAAAACATAAATGGGAAGAGGACGCCAAACAGGCCGTACAGCACACATACTCAAAATCAACGTTTCAAGGGAGGTCCATGAGGAAGAAGCTACATGAAGAGCTGTGGAAGGTTTTGAATTAGGAATCGGACTGTGGTGCTCCATTGGTGTCTGAAATGAAAAAAAAAACCCATCTGATAATGGGTGTAATATCAGACTGTTTTATCGAACATACTTCTCAATTGTTGTGACGTTTCAAACTGTAAGCACCTTGTGCTCTCCTCTGCTCAAATGAAACTGTTAGGGAACAAGTGGATGACTAGAATAGTTGTGGTTTGGAGAATGCAAGATAAGCCCCGGATGTAAGGTATGATGTTACCTCTGGGACCAGTTTAGTTTTGAGTGTCAATCAATTCATCCATTTTATTTAATGAGTCCATCATCTGCGTCTTTGCTTAATAAACAACAATAACAAATTTAAGTGGCCCCCAAGAGGCGCCACATGAAGGTAGAAAATGTTGGCACGGTTATTAGGAGTTCAAATCGTAACACAACTAGAGATAACTGTGGCCAAGAGTCCACAAAAGCATATTTAGATTTACATTTATGGCATTTGGCAGGTGCCCTTCGTCCAGTGTCCCTCATACTTTTATCTCATTATACAACTGTAGTTGAGGGTTAGAGACCTTAATCAAGGCATCTTGGTGGAACTGGGGCTTGAATTGCCGACCTTCTAATTAATAACCCAGAGCCTTAACCACTGAACCACTACTGCCCCAATACCATTCACTCTGTTTACAAACCCACAACACGGGAGTGCATGAGGTCGAATTTGAGCCATGACTGACTGTTTAAATCTATAAACAGTGAGAATGAAATCGAACGCACGAGTTGTTTTGAGTCTAAAACGAAACCGAAAGAGAGAAACCTTTGTATGTGACATGTGACTGGTTTGAAGAGTGAGTGGGAAAGAATCCAACCTGATGGGCATGTCAAAAACAACAAATATGCCAACATTCCTGAACACATTTTGCATTTTAAGGAGTCTCTGCATAGCGCAGATAGCGCTAAATGTACCTGAAGCTATATTTCATTAGCTTAAACAGCCGGAAATACCCGAGGGAGTCACAACTGCCAGGAAACAAGAACTGACTTTTAAGTTATGCAACTTCTGGAATTATTCTGTGAGTGTGTATAAGCTCGAATAATGGCAAAAGGATGATTCTAAAGTAAAATAAAGAGTCAGTTTTTCTCAACATAAACAGAAACCTGATAATCCTGGGAACACTGCAGTAAAGCCTAGAAGCGAAAGAACCAACTGACTACATCAAAGAACTGCTACAGGTCACATGGACAGTTTCCAATGGGTAAATATACAGGAGTAAACCCTCCCTGCCAAACTCTTTTATTCCCCTTTCCCCTACTGACTCTACAGTAAACTTGGCCTACCCATTGAAAACATCCAAACGAGTCAGGGTGGAGTGCCATGCCATGCAAGGGAATGTTGAGTCAACAGAATCGAGCACAGTGTACATGAACCTGCAAACGTCTGGAACAGAACTCATGTTTTACACCCAGTCATGCTATAACCTCACCAAATTTATGGGAAGAAGAGATAATATCCATGGGGTTGCACAAATTGAGATCAGCATACAAAATTCCCAAGGGGTCCTGCTGGGCAACGTGATGCCCATGTATCTGCAGTAGTTCAGGTTTTAAGGGGAGACAGACACATAGAGAGAAATAGACACAGAAACAGAGAGAGAGAGCCGAAAGAAGTAAGCAAAACAATTAAAAGCAAAGCAACCATAAAGGTCAAGACAAAAGATGAGGAGAGAAATGGGGAAATAAAAGCAAAATCAACACAGAGTGGTCACGCCGTTCAATCACTACACATTAGAAACGCTTCTCACCGACTTCACGGAACCCCACTGTAACTGATGAATTGTCAAAATTTACACAACTGATGTCCAAAGGATCAAGCTTTGCCACATGATGACCCTTCACCTGCAAACAAGGCAAGAGAATTAGCTATACAACTTAGCGGCTGCTTTGAAATTATTATGATGATATTTAAATGTAGGCATATTTATGAGAATCCTAGTTCTTGCAGTTTCCTGTATGGATAACATCTGATTAATATGAAGAACTCCAAATTAGAAAAAAATTAATAAATTAATCTTACCCTGACCGATTGTAGATAATAATAATAATACTACATTTAAATGATAATAAATTTTGAATGCACACGCACACACTATTTTGAGTTTGTAATGCTTATTTTGAGTTTATAATGCTTGAATTAAAACAATGGAAACCCACGACATGACACGGTCTCTTGGAGCAGGCAGTGTTACCATTATTTTTATAATTATCATGCCGTAAATGGAAAAATAAACCATATAAATCTTGTTTTAAATTTGTCTTTCCCTGTAGTATATACTAAACTGCCTTTAAGGTGGGCAGTGAGATATGTACTATGTCTGTATGACTAGGCTAAACCGATGCTGTTAGCCACACGGTGTTTACTTTTCCTCACCTGACCGGCCTTTGTCATGGTTAAAATTAACAATACAGATCTTATGTAAGTTTGCTTTTCTTTATGTTTCTTTGTTGTATATACTCGCCAATAGAAATGCAACACAATTTTATTTGTAATAATTTTGGGACCATTCTGTATCAGTATGAGTACTGGTATTTCAATGATCCTGAACACCTCAATGACTCCATTCCAGTAGTAGCACTCACAATCACACTTCACTGAGCTTGAGCTCTGGATCTAGGCTCATTTACAGCATCAAGTTTGTTTAGGGGACTCACTAATCAGAAATGAGTGTATTTAACGAGTGGTCATTGTGCCTACATAAAGCTCAGCAAAAATACATAACATTTTGCAGTGGAATCTTTACCATGCCTCGACTGTCACACAATAATCAAGGATTGAATATCTGCAGCAGCAGGCATTTAATGTCCTTCCCTGGTCTGTGCATTCCCCGGATTTATCACTCTTCAAAGCCTTGTAGGATCAGCTTGTACGCCGAACAAAAAAACAGGCAGGAACTGATCGAGGCATTGCAGGAGGAGTGGAGGAACATCCCACAGTACAACTTACAGAGACTTGTCAGATCCACACGCAGACAAATTATGGCCTGCATTAACTCAAATGGGATGGACACTGTTGTGATTTTGGAAAGAAGGGATGTTTTGTTTAAAGTTGAAATATTTTGACAATTTATTTGTGATTGTTATTGATTCATGATGTTCAAATGATGTATGAAATTAATTTCAATAATTTAATTGACCATTTCAAGACAAAATATTAAATGTATATATATTTATACTGGGTGTTGCGTATTCATTAGCAGCGAGTATAAATTCTTAAAGAGAGTCAAAAAGGTGCTGATAAACAGCTCAGCACCTGCTCATATGTGAGCTCAAATCAAATCTACAACCGACATGATTTAAAAATAAATTAAAAAAACATTAAGATCTTGCTATAGTGTGTGCTTGTTTTGATTATGTTTCAGTGTAGTATATTCTAATCCAATTATTCACCTCAGGTTTCGTGGATGTTACTAAATTGATTTAACATCCATTTAGAGGACTACTCAACAGCTTCCCCATCAACATTCTTAAATCCTTGAAAATTCAACAAAAATGGCATGCCAGAAAATGTAAGAAAGCTCCATGGCATGGTTTTTACAGTTCTGACCTGGTACATGCGGATGAGTGACTGTACAGCCAGGTGGTCCTCGACTAGCTTCTGGGCATTGGCTTGAGATCCAACCAGTGCTTTAGGTAAGAGTGAAGGTATCATCGCAGGAGGAGGGGGTCTCTGGTAGGCAGCGCCGGGTGGTGTACCAGCATTGATATTGCGAAAGAAGATGTCCCAAGACTGAGAGACAGAGATGAAAACAAGAAGCACACAAGTCTTTGAATGATTTAGCACAAAAATCAGCAATAATGCTTCGGAGATCAAGCAACTTGTTCCGTCTCCTTAAAATGTTCTCCATCTGAGATAGCCAATCAAGAATAACATGCTTTTCATTCTTGAATAAATGCCAGCAGCTTCTTTGTAATGTTTGCCAAAAGGCACTGAACATTTATCAGTGAAAAAATAAACTGACATATTTGTAAACTCAAACTGATCAAAGACTTTATTAAACAATGGATAGAATTCATAACCTGCCACTTCAGTATAAACTCTTATAATGTACACTATCAGGGAAAGTATTAGAACACCTTAAATTTTTTTTTTAGTTTCACGTCAAAACATTTATTAAAAACAAACAAAACAGTTGGTATCCACCTGCAGCAGAGGCTCTTTCAACGAAGGAAAATAAATATTATTCTGGAAGTTCTTCAATGAACAAATGTGTTGCATTTGTGGTTTGCTTTGTCTTCGCCCTGCTGTTTATTTCATCCCAAACCAGTTCAATGGCACACCATGCTGAACATTTTGATCTGAAACCGACTGTCTTATTCGCTTCTTCTAATGTAGTTCTGATACATCGCTTACCTTTGTTCCTTTTCAGGTCCTTCATTTGACCTAAACTGTTTACGGTATAAACAGTAAATATCAATTTACTAAAAAAAAAAAAAAACAAAAAAAAAAAAAAAAAAAAAAAAACAATGGGGGTGTGAAAGAAAAGTTTTGACCAGCAGTGCATTACGGTAAATGGGATTCAAGATTCAAGAGATTTATTGTCACTAGCAAGAAATTACATGAAGCAATTACTGGCAGTGAAATGCTTAAGTCTCAAGTTCCCAACAGTGCAAGAAACACACAATGAGAATCACTAGTGATGATCCAAGAAAATATTGTGATACTTAGGTTTCAATTCGACTTGTAAATGCGTTGCTGTAAATATGTCTATCCTATATTACTTTTTTATACCATTTTAAAACCTTGAATCCTGTAAAAAGACAGTTTGCTAATTGTTATTTCTACACCAAGTTGGCAAATAATTTGCTCCTACCACACTGGATGCTATGCTGCGTGTCAATGTGCGAATTCTTTAGCGGGTGCTACCTGTAGGACTATAGAGAAATATCAATTTTTATCACCTTGAATTCAAACAAATTCAAAATAAATAAATAAATAAAAAATCTATTTTGAACCTCATGTGGTGATACATGAACATAATACAAGAATCGCATTATCAATTCCCGCCATCTATAGAATAAAGCCTAGAACAAAGTAAGTATACAGGTCACTCACTCGCCATACCACTTAATCCTATTAGGGTCCAGGGGGGGGGGCTGGAGCCTATCTCAGCCGACACTGGGTGACGGCAGGGTCCACCCTGAACAGCTCACCAGACCATTACAGAGCTACAGATGTGACCATTCACACTCACACCTACACCTTGGGGAAATTTGGAGCAGTCAAGTAGTCTAATGGAAAGGAAATACACACAAACATGTGGAGTACATGTAAACTCCACACAGAAACGCCTTGGCTGAAACCGGGATTCGAACCTAGGACCTTCTTGCTGTGAGGCGGACTAACAGCTGTATTGCGCCTAGATGTGAATGTGAGTCTGAATGGCTGTCTACCCCTCTGTGTTAGAACTGCAATGAAATGGTAAACTTTCCAGGGTGGACGCCGCGTCTTACTTGATGCTATCTGGGACTGACTGCAGGTCAAAAGTGAGCCAAAATGAATTGATGAACGATTCAGTTACACTGAAACTTTAAGCCATGCTAGTTTTAAGCCTTATAAATGGCATACTATCAAGAGCATTGCTTACCTTATGCACACTCTTGTGGTTCTCCAGCCATGCGTAGTACAGCTCCTCAATATAGTTGGAACTCGTGCCATTGAGGAAGGGCTCAGCAACAACAGGCGCTGTGTAGCACCTCTTTGGCTGAAACGTTCTTAGTGGACAAGCCAATGAACTCTGCTGCGGAACGCTCCAAGCGCTCTGTGCAGCTGTTAGTGTTCGAAGCTGGACAGCGCAAGTCCTCAAGCGATACATCGCAGTCTTTCAAGCAGCTCGTCGCTCTTTCACTACCCCAAACCCACAGACTCAAGAACCTCCTCAGCAATAAGACACCAGATCCACAACTCACAGGATGTAGATACCTGTAAACTGCGTCTGAATCTTCCGATCTGTCTTTGCCTCTTGACAGTATTACTAGCCGAGGTTGAAAAAAACATTGTAAGATTTTCGTCATCAAACAGGTTGGACAACATTCATAATGTACATACAATATTGCACATATTGTTCTTTCCTGCTTTAATCATATCAAGTCTTACATACAGAGTCCTACGTACACACATATATATATATATATATACACACACACACACACACGTGTATATACACTC
>JAQNCB010000008.1:17276498-17305913 GCA_030068295.1 Euristhmus nudiceps | reverse complement strand
TGAAGTTAGTTGGTGTGAGACAAGAGGATGCGAAGGACAGGGATGGATGGAAACGGATGATTCACTGTGGTGACCCCCTGAGGGGAGAAGCCAAAAGAAAAGTAGTAGTGTGTGTTTGAGAGTGAAACTGGAGTCTGACTAAACTGTCTGTCTGAATTTGCTCATAAGTCAAAGCAGCGAACCCCATACCAGAGTGACAACAATGTGCTTGTACAGTCCGCAATTGCTGTTAGAAACAAAACAAAAAACCAACCGAGCTATCAGGTTTGCGGTGAGGTCCATTACAGCCAACACTCTTCGAAGGCAAGCGACACCCTGGACAGCTCGCCTGACCAATGCAGGGCCAAAATATCCACAAGACATTCATTCTCACATCCAGGGGGAAAATTTAGCTTAAAACCGTGCATGTATTGGACTGTGGAAGCCCACGCAAGCACACAGAGAACATGCAAACTTCACACACAAACGCCAGAGCCCAGGACTCGAACCCAGGAGCTTCTTGCTGTGAAGCGGCCGTGCTGATCAGCCACCGTGCCGTCCACTTTACCATTTTTGGTTTTCTAATGTAATGAGAATCGTTTTTTAATAAATTGATGCTGAGAGTTGATTTTTCAAATTTTTAAGGGGCAATATACATATATTCAGTATATATATATTCAGTAAATAGATAAATCAATTTTGATCCTGCTTTTTAGATAAGATGTTCTGGGCAAACATTGGATGATTTAAAGGACTTTTTTCTTTCATGTTTATTTCCTTTCATTTTCATTCATTCATTTTCTGTACCGTTTAATCCTAATTAGGGTCGCGGGGAGGCTGGTGCCCATCTCAGCCGACTCTGGGCGAGGGCAGAGTACACCAAGCACACCTCGCCAGGCCATTTCAGGGCAGAAACACGCTGACGGCTATGCAGCCTACTCTTGACAAAAGTCAGTGGTGTTTTTTTACATGCTTCTCATCATAGACAGTGAAAGACATGGCCGGCCTTTGTTAACCTTTGTTAACCCAGTTAGCTGCACTGGGGGTCATTTCCATCTTTTAATGGTAATACCTACTTCAAATGTCACTTCTGATTTAAGATATAAACTTGGTGCCTTTAAAAATAATGTCACATTCAAGTTTCAACAATCTACCCATGAAAGTGGAAAAGCAGTTTTATTTCATCTCTCATTTGCAAAACCGCTTAATCCTCCTATGGTCTGGGGGAGACTGATATCTATCTCAGTCGACACTGGGTGAAGGGGTACTCAAGGCCATTCATACTCACAATTTGCAACAGCCCCCAGTACAGCTAACTGGGTGGTCAAAGGCCGGCCATGTCTCTCAGTGTCTGTGGTGAGGGATGTAAAAGAACCATTGCTGACTTTCGTCAAGAGTAGGTTGCATAGCCATCAGCGTGTTTCTGCCCTGTGATTGCCTGGCGGGCTGTCCAGGGTATACCCTGCCCTCGCCCAGAGTCGGCTAAGATGGGTGCCAGCCTCCCCTAATTAGGATTAAGGGGTTCAGAAAATTAACAAATGAATGGATGAATTTTCAACAGTGAGCCTAATGTGCATGTCTTTATCCTGTGGGATGAAATCAGATTACCCAGATGAAACCCACACATGCACGGGGAGAACATGCAAACTCCAAACAGAATCGCACCCAGAAATCGAACCCAAGATTTTCTTGCTGGACCGTCCAAGAGCATTTAGTTTTCCATTTTGTACAAACCAGTAGATGGCAGTAATGACCTGATTTTATCTGACCAGCCACATTTAGTCATAGTACGTAATTTGTGACGCAATTACGCACGTCGTCAAGACGGAAATATAAACGAAACCAAAATGGCGGCGTCCTTGAGCAGACATGGAAGAATATTATCTGTAATTATGCTTACTTTCTGTTTCATAGTTTAAATTAGGTTTCTGAAAAAAGTATCTTTTTTTATATAAAATGTGACGTTTTGTGTGTATTTTTGCCTCTTTACTGAAAACATATCCTGTTGACTGGAGTTGAGTCCTAAGCGTCTTTTTTTATATTGTATAAGTGTCACCGGGAAGCAAATTTTTTTTTTTTTTTACACTGTGTACACACTTTATTTTCATTACGGAGTTATGTGGAATACAGTCGGAGTGTTCCCATGACTATTTTTTAATAAAACTTGATAATTGTATATGGTTTTCCACATTAATAAACCCTTTGTCTGTATTTATAAATGTTTAGGTTGCTTGTAGCAGTCTAAATACTGCAGTTTGTCTCAGCTCTGGATCAAGAAGCATAAACACCAGTGCAGTTTGCTATAAGGTGGGTAAGGGTGTTTCAGCATGACACAAACCCAAAATTATTGGCACCCCTGCCAGACCACCACCAATTTCTTCGCCATGACTAGTTTTTATCTGCTGTTTTGTTGTAAGCATTATCCTGAATTGGCAGAGTGGATAATTGCTTAATATCCCAAGACATTCAACCAATCAGATTGGAAAAATGTAATCAACTACGTCTTTCTGATACCATTCACGTCCTCTAGTGTCAATTATTGAAGTTGGATGCCCAGGTACTGGTTACGTGACTAACGTCACAAAAGTGAGTGACATGTTTGACCAGGGTAAAGTGTGCATGCTGGTACTGACCGTCTTAAAGGTGTGTAGTGGTCCTTTGGATCCAACCCATCTTGGTACTGATGTGACATGCAGAAGTCAACACATCCACAATATAAAGACCAGAAATTCCTGCTCGGTGACCCACCTGAATGACCCCTGCATTTGGTGAAACCATTTGCTTTCTCCTGTATGTGAGTTATTGATCCAGGCACCATAATAAACATCGGCAACCGTTTTTTTTTTTTTTTTAATTTCTCTTAAAATCATATCCATTCTTCTGTTTCTTAACACTTGATCCCAGGCGTTTCCATTTCGGTGTTGCACTGGTAAGTTTTCTTGCATGTGCAAGATCGTTTTTCCTTTCATAGGGTCTTATTTTTATTGTAAACAGATACAGAATCAAAACAAGACACAGGTGAATAAGCGATACCAGGTCTGTGAGCTGGGGTGGTTTCACCAAGAAACCTTTATATTCATCCAAAATGAACTGATTGTAGAAGATAAAACACTGTGGATATTCACAAATGCCCCTTTACTTTGATTTTGCCTAAACATGACAAAATGAGTTATGGTATTTCTTACTGCAGTAGCAAAAATCTTGGGAGGCTACAGTGGAAACTCTGTAAATAGTACTATATGCACTATAACAGTGTGACTTTTGTGAATACAAATGACTTCGGAGTAACTATTTCCCAGTGTGCAAATCCTGAAAACTTCTGCTTTATTTAGTCTTTTTTTTCTAAATTTGCAGAACCGTGCAGCCCGTATTCGTGTGGGCAAAGGTGACAGGCCTGTGACGTACGAACAGGCCCTGCACCCACACCACATAGCTCATAGGAAAGGATGGCTCTCACAACATACAAGTAAGTCTCATTTCCTCTATCAGGAATGGTTTCCCTTCTGATTTTCATATCATGTATGTACACATAATTTACATAAGGGCAAAAAAGAGGGCACTTTAATAGCCATGTGCTCCTGATAACGAGGCTTCAGAAATTTTTTGAAACCGTCCTAAGGCATTATATGACCAGGATTCTTGTACAATAGGAAGGAGAAGTTATTGTTTCCACATGAACAAACACATGACACACAAGACCGTATCATAAGGTCTGTATTTCTTTATAAATGGATAAGACAAAAAAAAAGGTGATTTATAAGCGGGGCGGTACAGTGGAGTAGTGGTTAGCACGTTCACCTCACAGCAAGAAGGACCTGAGTTTGAGTCCGAGGCTCGGCAAAGGCATTTCTGTGTGAAGTTTGCATGTTCTCCTCATGCTTATGTGGGTTTGCTCCTACAGTCAAAATGCATGCACATTAGGTTAATTGGCTGTTCCAGGTAGACCCTATGTGAGTGTGATGTAATGTTTTACCACAGAAGATAACTACATTCACATTGGAGTAGAGTTTCAAGATCCACATTCCCACCACACCGATTAGGAGTAAGCATGTCAATGCCACAGAATCCCGTATCTGAAATTGAATGACTACCATTTGAAAAATGTCTTGCAACGGCTGATTTAGGATCAGCGCACTGAATGGCATTTTTGTGCTCATTAATTCTGAATTCTAAAAGGTTGTCGCTTTGTTTTACTTAATTGAATGCCGCATTTGCGACATGCATGAAGGTATATAACAGTAACTTTAATCTAATGTAAATGCACACATATCTTCTGTCATAAAACATTATATTCCAATGGTTTAAATTAAGAATTAGATATGACTTGTTTTTTTGTAACTCTTCTTTACTTGACTGGGTTTCATTATACGAGTGCTGTTATGAATTTTAGGTCTGTACTAAATTAATTATACTCCTTGATACGTCTGATATTTAGCCTGCAGGTGATTGGTTTTAGGTGTGATTAATTCAGATCTAGATTACTAATTAGCTGGAGAGAAACCTTTTAGAAGAGGTGGTTCAGTTATATGCTTCGTTTTGCACTTCTGCACATTTCATTTTGTCTGAACAGCCTCTGACAGAATTCTGAAAAATTTCAAATCAAAACTCAATTGAAGGACATCTTGGAATTATGTACAGTAACTAAACAAGACCTAATAACTTAGCAAACCAAGTTGCCCTGATTTTAGGATAAATGGATATAAACACGCTTTTAAGTCACTGTTTTTCCTCCTTGAAATTGAGATTTAATACTCGAGATTTTTCCCCCTCACTTTATCGTTACATAGGTAACCTACAGGGAGAAGGAGGTGCTGCAGAGAGGACTGTAGAAGACATGTTCATTCGCCGTTTCATCTTTGGAACGTTTCATGGCTGTCTTGCTGATGAACTGGTTATCAAGCGCAGAGGAAACATGCTAGTCATCTGTGCATTGATGTTACAGAAACTTCAACCGAATAAATATTATTTTCTCATAGGCTATACAGAAGAGCTGCTTTCCCACTTCTACAAGTGTCCTGTAAAGATGGAAATACAGATGGTACAAGATAAAACTGTCTACAAATATCTCTAACAGGGATGGAGAATTGAAACAGCAGCAGTTAGTAATTATTCAGTACAAGCTAAATATCATGTGAATATAATGTATGTAAAAAAAAAAAAAAAAAATTCAGTAATTTTCCTTGGTATTAATAAATGAGAAACATGAAATTTTAGTTCCTTTAATCCTATAGGGGTGTTCATAGCATGCAAGGTACCTCAACCAGGCATGGATGGATTATAACATGGCATAATTATAATGAAATGTCTACCCCTAGCGGGTGTTTGAATCACGTTTTACATGTAATTCGCCTAATTCATTCCAAGCTCTACAAAAACACCACATTAAATTTTAATAAGGGTAAAAGCAGAATGAAATAAGAGCCAACTACATTTGAATCATTCACTATACATAACCTAACCGGTAATACCTGTAAATGAAGTAGATAATTGACCATGATCCAAAAAAAAAAAGAGGAAAACCTTACCTTCCAAGTGAGGCGATGTCCGAAAGGAAAAGTGGCCAGGAGGAGGAGGGCAAAGAAAATAAAAACAACAGAAAATAAATGGCAGGAAACATTAAACTTAAGCTTCTAATTTCCATCAGATTGTTCTTTTCCACTTTTTGGCGGTTGACAAACCGACTTAAGGTGGAATACCGCCACCACCTGGACTGGAGTGTGGATCTTGACCAATGCATGATGGGAAATTGAGTTCAGTTTCTTTCGTACGCTGAATAATGTTTCGTAAAATGAATTTTTCGTGTACTGAAGTTTTCGTATCTCGAGGTTCCACTGAATTAAAGAATAGGCTTTTATTTATTTAAAAAAAAAAAAAAAAATCCCATTCACAGATCTCCTCCAAAAACTTAAGGGCTTGTTACTTCTTTCACAACATACTCTTGAAATAAAATGTATTAAAATCTGTGTGTAAACTTTAGTTATTTTGCACACAAACTACCTCCCAAACAGAGGTCACAACACTGACAGTTTGAACACTCATGAATTGTTGTGAAAGTATCAGATGTGGAATGCTAAAAAAAAAACAAAAAAAAAAAAAACCCAGTAGCACAAGTATACACCATCAAAGTTAAATGGTGGGGCGAGTCAATATTTTTACAAAGGGGGAAATCCATTTCAAGTTTGGTTTGCAGGAATGAAGACCAACAGTTGAAGTCTGTCACCTAAAACCTTAACAGTATATTTGTTCCTGTTAATTAAATGTTTAAAAATATTTTTTCTTAACCCTTATTTGATGCAGCTTCGACACTTATGTCTTGATCATTTATTATTCAGTGGAATAGTGGCAGCAACATTCATAAAAAGTGCATGGTACTGCCACCAGGCATGAATGGATTATTATAACTTGGCATAGTTATAATGTAATGGCTCCCCCTAGTGGGTGTCTGATGGACATTTAGCCCCTTTGAAAGAAATAGGCCTTTTTTTTTTTTTTTTTTTTAAATAAATGGGAATTTTTCCACATGGTCCCATGCATGGATCACCTCAAAAATTTAATGGTTTGCTACTTGTACCACACCCTGCTTTCTTGAACAAAAAAAAAATTAGTTATCCAAATCTGTGTATAACATTTTTAGTTCTTTTACACAAACAGACAAACTAAGAGTTGAAAATATTCCTGGCAGAGGTAAAAACGGTGTTATTATTAACAATCATCAAACCCCTTTTTTATGTAGAAGTTTATTGGTTGAATACTTTGATTTGTAAATAAAGCATGGTCAACAATCACCATAAATTACCTGCAAACTGAAGCTGTTTTCTGAAAGTCACATGCATCATTTCAATGTTAAAGGAAATGCTTATTAAATATTTTTAAATGACAGTTTCCCTTAATAGTTGATATTTAACATTCCTGCTTTAATTTTTTGAAAGTGCTATGGCTCTGGTGTGTCACCTCAGGTATCTGTCCTGTTATCTGTTTTATCACATGACAGACAAAAAGAAAAGTCATATGATAGGTTTGGGTCATGACATGTACATGAGAAAACACACAGATACCCTATTAAAACTTGTAAACTAAATATAGTATATATATTTTTGACGCAATCCAGGTCAAGTGCATCAAAGCCTGTCGGAACATACATAGACATACACATGTCCAGGCTTGAGCTATGAACACATTCACATTTAAGGGAGTGATTTTTTTTTTTTATACATGTCCCTTCTCGACCTGTGTAAAAAGTTGAAAGCCCGAGTTGCAATACAGTGAACTGAAGCATATTTAATCACATTTAGAATGTTTCCTGTCATACATGCAGTCATGTTACAGAATGGTATGAACTACAAGCTTAGAAGAGGACCTGAGGTATTTTACTTGCATCATTTTGGGTTTAAACCATTTCACGTTATATTTTGACAGTGTATACCTGTTTTTTGGGTTGATGACGTTTCCAGAAGTGACCCAACACCATTATCAGTAGCAGGTCCATTTATTCTTCTGCATTCGGTAGGACATAATATTTGACTATTGTGTTTCCGGGAATGAAAGCTTGCAGATTTTCAGATAAATACTCTGCATACTCCTTTAACAATCATGTATATCAGGTAAGGCTCAGTGGCTGTCGTTGTCTCTGAGACAGAACACAGAGAGAACCGTTCAATTGTTTCAGTGCATATTACATGACAACATCTGCACATAAAGAAATAAAAATAAAATAAAATGATATTTTTATAGTTTCAAGAGGTTTTCCCCTATATATTTTAACCATGACAGGCATGGTTAAATGAGTTCTATGTTCCAACAGCCCACTTCATATAATATGAGCACCCTACTCAGTTCAGTTGGACTAGGATTAGGGATGTCGGACCAACAGGCTGTTGGAATATAGGGCTGTAGCCAGCTATTGCTAACACGAGACTGGCTCTTCCTTCATTCTAGAGTTATTTCATGAAAAGTAAACATTTGAATTGAAAATATTTGATGGGTCAGAATGTTTTTTTTTTTTTTGTTAAGAATGTATTTCTTTCTCACCAAATGTGACTTTAGCAGTATGTTCCAAAGAACAGGCCAGCAATCTTAAAGCGTTATTAAAATTAAGCACCAAACAGAAGTGTAGCTACGAACTAAATTTCCATCCTAATTCAACAGCATGAGGTTAGCATGCTTACTCTACTGGGACTTGTTGCAAGAAAAACAGCAATATTTGAAATTAAACCATTTGATTGTAAGAAACCCCCCACTAAACGCAACTTTACTGGCCTGCATGCACCAAGGAATAGGCCTCAGAATAAGTGGCAGTGCAGAAGCTGGCTTGGGGCGAGACACCCACATCTGACTTAACGGGTTATGGAAAAACAAGAAATACAAACTAAAATAAGATTTAATGTGAAATGATGATAACACCATCTTTTCCAACTGACCTGAATGACCTACAATTGTCTTAATTTTATTCAAGCTTTATCCACTTGGAATAATGACTTTTAAATTAGACCAATCAGACTGCATCATTCCTGTGTAGTATATATTAAAGAGGACTGAATAGAGATTACTTCAAAAAGTGTACAGCTGTACATGTTACCATCTCATAATATTGTGCAGTGCCATACATGAGTCTTACTAGCAGTGTATGTAATATGACATACTTTATGTAAATATGTATAAAATGTATGTGATACAAGACTCTACCAGATCCTCCACAACAAGATTGAAATGAACTGAAATCTGAGTGTAAACAGATTAGGTATGAATCGGTACTTAAATCAGATACTCTTTGGTTACTGCATTGGTATGAACGGATTTGTTTTGCTCCAGCTGTCAGAGATTTCGACAGCTGTCTCCCTTACACGACTGAAGCTTGATGAGCCTTTCATTCATGGTCTGCAGGAGTGTAGGGTCCACAGTCTTCACAATGTTTTCCATCTGATAAGGATCAGCCGTCATATTGTACACCTCCACAAATGACTGGGGGAAAAAAAAAAAAAAAAAAAAGAAAAAAGAAAGAATATCAGTTTTTGGGTCCCGTCCATGTTAACGACAACATGAGAAGAATTATGTAGCCACAGCCATCCGCCTCTCCTTCCGCTCTCATATCGCTAATCTTTCTCCATCATGTTGATTTCACCTCTTCACCATGAAGATGGTGGAAATGTAAACATTTTTGTCATTGGGTAGTACGAATGTTTTCGCATAGCAGTTCATTATCCATCCATCTATTATCTGTAACAGCTATCCATCATAGGGAAAGCTGGAGCCAATCCCTCCTGACTTCATGTTCATTGTACACTCTGCATACCATTCTATCCCCATGGTTAACACAGACACAAACAAATAGCACAGAGGCCACAATCATGTAAATTGGAGAAATATTAAAATTGAAAAGAACACATATCTTTACACCTCTAATAACAGTTTAATTTGCAACATTTAGCAGAACTTTTTTTTTTTTAATCTTATTTATACAACTTTACAGAACTAGCGCTTGAACCCCTGACCTTCCGATCAGTCACCCAGAGCCTTAACCACTGAGCCAGCACTACTGATAAGAAATCTGATCACAGCAATCACGTCTTTACCTCATCATCAGCGAATTCACAGTACTGCAAATTGTAGTCCTTGAAAGTCCGAACGCAGGCATATGTGTTGTTGAAGGAATCCTCGCAAACACAGTCTGGAAAGCAGTACTGCGGAACCAAAGAAACAAAGTCAACAAACTAAGAAGTTACATAAAAACTAAGAAGGCATGAAACGACAAGAGACACTTACAGCCACTCCAGGACCAAGTTTGGGGCAGTCGGGATCTTTAGTTAAGTGGCCCTCACCAGTGTACTCCACCAGGAAGTAAGGACGTGAAGTGCCATTGTGTAATGACGGCGCCTGCATGCAGAAGGATTTAATGGTTACAGCATGCCTGCTATTTACAAGACTGGTCTGCTGGTGTATGAGAGGGGGGGAGGGAAAAAAAAAAAAAAAAAGAACACAGCCATGATAACCAAATCCTGCCCTACAGAATTATTTTAATGCACACCAATTTATCATCACTGTATTAATAATTACATTTGGACATGCGTATAAACATGCACTTTGCCCTGGAACTACATCACCGTGCTAATATGGGGGGAAAAAAAATAAAAAATAAAATTAAAAAAAACCCACGTTAGGGTCAGAGAGGGAAAGGGACTCGTGAAGAGCACAAGATGATGATGAAAAGGAAAAGAAAAGATGATGGTGATGAGGAGAAGATGACACAGGGGAGTGATGAAAAGTAGTGATGAGAAGAAATGATGAAGAGAAGTGGAGTGATGAAGATGAATGATGAGGAGGAGATGTCAGAGAGGTCGGAATGTGTGAAGATGTTTGAGTGGGTTTCTGGGGGGGGAAGGTGTCATGATAACAAATAACAACAATAATAAGTCTACAGTACTGTAATATACATGTTTTGCATTTAATAGTGAGACATTAAATTAAAAAATAAAGCAATAAAAAAAATTTTAAATATGGCACCAATGGATAAAAAGACAACTCAGAAAGCTAACTATATTGAAAGAGAAACAAATATTAGTTCAAAGTCATTACATTGCAAGACAACTGACAACCTCACCCGACCAAGTAGAAGAGGTGTGATAAAGCTGCAATCACACAACACTTCAAATGCTAACCACAGGGGTGACAAATTAACCAGAAGAATGTACCAGAAAAAAGGATAAATATAATGTGTTAAATGCATCGTAAGTGGTTTCACCATCTTCATTACTAATCAGATCTGAAATCTAAGGGAGTCTGTTCTCCTCTCACAAAACAAAACCACTCAGGCTGAGAAACTACACTTCGCTGAGCAAAAAGACATAACACCATGTGACACCTATAGTTCCCTTTTTAAAGGTATACACTAATGTGGAAAAGTATTCACTCACCCATCCAAATAATTCAGGCGTTCCAATCACCTCTATGGCCACAGGGGTATAAACTCAAGCACCATTGCATGCAGACTGCTTTTACAAATATGAAAGAATGGGCCACTGTCAGGAGCTCAGAGAGTTCCAGCATGGTATCGTGATAGGATGCCACCTGTGTAACAAGTCCAGTCATGAAATTTCAGCACGACTAAATATTCCACAGCCAAATGTCAGTTGTATTATAATGAAGAAGTGTAAGTGATTGGGAGTGACAGCAACAAAAAAGGCCACATAAAATGACAGCGGGTTCAGCCGAAGATCAGGCGCATAGTGTACGCTGACTTTCAGCAGAGTCAATCGCTACAAACTTCATGTGGCCTTGAGATTAGCTCATGAACAGTGAGGAGAGAGCTTTCATGGAATGGGTTTCCATGGCCAAGCAGCTGTATCCAAACCATACTTCAAGTGTGATGCAAAGCGTCAGATGCCGTGGTGTAAAGCACGTCGTCACTGTACTCGCACAGTGAGGACGCATTCTCCGGAGTTAGGAATCACGCTTCTCCATCTGCCAATCTGATGGACAAGTCTGGATTTGGCGGTTGCCAGGAGATCAGCACTTGTCTGACTGCATTGTGCAAAGTGTAAAGTTTGGTGGAGGGATGATTATGGGGTGGGGTTGTTTTTCAGGCGCTGGGCTTGGCCCTGAGTTCCACTGAAAGGAACTCTGAATGCTTCAGCATACCAAGAGATTTTAGACAATTTCATGCGCCCAGTGTTGTGGAAACAGTTTGGGAATGGTCCCTTCCTGTTCCAACATGACTGCATGATAATAAACTCTATGGATGAAGAATGGGACATGCACGTGAAGGCAGATGAGCGAATACTTTTGGCAATGTAGTGTATTTCTCATATGCATTAACCTATATAACCAGGGTAATAGTGTCTATATCAGGAATTAATGCAAATCAAATACAAGATCAACTGGACACTTAAAAAAAAATGTAACATTATTATGAGTATACATGGGACAGCGCCGTCTGACTGGATCGCAATATGGGGGATTAAAAAAAACATAATCCTGAGTGGATCATGCCGGAATCAAAATGGACATTGACAGCTTGCTATGGTCAGTTCAAGCAGACAGCATCTCCATAATCACGCTTTAAAAAAATAAAAATAAATGAACCAGTAAAGTCTCATTTTAATTTGTTTAGCCTGTGTTTCCATGTGGTATATACTTAAGTTTATGTGCATGTTTTAAAAAGAGAGAAAAACACTTATACAGAGTGCAGTTTACTTATTTTTCAGTGTAGTTTATACTCGAGTTTGGCTCAAAGCACACAGAACTAATCAGATCTGCCTCTGTCATGGTTAAAATATGTAAAAAAATAAATAAATAAATAAATACAATTTCCTTTTCTTTAGGTTCACACACAAAAAGAGGCTAAAGGAGACAGATCTTACACACATGCTCATGAGGTTCAGCTTTGTCTGGCAATTTCCTTTTTTTTAAAAAAAATCTCATTTTAGTGACTACAAGGTGACACATCAACAAGGCTGAGAGTCTGTGAAAGCCGATTGCCCGAGTTCTCACAGGAGGGAGGGAGGCACACGCTCACCTATCTGTCACTTACAGTAATCATCAGCCAATCATGTGCATCTCTGAGCTCATGCATATGTAAGAAGGTGAACAGTCCATGAATGCACATACAGCAGTTTCTAAAGATGCGGGGAGCAGTATCACATGTCATGAAGGGGCATGTCATTTCATCCCTTAGTGGTTCGTGGGGGTTGAGTGATAAGGAGGCAGAACATGACGCGTGGGAATAACTAAATCATGATGAAATTAGGGGAGAAAAATCCAAAAATGTTTTTTTTTTTTTTTTTTTTTAATTCTAGTTTTAGTGAACTTCTTGTACAGATGCTGTGCAGTATATACACTACAACAATTGCATCTGTTAAAAGCCTTTCATTTAACTTGGACCTTTGTGAAATAGATTTTGCCTGCTGGTTAAATGCTACAAAGCTATTAAAAAAGACTGACTTTAGCCAGGATTCCTTGATATCTTCGCAGAAAATACCTCAGCAAAATAAAATTGGGAATGGTCTGATTATCCCTTAAGTTACATTACACAATTAAGTTAGGGGTTTCTCCTCTTAGAATGTCTTTTTACGGAGTTTTCTTTGTCAGTAACCTAGCATTGCCATTTTATTCTTCCTGTCACGTCATGTGACCTGTTAATGTGAAAACCTGTTTTAATTAAAATTTTTTGCAAAACATGTCTAGCAAATCTGTATTCCATACAGAACCATGATGTACAATTTTTTTCCAATGGTGCAGTCTAAAATCTATGAAGTAGAGGTAATGGTATGGTGCACTCTGTCCATATATACTATTTGCACAATAAAACTGTGGATATTGTTTTATTTTCTACTCACAATTTGTGGTAGAAATGACTGGCCATCCATATCCAGGATAGAGATATTAACTCCAGCAATGTCAAGGATGGTCATGGGAAGATCGATATTCATTACTGGGTCCTAGAAGATATAAGAACAAATGTTACCAAGACACAGATACACATACACAAACATATATGAATATTCCTGAGTTTTCAGAACCTGGAGTGTTTGATTCGGTTTGATCCCAGGGCCGCGTACCAAGAGCGGCACACGGATGTCGAATTCATACAGCTGTCTCTTATCAATGGGAAGCGAGAACTGGCCTGGGGTGAAAAACATGCAGATGTGGTGTAGAGTGTAAAAGTCCAATATGGTTATGAAGATCAGGGGACGAGGCTATACCTGTGTGGTAACCATTATCAGAAGTGAAGAAAATATAAGTGTTGTCCAGCTCCTTCATAGCCTCCAGCTTCTTCACCAACTTCTCCACCATGTCATCTACAGACAAAAGGGTTTGCCACCTGCCCCGAAGGCGGAATGCAGGGTAAATAGTAAGGCTGGGGAGGTGAATCCTAATTCCTAATGCCATACAATGTCCATTCAAGCATTTTTATACCTTTTACGGAAAGCATTGTCGAGATAATCAATGGAGCTGTTTGGCATAGGATTGACAGGCTGACGCAACAACCAGTGTTTGTCCTAAAAGGGTTAAAAAAAAAACCAAACAAACACACAGGCTGTTCACAAAGTCCACAATTTGAACTACGGTACAAGCTGGAATTTTAATTCATATACTTTTCCAGGTTTGTTGAAACTGCCATCACGTGGAGCCCTGACATCAGGGAAGCTGTTCTGGTATGCTGGAGCTGCAGTCCAGGGAGAGTGAGGAGCAGGAGGGCACAACATCACAAAAAATGGATGTTGGGGGCTTCGGGAATCCAGGAATTTCAGTGATCTGTTCAACTAAGACAGCAAAATATTGACATGAGTTACTGAGAGAAGTATTTTGTACTACACTGCCTGGCCAAAATAAATAAATAAATAATACCCTCCCACACAAGAATATGTTATTCCGCCTTTAGCCTTGCTTACACATGTAATCATCATGCTACCGTTTCAACAAATGTAAGCAACATAGCATTTATTTACATCCGGTGTCGAGTTTATTTCTCAGTGATGTCTTGATTTGATGAGGGAAAAACAACCACTCAGTCTTCTCCAGCACATCCCGGAAACTCTGGGGTGCCAATACATATGTGAAAATGATTCCTCATGCTCCCTGATCCACTCTTTAAGATCCCAATTTATATCCCTGCCATCGGGGAAGAATAGTCCATTGATGTGATAACCTGCTCACTCATTAGACTCAAGACATCGGTTGACTTCATTTTATTGCCACATTAATGTTGCTGAGCCTCGACCGGACCAACAATACCATGCAGATTATGTGCTGTGATCAAGACTAAATGCACTCCATGAAAATAGAGTGTCACCTCAAACATTTAGATTCAATTATTACTGCACAAGGGAGACTAAAAGTAAAAGTGAACCACTATTGGATCACGTATAAAATGTTACCAGATAAGGCAAGGCTCACGAGTGGTGTACTGATGTTTGAGTCCAGATTGATGCTGCAGGCATCCATGACCGGGATGATGGGTGAGCTAATTGGCTGAGCTATCATGAGCGGAAGTGATGGCATGCGCTCAAGAGGCAACACTTCAAGAGTGAAAATTGGATTCGGTTAAAAATTGTGTACTATTAAAAAAATAAATAAAATTAAAAATGTATATATATCTTGTGAACTTTCATTAATTAATTTTTCTAAGTTGCTTAATTTTAATTATAGTCGGTGGGATGCTGTTGTCTATCTCGGTCAACTCTAGGCAAAGACGGGGTACATCCTGAACAGCTCGCCAGTCCAATGCAGGCCTAACTTGTAGGTTAATGTCGACAGTTTCCTTCTGGCTCCAAAAATCATGTTAGTATTTAGATATGCATTCATTCGTCTGGTAAACCACTTAATCCTACTAGGGGAAGCTGAAGCCTATCTCAGCCAACCCTAGGGCGAAGGTGATGCACACCCTCAACAGCTCACCAGTCCACATCGGGGAACTCTGGAGCAGCCAATTAGCCTAATGTGCATGTCTTTGGATTGTTGGAGAAAACCAGAGTACCTAGGTGAAACCCTTACATGCAAGAAACACCATGGACAGCTCACCCGTCTATCACAGGGCTAACATGCGTACAACAAATTACACCCACACTCGTACCTAGGAGCAATTTGGAACATCTTTGGGCTGTTGGAGGAAATGAGAGTACCTAGACAAAGCTTGTGCTATCACAGACAGAACATACAAACTCTACAGGGAAATGCCTTCACTGTACTCAGGACCTTCTTCCCGTGAGGCAGACATGCTTATCTCTACGCCATCTGAATGTGATGCTGTAGACCTTACAATGTGTATTCTTTAGAAAGGCTTTGGGATCACCACACCCTTATCAATATTGTTTACTCAAATTAAACCACACTTGAGGTACACGGAGCTTGTGCTTACTAATGTGGTTAAGCTTCATTCTCGAAATGTTCAGGACCTTCATGGTTTATATAACATGGTATCTTCAAGTTATATAATGACCAAGAAAGCGAAGCTGTGTCCAGCAAGCTGCTTCATGTAGAGATAAACATGACTATACGAGAAATTGAAACTTAATTCAGCACTTTTATCAGCAGATTAAATTTTGCAATGCTGTAAACATGCCAGAGCCACATACAAAGAAAATATCTGCCCAGACATGTTTACTGTGGTTTCAGAGTCATTTAAACCCAACACCATTATATCCTCACTTATGCAATAGCATTATTACTAAATCACCTCTTTTAGGCATTTATTATTGAGCAAAGACTACTAAAAATAAATATCTACATAAATATACTGCATACCACAAGGTAAGACTTGGATTGTTTCCATGAGTTTAGCATCAAGGACTTACAATAAGATCAGTGAGATAGTCCTGTTCGTAGTTGTCTTTATGAACCTCTGCTTTGCCGTTGACAGACAGGGTATAATTGTAGTATTGAGAGTTCCCCACCTGCATAGAAGAAAAAAAAAATGTCTTTCTTAGGAAACAAAGTTGTGTGTCTAAAAAAAAAAAAGAAAGGGGAAGAGAGAAAATGGAAAGCAAGATGTTCTTTAGTATTTATTATTCTAACCCTGATTAAAGGGTAGCACCGTGGTGTAGCGATTAGCACGTCTACCTCACAGCAAGAAGGGCCTGGGTTCGAGTTCCAGGCTCAGTGAGAGCATTTCTGTTTGGAGCTCGCGTGTTCTCCCTGTGCATGTATGGGTTTCCTCCAGGTACCCCAGTTTCCTCCAACAGTCCAGAGACATGCACATTAGGCTAACTGCCTGTTCCAAATTGTCCCCAGGTGCGAGTGTGAATGGGCTGCGTGTGTGTTTCCTTGTGATGGTCTGGCCAGCTGTTAAGGGTGTACCCTGCCTCTGTCCAGAGCCAGCTCAGATAGGCTCCAAAAGCCTCCCCGTGACCCTAATAGTAGGATTAAGAGGTTCAGTAAATGAGTGCGTAACCCTAATTAAGGGGTCAGTGTTATAATAGTTGTGCTTTTCAATCCTGTAACGTTTAGAATGTCCATCTCACAGCAAGAAGGTCCTGGTTTTGAGTCCCAAGCAATTCTGTGTGGGGTCTGCATGTTCTCCTCATGCTTGCATGGGTTTCCTTTGGGTACTTTGGTTCCCCCCGACAGTCCAAAGACATGCCATATTCGGTTGTTCCAAATTGCCCATGTTTTGAGTGCGAGTGTGAATGGTTGTGTGTGTGTGTTGCTTTGCAAACCCCCCTGAAACCCTTATAGGATTAAATTATTCGGCAAATGGATGGATGGACGTTGCAATCCATTTCCATAACGACTGCTCTACGTCAGGGTCAAAAAGTAAAGATTTTGGTCACACAGTTTGACACACAGGGAGAAAAATGTGAGAAAGGCTGATGATGAAGCACATTACACACCAGTACATGCCACTGGTCCCATCCAGGAGGAACATAAGCCACGCCTCCTGTCTCATTCATTCCATACTGGGAAAAAAAAACAGCACAGTAGACTTTACTTGTTATAATCACACAGAAACAAATACAGTATCATAATAGAATATTAGTAAGGACCTGATTCAGGTATTTCCCGCCATAAAAGGTCTGATAATACTTCTTGCTAAGGTAGACTGGAAAGGCTTGCGTCTCAGGTCCAGCTTGCCAGGCTTTGCTGCTGCAGTTGCCTGACAAGGAATTGTTGCGCACCATGTGATTGTGTGGATATTTCCCAGAGAGGATGCTGCTTCGACTGGGGCAGCACAGCGGTGTCGCTGTGTACTGCACACCACCAAAAAAAAAAAAAACATGAAAGTTACTTACTGGCTTGATAATAAAGAGTTAAATATGATTGATTGATTGATTGCTATTCCCAGCCTGGGCGTTTCTGTGTGGAGTCTGCATGTTCTCCCCGTGCTTGCATGGGTTTCCTCCGGGTACTCCAGTTTCCTCCCATAGTCAAATGTCATGCATATTAGGCTAATTGGCTGCTCCAAATTGAACCTAGGCGAAAATGTCAGTGTAAATGTTTGCATGTGTGTTGACCTTTTATAGATTGGTAAGCAGTTCAGGGTGTACCCCACCTTTATCCAGAGATGGCTGAAATAAGCTCCAGCCATCTGGCAAATCTAAATAGGATTTCTGCAAACTTTGAGTGAGTAAGACGTTTGATGAAACCCTTTATTGAAGCCTTTCAGATTTAGGATGGTAGGGAGGTGGAAGCCGAAGCCAGCCAACTACAGGTGAAGGCAGGGTGCTCTCTGAATAGCTCACCAGATTATAACAGAGTAGCACACAACCATTTATACTCGGTTCCAATCAAGAAGATCCAATTAGATTGATGTCCATATTATTGGACTGTGGGAGGAAACTAGAGTACCCAGAGGAAACAACAACATAAGTAAAGCTAAAGCATGTAAATTCCACACAGAAAAGCCCTCGCTGAGCCCGGGATTCGAACCCAGAACCTGCTTGTCATAGGGTGAATGTGCTAATCCCTACACCAATATGCCACCTAAGCTGAGACATTTTAGGCCAATTCTTGCTAACATAATAAGTTACTAAGTGTTCCATATTAGGTATTGCACGACATTCTTTTACTCACCGCATTCGAGAAGGTGACACCAGCATCACCAATCAAGGATTTTGTCTTCTTTAACGGCATCTGTAATAAAATTCCAGAGATATATTTGTTCAAATATATATTTTGGGTACAAGACACTTGTCCATTTTATCATTCATTTTATTTTAAATTTCTATTTCTAATGACTGGTGGAGCACTGACCTTTAGCGTGGCATATATAATGTCACATGCGACTCTCACATTTTACTTTTGGTATTAAAATAGTTTAGTCTAAATAACATAAATTATAACTCATGTGTAAAAGCTCAAATCTGGGCTTTTTAATCCAGGCCATGTATATCCACAGAGAACTGTAAATAACATTAACCCAGATTTAAAATTGTACATTTTTCATCAATTCATTCATTGTCTATGCCACTTAATCCTAATTAGGGTCACAGAGAGGCTGGCACCTATCTCAGCCAACTCTGGGCAAGGGCAAGGTACACCTTGAACAGCTTGCCAGGTCATTGCGGGGCCAATATACATACAACCAATCACACTCACAACCTAGGGGCGATTTGGAACAGCCATTAGCCTACTATGCATGTTTTTGGACTGTGAGAGAAAAGCAGAGTACTCAGAGGAAACCCACACCACTGTGCCGTCAACATTTTTTAGTTTCATATTTATAGGCTCGCACAATTTGCCAAATTAACAAGTTTATATCTTTGATTAAGAAAATTGGTGAAAGTCACCCTAACTCAATTTCAATAACACTGTTATCATAATAAAATGCTCTTACGGCTCTCTTGCAAGTATATTTGGTAAATAAACACAGGCTGTGCTCATTTTATATAAAGCATAGGCCACAACCAAGTTCCACTATTCAATTCTTCTTGTTCAATGAACCACTGGCAAAAATACCACTTTATTACACAAAATATTAAAATTACAGGTGCATGACTGTTTACAACTGTGTGCCACGAAAGCTACACATTACTATTCAATTATTCATTCATTCATTTTCTAAACCACTTATTCCTAATTAGGGTCACGGGGAGGCTGGCACCCATCTCAGCCAACTCTGGGTGAAGGCGGGGTACACCCTGGACAGCTCGCCAGGCCATCACAGGGCCACTATGAAATTAAACAAACCTTTAGTCAAGTGTGTATAACTAGGACAATGTCAAAATATATATACACAATATATAAAACAAAAAAACACCTTGAAAGGTTACCAATGCCAGCTTTAACATACTCACCATTCCACCAAGCTCCATGTCCAGATCATCTGCCACAATGAGAATCATGTTGCTGGCTGTGCCACATTCTGCACACCTTAGCAGGCAGGTAAAGAGCATCAGGTGAAGAAATACACCAGTTGTTCCTTCAGTCTCTCTTATGAAATGGTTCCTGGATGTTTTCCTCGCCAGGGAACTTGCCATGAGTCTTCCAAAGTGCCCTGAAGTGCTGTAGAGATGTGTTTTGGAGCAGGAGAGGAGTTAGTTGCCCTCACGGTGTAGTGGGATGGTGTTAATCAAGTTTGAGGAAGTGCAACTCGGTGGTCATATGACTTCCATGAGGCTATAGAGGGACTTTCGCCTGACGTGTGACGACAACCCAAAAAAATAATTATAATAATAATAATAAATTATATTGTTTTATTATTTATATTATCCAATACCTCCTTGTTTTCTTCCTCTGAAGCCTTATATTACTTTCTCTAGCTCAAGAAAGTTTATTATTTACACTTTAGGATGTGTAACCAAGGGTTTGGTTGAAATTAAAGCCAGTATATGAAGAATTAAAATTATTTATATGTTTATTTGTTATATTCTTAACTTGGCAGGCGTTACTGAAAAATAAAACCTGATCTGTTAGTGAGTCACAGCAAAACTGCGCAGAATCTCCACTTTAATACACATTCATTCAGTTATGCAGCACTTAGCTACACTGCTGTACATCTAATGTAAAACCAGTCGGATCCAGTCTGTTCATTGTTGTCACAGCTGAATTAATAACTACCTAATTATAACTAAATGCTACTTCTGTGATTTCCTCGGTACTTTCGCCAACAGCAGGGTTGCCAGATATGCATACAAATGCAGCAGGCGGAGTCGCCTGTTCATGTGTAGGTAGCATGGTGGCGTAGTGGTTAGCATGTCCGCCTCTCAGCAAGAGGGCCTGGGTTTTTCTGTGTGGAGTTTGCATGTTCTCGCCGTGCTTGCGTGGGTTTCCTCCCACAGTCCAAAACCATGCACAGTAGGCTAATTGGCTATTCCAAATCACCCTGAGGCGTGATTGTGAGTCTTAGCCCTGTGATGGCCTGGCAAGCTGTTCAGGGTGTACCCTGCCCTCTCCCACTGTCTGCTGAGATGGGTGCCAGCCTCCCTGCGACCCTAATTAGGATTAAACGGTTCAGAAAAGGAATGAATGTTCATGTGTGTTGGTTTAGTTACCACTTACAGTGGTTCAAAAATTGTATTCATTTTCTAAGACGCTTAATCCTAGAGTCGTGGCGAGACTGGTGTTTAATCCTAATTAGGGTGGCGGGAAGGCGATGGGAGACCCATTTTAGCTGACTCTGGGCGAAGGCAGAGTATACCATGAACAGCTCGCCAGAGCGTCGCACGACCAACACCCAAACAATCATTCACACTCACACATAGGGGTGAGCTGTACCAGTGTCCTGTGCATTTCTGAATTGTGAGAGGAAACCGGCGTACCTGGAGAAAACCCAAATAAGCACAGGAAGAGCATGCAAATTCCACACGGAAACACCCAAGCCTTATTTTTGTGAGGCAGAGGTGCTAACCACTGCACCACCATTACCCCTCTGCAAAAAAACCCAAAAAAACAATAATAGTATTCCAAATTCTTTTTCACTCAAATTTCACTCACTCATTTGCTGAACCGCTTGATCCTTTTCTACGGTCTGTGCCCTATCTCAGCCGACATTGCAGACCGCAGGCCACTCTCGAACAGACCATCGCAGGACAACACACATACAATCATTTACATTGGTTCATGCGTCTTTAGATGGTCGGAGAAAACCGGAGTACCCAGAGGAAACTCATCCAAATTCAGGGAGAATTTGCAAATGGAAATCACCTCACTGTACCTAGGAATTAAACCCAGGACCTTCTTACTGTGAGGTGGATGTACTAATCATTACACCACCACGTCAGCCAAAAATGCAAATTGTACAGTGTAAAATAATTGTTTTGTCATGACTTGGATTATGTGGCGTAGTGGTTAGCAAGAAGGTTCTGGGTCTGAGTACTGGGCTCAGAAAATGGCTTTCTGTGTTGAGTTTGTATGCTCCCATGTACTTGCATGTTTCCTCCGGATACTCCAGTTTCCTCCCACAGGCAAAAGACATACGTGTACCAATGTGAGTGCTAGTGTGTGTTTGTGCTGTGATGGACTGGTGAGCTGTTCAGGGTGTATCCCATCTTTGTCCAGAGTCAGTTATGGTAACCTCCAGCCACCCCACAACCCTTGTAGGATTAAGATGTTTAGCAAATGAACAAATGAATGAAAATATCTAAACTCACAAAATGATTTGGAGAGTCCCCCAGTGTTCCAAATCACCCCTATATGTGAATGGTTGTGTGAGTGTTGGCCCTGCGATGGCCTGGCGAGCTGTCCAGGGTGTACCACGTTTATAATGTTGTAGGTGTACAGGCAGATGCATGCTGCCCCTTGACAGACTGCTATCTAGGGTGTGTTTCCCACCCAACAAGGGTCTCCAGGATCAGGAATGAGTGAGTGAGAAGGCTTCTCCAGTCTTGCAGCTCAGATCCAGAAAATCTGAATGTGTTTCTGGGTTACTCTTTGTCACTAAACTCCTAACAAAACACCAAAAGAGGGAGCATAGTGGCTCTGTGGTTCGTAGGTCAAATCTCAAACAATGAGATGTGTAGAATTTACAAACATGATTATGTGGGTTTCATATGGGTAGTTCAGTTTCCTCACACATCATGCACATTAGGTTAACTGGCTGGACTAAATTTCCTAAAGGGTTATTGTCAAATGTTGTAACCCACAGGTGTCAGACACAAGGCCCGCGGGGCAAATCTGGCCAACCAACCTTTTCAGGTGACCCGTGAGTGCTTTCAAAATACATGATTATCGTGCATTAGTCGCATCAACCATTGCCATGAGATATAATTAATCAGCCATCCACAAGGTGGCGTCAAACCTATTTCAAGTGTGATTAATGACTAAAGAAAGATTGCAAGCTTGCTGTTGTCAAGCATTGTCATGAAAGGAAAGTAAATAAGGTTAACGGGACAAATTATACATGAAATGCTGAAACATCATTTTGATATGCAGGTTTCATGGTTGCCCTTTTTGATGAGATCATCCGGCCCTTGACCATGAAATTTAGTGACATGGCCCTAAGTAAACATGAATTTGACCCCCCCTGTTGTAACCTAAGACCAGCGAAATTAGATGCTTGGGTTCTCAGCACCACCTGCATGTGATTTTTGCCCTGCATTTTCAATTTGTTGCTCATTGCTGATGAAAAACCTGTGTCAACAACTTCTCCAGTCCTGCTGACAATCTTTTTTTTTTTGTTCAATCAGTGCACCAAACTGAACAATCTGGAATTAAACGAATACTGACAAGCTTCATCGTCGATTAACTGCTCTTCCGCATGTAAGGTTGGCATTTCCCCAAACTGTGAACAACGATATCAAGAATGCATCTTGGATTCAGAGCAAGACTGTATTTGCGGCATGTTTCCACACATGTACTTTTCAATTGGTAATTATACCTAGTTTGAAATCAACATGTATATTTTGATAGGCTGTTTAGTCTTGCGCCTGCAGTTGGTAGTGAGATACATTCACATTAACATACTACAGTATTGATAAGGCCATCCTGTTCTTTAATGTTGTTGTATTCTGTTCAGATTTTTTTTTTGAGAGAAAAGGTGTGATACAATGTCAGACCAGTTCCCATAAAAAAAAAACCTGCTGAATTTCAGGGTTTGTGTATTCCTGTTCTTTATTGTGTTTGGATCAAATTTTATTTTAACTTCATGAAGATAAATGCAATAGTTTGACAAACATCTTTGCATAAGAAATGGCATGGTTTTGAAAGTAGACCGTCATAGCTTTCTTCACATTGCGAGTTGAACTATTTTGGATCAGATGATGAAAGCTGATCAAAAACCCTCCTCACGAAGTGAACCTCCAGAACTTAAAATATGAATTCACTTGTTGGACAAAACTCGGGGATCTGGCAACACAGACCGGAACTGTTTTTAGAGCACACTCAACTCTCACAGATTTTCACGTCACTCGAGTGCACTTTTGCTACTAGAAATCACCGGCTTGGTGTAATTCAGAAGTGACAAGTGGTCTCTGAATCAAACATGAATAATAATGTATATTATCCGTGTAGCTTTCTGTTATGACATGGAAGACATTGCTTTCTTTATATCACTAATAAGGTGTTATTGTTTGTAGTTTTGGCAGCTGGCTGTCTAGTAGTGTTACATTGATAATGGTCCCTCTAAAACGTAGAAAAGTGACTACAGAGAAAACTACAAGTTATGAAGGTGAAGCGTGTAAATTTCCTGATAGTTCTATTTTCATCGTGGAAAGGAAGATGGGTGCATCCAGAAAATGTTTCCTGACTCGTCTTGGAAGGAGCAAAGGGTTTCTGATTGAAGAGTCTTTCAGGTAAACAGGAAAACTGTACAGTCCCGTCAGTGATGCATCCTTAATGTCATTCCTATAATAATAATAATAATAATAATTAGAGTAATGATGATGACAATATTGTACATATTATTTGCTTTTACAGCCCCTCCACCACACATGTTGTGTCCGAAAACAACACTGGAGATGAGGTTGATCTTTGGATGAAGAAACAGGAAATTGAAGGGAAAGCTCCGGTCAATCTGCTGGACATCAGTTGGTTAACTGAGAGCATGGCAAGTGGAAGTCCTGTCCCCATTCAGGACAGACACAGGTTAAAGGTAATTATGTGCTGGTAACAGTTATCTGCTGATGGCGAGGTGGATGTTGCTGAATTGTCCCTGAGGCAGAACACCTGAAGCAAGGAAGTGTTGTAGTGTCTCCTACATGGAAACCGGGGCCGCATGGTACGCCTGCCTTACAGTAAGAAAGTTCTGGGTTTGAGTTTGCATGTTTTCCCTGTGCTTGCGTGCGTTTCCTCTAGGTAGTCCGGTTTCCTCCCACAGTCCAAAGACATGCATATTAGAATTCAGTTACATTCACTCACTAATTTGCTGACATGCTTAGTCCTACTATGGTTGCGGCAAGGGTTCCTATCTCAGATGGTACTGGAAAAGGCAGAGTACACCCCGGACAGTTTGCCGGGCAGGGCCAGCACAGACACAAAACCATTCACAGTGAACCAAGGGGCGATTTAGAACAGCCTGGGGTAATTTAGAACGGGTAATTGGCCTAATGTACATCTCTTTGGGCTGTGGGAAGAAACTGGAGTACCCAGAGAAAACCCACGCAGGCACAGAGAGAACATGTAAACTCCACAAAGACATAACTGAGCCTGGGACTCGAACCCATGAGTTCTTACTGTGAGGTGGACATGCTAACCTGCCCCCAACTATAGTCTATTAAGATGTTTTAGTATATGCTACTTATCAACCCAAGAAAAAGAAAACTGAAACACAAATTTTATGTTTTATTTTCCCATTTTTAAATGACAGTGCTTGATGACAGTGACAAACTGTGATTGTCTGTCAACGCAAATAATGTTTGAATTCCAAGATAGTGGACCAATCAGATTGCACCGTTCATTTTTGAAGATACATTTTTGTTGAAATTTTAGACAATGGGATGAGGAATATTCTCTTTATAGACCACTCCGAAACCCTCTGAGGTCTCTTCCGCAATCATGATGAAGAGTTACGGCTGTCAGAGAAGAACTCCACTGAAACATTACAACTCTGTGCTTACTGTGAGTGTTTTAAATCATATTATTTCTTCTTTCTTGTGCACTTTGAGTCTATTTTACAATAAGGGAGCATTATATAACACTTTTGTAATAAATCAGAAAAATGTTCTTAGATAAAACATGCCAGTATATATTTTCTGGCTCAAATTATTTTTGCTAGTTTTTATTATTAGCTGTACTTGCGCTCATCGGGAACGTATGAACCCTTTAAGACATAGCTAGTGTTGATATTCCTCTAGGGTGAAACGGCTGTAATTCAGATCTCAGTGGTGTTTTGTGTGTTGTATCCTGCTATGTTTATGTTTTTTTTCATCTAGGATCTATGGTTTCCTTTCACTATCCATAATATGACCGTAAGTAGATAGGCTGTTGTGTGTGTGTGTGTGTGTGTGTGTGTGTGTGTGTGTGTGTGTGTGTGTGTACTCTGTCCCCTGTAGTTCTTCACCATGGCCAGCATTCCAGGAATTGTATATTTTATAAATTTATATATAGTTTTAATTATGCACATATCACCCACTCTCACATTACTATTCTTATTTTTCTTTAATTTATTGTTCAGTTGTCTTTGTCCCTGTTTTTGTATGTTTTTCTTTCTTTATTTATGTAAGTACACAGAGCAACATAATACCGGAGTCAAATTCCTTGTATGTGTGCACATACTTGGCCAATAAAACTGATTCTGATTCTGATGATCCATTTACTTAAAAACCTGTGTGCACTGAAAACGTAATAGCTTAGATGGCTTGCAAATGTTTTTACTGATTTCCTTTCAATCAGCAATATGGCCTGTTGACATGAAATTGACTGAATGAATGGATGGAGTGGATGAATGAATGGATATGTAAAGATAGGCATATAAGTTGGGGAAGTATTTTATCCAAACTTCGATTTGGACTGTCTTTATGTCTGCCTGTCTGTTTGAAAATTTACACAAAAAACTACAAATGGATTTCGATGCATTTTTCTTGGAGGAGTGGAGTACAACCCAAGTAACACTTGATTAAAATAAAGTGATCTGAATCAAATTCTGGATTTGGGAATTTTAAAAATTATATTTTACCAAGTGATATAGAATATCAAGTGTGGTATTACAGCCGGCCCTCTTTTCCTTTTTTTTTTTTTTTTTTACATTTTATTTATTTATTTATTTATTTATTTATTTATTTATTGGCTTGGTGGAGGTTTGCACTCGCTGAATGCCCTTATTGGATGTGTAGTATTACAGCATCCCTAGCAGGGGGTGCTTTATTAATATTTTTCAAACCTAGTAGAGTGACCTTCTAGTTTGGAGGTGTGGTATTACAGCAGGCCTGACAGGGGGGTGTTGTGTACTTTTTGCTTTTTTTTTTTTGGTGGAGCTTTGCACTCTCGAATGCTCTTCTAGTTTGAAGGTGTGATATTATAGCAATCCCAGCAGGGAGTTCTGCTATTTATTTGGTTTGGAGGAGGTTTGCACTCTCTGTGCGCTCTCTGTGTGCTCTTCTAGTTTGGAGTTGTGGTAATTCAGCAGGCCCAGCAGGGGGTACTGGATACTTTCTTGTATTTCTTTATTGTTATTTTTTTGGTTTGGTGGACATTCTAGTTCCACTTCTAGTTTAGAAATGTGATATTACAGCAGGCCCAGCATTTTTTTGGCTTGATGAAGGGTTGCACTCTTTGGGTGCTCCTAATTCATTTCTTTATTTTTCTTGTTCATTTTCTAGTTCATAGTTTTGAGTGTCCTAGCTTTGTTGATGGTTTTTCATGGACTTTTAAAAATTATTTTATTTATTTATTTTTTAAAACTATTCTCCCATCTAGTCAGGCAAAAAATGTTCTTTCAGGATTTAATTCAAAACAAACTCGTTGTAAAGGTGCATTTGAGCTTGGAAGCCAGCATTCTACCTATAAGAGGAATATAAAACTCAGCCAATGCTATATGAATTGTTTCACCCAGGAAGCTCTGGAGATCTTGGCTGAAAACGCAGAGTTCAGTGAGAATGAAGGCAGGAGCGTAGCCTTCCGAAGGTCGGCGTCTGTCTTGAAGGCTCTTCCTCATGTTGTGCGTGTGATTGATGAATTGAAGGGCCTGCCCTGCTTGGGCGAGCATTCAATGAGAGTGATAAAGGTGAGCCAGATTACAGGTTCATGTTTATCGAAACGGCTCTATTACTCATACGATGGTGTTTCTGTTTTAGGAGATTTTAGAAGATGGCACGTCAAGTGAAGTGGAGTCAACAAGACAGTCTGAGCAGTTTCAAGCCATGAAAGTTAGCAGTGGAGAAAATCTCAGCGTAGAGCATCACATGCTTTTATAATTCAATTAAAATAGTTTTTCCTCATCTTAAGGCACTGACTGGTGTTTTTGGTGTGGGAGTACGGACTGCGGATCGATGGTTCAGGGAAGGACTACGTAACCCGTTCGACCTGATACGTACAGGACAAAAGCTGAACCATGCGCAGCAAGCAGGTAATGTGCTAATTCAGTTCAGGAATTAAATAAAACTTGTAGATTTATGTTGAATTCTTTCTTTCTGACTGTCAGGTGTGCAGTATTACGATGATCTGAATACACCTGTCACTAAAAAAGAGGCTATGATCATCAGCAACATTGTGGAGACGGCAGTAAAAGCTGTGCTGCCGGGAGCAATAATTACTCTCACAGGAGGATTCAGAAGGTAGAAACATATCGTTCATGGAGTATATATTGTAGCACTATGTACAGATGTGTAATGGATAAAAATGATCATTTGCCTTATTACCTCCGTCAGGAGGTTATGTAATCATCGGAGTTTGTCTGTCTGTCTGTTTGTCTGTTAACAGCAACTCAAAAAGTTATGGACGGATTTTTACCGAATGTGCGGAAGAGCAAAAGTAACAATCGATTATATTTTGGAGGTCTGGATCCAGGATTTTTTTTGAAGGATTCTTAACTATTGAGAGATAGGGCCAGTTTTGACAAAAATACTTATAACTCATCAAATACTACTTGGAATCATTCGCAAAAATTTTCCAGACGTCAACATTGCGTGTCTTTCAAAATAAATAACAGTTTAGTGACCCTATGGCCTGGCGGAGGTCTGCGCTCTCCGAGTGCTTTTCTAGTTTATTTAATTGATTTTGAAATGGAATCATTTTGTTGCACTTTGTATCAGAGCTGCTGTCTTAGAAAATTATCTATTGGCTTTCATCCAATCAGAATCGAGGTTACATTATTAGCTCAATTTTAGCTAAACACAACTCTATTCTAATGAATTATACTTTAATAACTGAGGAAACTCTTAAACCTCAATTAGCTGCACTGCCCTAATACTTGAATATCCATGAAGGTCCTTGGTTTGAGTCCCAGGCTCGGCGAGGGCATTTCTTTGTGGATGAAGTCCGAAGACATGCATGTTAGGCTAATTGGCTGCTCCAGATGACCCCCAAGTGTGTGTGTGCGTGTGTGTGTGTGTGTTGGCCTTGTGATGGATTGGTCAGCTGTTCAGGGTGTACTCAGCCTTTGCTTAGAGTTGGTTGGTTCTATGTTCCAGTCTCCCACGACCATAATAGGATTAAGCAGTTTGGCAAATTAATGAATGAATTAATATTTTTAGCGGAGTTCTCCAGCAGAAGACTAGAGTTCTGGGATAGCGCTTGGATGGTTTTTCCATGTCTGTTTAGCATCCATGCCTGCTGCCCACCACAGGAAACCCAATAAGGCTACAACATTGCTGAGTTGACCTGCATGATAACAAGCAAAAAAAACCCCCCAGATTTGTTATTAGTAATTAAATTGAAATTTAAAAAAAGAGGCTCATCCACCACCACTCACTCAGACTCGCACAGAATGAACAACACACAGTTTAACTCATGTAGGCAGAAAAACTTCCAGGTAGATAAAAGTTTGTTGAGCAAATGCCAAGGAACTTTGTTAAATAGATCCTTAAACTAGTTAGACAGGTGCTACAAATTAAAGGGGAACTAAAGGAAAAAGACACTGTGAAGCAGTGAAGCCCCACACCCCCCCCTTTAAGCACTGCCTATTTCTGTAACTTG
>JAQNCB010000008.1:17195556-17206959 GCA_030068295.1 Euristhmus nudiceps | reverse complement strand
TATCATTTCTTTTTTTTTTTTAACTATGTATGTGTATGTGTATATATATATATATGTGTGTGTGTGTGTGTGTGTGTGTGTGTGTGTGTGTATATATGTGTATGTATGTGTATATGTATGTACCTGTGTGTATATATACACCTTATGAGTGTATGATGGTGACATGAAAATGATAGACATCTACAGTTTCTGATAATCACTTGGAGCAAGCAGTATAATCATTGTCATGCTTAAAAAGTTTAATCTCATTTCATAGTGTAGTATATACTAAAGCAATTATTTACCTCAGGCTGAGTGAATATCGGTGAATACGGCTACCTTGTGTTCAGTGAATAATCAGTTATATGTTTGTGTGTGTTGTTTTTAATGTGGTGCTCCTCAGATAAACTTTCTCAACTCAGTCATCATCGATCTGCAAAGGAAAAATGACGAGCTGAAGGTGAAGCTAAAGAAAATGGTTCTGGCTGAGTTTAATGGGAATGACGAAAACAATGAGTGAGTTGTCTCTTTCACGAATCCATATTCAGAATATGAAATTTATCAACTGTTGATCACGTTTTGTTTTATCATTTAGATTGGGTGATGTCAAGAAGAAGAAGAAGAAAGCCCCGCCGCGCGTCTTCTGTGACATCTGCGACTGTTTTGACCTGCACGACACTGAAGACTGTCCCACCCAAACGCAGTCCCCTGACTCTCCTCCTCACAGCACGCACCATGGTAGCCGCTCAGGAGAACGGCCCTATTGCGACATCTGTGAGGCGTTTGGGCACAAGACGGACTCCTGTAATGATGATCAGACCTTTTAATCCTTTGATGTTTCTCATTCTGAATAACAGGCAAGGCACAAAATTGACATAGGTATGCTTTTATTTTTCTAAGCTGTGTTAGGCTACAGGTGCTGCTTTATTGGAAGTTAAAGGTGAGACATCAAGCTTGTGTGATATTAATAATACTGTTTCTGTGTGTAGCGTAGCTCATATTTTGACAGTGATCTGATCTCCTTGTGGTATATGAACCCTTCTCGTGGACACATGGATGCTTTCATGCCAAAAGACGTTTAAAACGGACCGATAAAGTAAATTATTGCACTGCTCACTTTAAATGCATTCCTTGTTACACAATAAGCACATATTTTTAACTGCCGGTTGTCTAAGTTATTCTTTTGTATTAAATGTTAATAAGAGGTAGATACTCTGTCTTCTAAATGGCTTTTTAAGTGTTTTTACATTGTGTACTGAAAATTATTCAAATAGAACTTCGCATCCAACTCCATCACCCTCTATAGCTGTAATATTTATATCAAAGACAATGTTTACAAATTAATCTGCTAAAAAAAAATTCCGGGTTCCTGCAATTGCACATTATGCAAAAATAAGTGTATGTTTTTTGTGTGTTTAGTATTTGCTTTATTTAAATAATTTAAATATGATACCATACAGGCCAAAAGTGTTGAAGTGTTTCAGTAATCAGCAACGAAACCAGAAATGCCAGCATAAACCTCATGAAGGGAAAATGTGTTGAATATATGCCATTTATTAGAGCTAAAGAAATATATTTGATTATAATGTTAAATTTCATTAACATCTGTGAAAAATAATAGAAGATCTAGTAGATCTGATGTATAGTAATGCTGCCCTTTGGTACCGTTGATATGCATATTTTATTTATCTGTTTGTATATTATACCTACTTCCATGCTTGTGGACTGATGGTGTTGTTTCTAACAGGCAAAATTACTGTACTGATGAACTATTATTATGGTAACTAACATTACAGCAGCCTGTAATTATTGTACTGTTTATGAAGTGTATACACACTAATTCTATAAAAATCAGAATGGGCTATTCTGCTTTTTTTGGTGCTTATATATCTTTTTTTTTTTTTTTTTTTTTTTTTTTTTTTTTTTTTAATGGAGGATTTCTTCAGAAGCCTTAAGAAGACATGCATTCATTTTATTTTTTTTTTTGCTTCATTTTCTTGTGATAACGAGCTAATTTCATTCCCTTCCTATGATTCACTTCCTATGATATCAGGGCCGGAGGCGTAGTGGTAGGAGATTGGGTTCGAATTCCAGTTAGACCCCCACCATGCTAGGACCCCTGGGCAAGGTCTTAACCACGAGTGTGCTTCTGTTCACCCAGCAGTATATATGGGTACCAGTAAAAAATACTGGGAAGCAGACCTGCGATGGACTCTCGTACCACCCAGGAGGAGTTGAACTCCTAGTCACTTTGTGCTACAGAAACCGGGGATAAGAGCCACGAGGCTTGGGTGTAAAAGCTCAACAGACTTACAGGTACCTTTTACCTTCCCATGATAGCGAGTTATTTATAGCAATGTATACCTTATTTTAGTCTGTATCAGAACTGGATTAAAGAGAAGTATGAAGGGGTGATCTACACACCTGCTGATCTGACATGTCGCCCATTTTTTAATCTACACTGTTATGTTCTTAATAGTACATTGTCTGTCCAAAAAAAAATTGCACACTGTAATATTTTCATGGTGTGCATTTGGCTTTAATCACAGCATGTAATCTCCATGGCATTGTTGCTCCACTCGGTCCGGTCCAGGCTCAGCATCATTAGTAAGGTAATATGATGAAGTCAACTGATGTACTGAATAAGCAAGTTATCACATCAGTAGACCTTTTTCTTCCCTGATGACACGGATATAAAATGGGGATTCAAATAATTAAAGAGTGGATCAAGGAGCATGAGCAATCATTTTCATGTGTGTAGTGGCACCCAAGAGTCCTGACCTTAAGCGCATTGAAAGTTTTCAGTATGTGTTGGAGAAACTTTATGGAGTGGTTCAGTTTTACCCTCATCAGTTCAAAACGTCAATGAGAAATGAATGTTCACGATTACGTGCTGTAAGCAAGTTGAAGTTCAGTCCTTAGACTGATCTATTTCAAGGGCCAAAATGATCAGTATTCTTCCAGTTTTGACCCTGTAAAAAAAAAAAAAAAAAAAAAATATTTGAGACACATGTAAAGAATCCTGGACCACTCCTCTATGTTGAAACTATTCACTTACTTAAAACGATTCATCTCTGAGTTTAAAATTGTCCTCATGAGGGAGCGTTTCAGAGAACAATATTCTCAAGAGGATTAAAGCATCAACGGCAACGCGGGACCACTTTGGTGTACATGGAGCCTAATTTGGAGACTAATTAATCGCCATATTCAAGCCAGGTACAGGATAATGAGAAGAGCTCCTTGCCTTCAGTGGTACTTTATCTTCACTCATCAATAATAAAAATGGCTTTGACTATGCACATAACAGTGCAGAAATCTTCAGGCAAGTCCTTAATCCGTATATGTGTTATTAAAACTTTAAATTATAATTTTTAAATGATAAGTAATGAATATCAATAGGTTTATAAAGTACCTATGGATACTAATTACCCATGTGCTTGTTCTTATGTGCTTGACGAAACTAGTAAAAGAAGTCTCATTTGAAGGAATTTCAAGATGGTTAGGGTTTGACCCTCAGGTCACTCAAGGTCAAAGGTAACTGTCTCATTTGAAAGTCCATACCGGTATATGGTTTCCTATCAGCATCCCATGATAACAGCATGTCTATCAGCACTCATTTCAATGCAATAAGCACTCTATCTTCAAAACTTTTTGACCCTGCTCTGAACTTCACCTTTGACCTTGACATTCTAAAATAGTCATCGCTGGGACTTGGGTAGGGTAGTGTCCCCACAGAATTTAGTGAAAACCTGTGCACGGGTGTGGTCAGGAATCTGTTTCTTACTCCTTTTTTTTTCGCTGCTTATCTGTTTGAATCCCTGTTTGAGCTTGATTTCAGACCACATGCTTGGAGTGAGTAATCTTTCATCATCTTTCCATCAGGTTTTTACATGGTCACATGACCCTGATTATGTTTGGTGCCTAAAAGCATAAACCGAATTTCTACGTACTGTAAGCAACGCCTGAAGCCTATTGCAGCTGACTGTGGGTGAAGGCAGAGTACAGCTATAGCATCTCACCAGTCCATTGCAGGGTGAACCATTCACACCTCGGATGAACACGAATCAGCCAGTTAGTCTAATGTGCATGTTTTTGGAATGTTAGTACCCAGAAAAAAACCCATACTAGCAAAGGGACAGCATGGAAACTTCACACAGAGACGCCCCGGGTCTCAAACTGTACATCACCATGCCGCCCCCTATTTGAAAGATTTTGTCATTAATAATACATACACTCTGCCTTGAAACAAGAATTCATCTGGGCTGCACAAAAACGCCTGCTGTATTTTTAATGAAACCATCAAAACGGAACCACCGGATTATAAAATACGAGCTGAAGAATGCAGTCTAAAAGTAAAAATTAAAGATGCACATGAATACAGACCAACAGATCCCCAACCCAGCTGCCTTGATGTGCCCAAAGACTTTTAATTAGTATTCATGAGCAGACATCCATATATAGGACCTGCTTGTACAGATACAGTAGATAGCCATTAGCATCCTGTATCCGATGCCCTTCTGTACCTGTCACCATTCACCAATTGTGTTTATCATCCTGAAGGTTTGTCATTGATGTCTTTTACGAACAGGAATACTGTTGGCTGAAGATGTGAGGTTGGTGTACTGTTCTGTATAATTTAAGCTCTCTCCAATAGTCACATTAGAGTGTTAAAGACTCTACTACAATAAATGTCCACTCTCAAAATGATCCTGGATGCAAAAATAGATTTACAGTCAGTCATGATGTACATTTAACAAGGCAGAAAAACTGGTGGCTAAGTAGAGATAAACAGAGAGCACATGCCTGTGTGGTGAAAAGGGAGGAATCATAAGGATGGTGTCTTCGAAAAATATGGGTAAAAAAATAATACCCATTTTTAATAACACAGCTTTCTATTCTCAACTTTTACTTTAATACTTATTTTATGTTTACCTAAGAGTTGAAATGATTGACTGGAGTGAAAACTGATTGTGTTTATGTGCTACAACCTTTTATTTGGCACTAAATTAAAAATAATTATCTCTAAATTATCTTTAGTAGGACCTAATGTTAAGCTACATTATATTTGGAATACAATTACCATTATTAAAATGGAACCATGCTGAACCCTCAAATAGTAGATACAAAAAAGTAGGGTTCTATACTTGTCAATATATACTTTACTATAATTATTTTTTATCTTACTACGTTACTACCAAACTGACAAACATTTCACAATATTATCTCATTATTGAATAGCAATGTATATTCATTATGTAATATGTGATGAATGAAATGGTTTCACTTAATTATCATATTCCCTTTCTCTGTTTACTTTAATCATTCATGACTGTAGCCACAATACTGTCTGCTTTCTTCCCTCTGAGTTTTAAAAAGAGGTTGTGTAAAGTCCCACTGAACGCAGGAGTGGAGAAATAGTACACCAGAGGGTTAAGGACACTGTTGAAGTAGGTAAAGCAGACTGAAGTGTAAAAAGCCAGGTTAGCCTCACTGAAATATGAGCACTCGTTGTACCAGACCTTCAGTATCCATACAGCCACCCGTGAAGCAGTACTCGGAAAGAAGCAGATGATAAAGACCATAGCAACTATGAAAATGAATTGAACAGCCCTCTTTATTTTGCCCGAGGTGTCCATTGTCTTGCTTTTCAGCTGCCATGTAATGCAGGCCGTGCAAAAGATGACTATCATTGTGGGCACGCAGAACTGGATAACGTAGAATGCGTTGTGCCAGTTTGAAAGTGGGTTGTTGCCCATACATATGTTGAAGCTCTCGCATTGGGTGCGGTTGGCAGAATTAAAGAAGTGTGGCGAGCCAAGCAGGTAACCTGTCATGGCTATTATCATTGCCCACATTCCTGCAGAGACCCACATGGCATATCTCAGGTCCATCCGATTGATTTTGTTGAGCGGGTGCACGATTTTCAGGTAGCGGTCCACAGCCACAGCTGTCAGAAAGAAAATACCTGCTGCTCTGTTGGCTGCAAGGAGGAAGAGCAGGATGCGACAAAAGATGTCCCCATGAACCCAATCCTTGCGCCTGCGGTAGTAGTCAGCTCTGAACGGCAAGCAGAAGAGCACTATTGAGTCAGCTATAGCCAGGTGCGCTAGGTAGATGGAGTTGGGCTTCCAGCTGTCCATGTGGAAGGCGAACATGCAGAGGGCTAAAATGTTCCCCGAGAGGCCGAAAATGAACTCCAAGAAAAGGATAGGGGGAAGGACTTGGTCTAGGATGGGGGACTCAAAAGCGCAACAAACGGAGGAGTTCGACATGTAGGAACCACTGATGAGATGACGAGCTTTCGAAATCAGGGTTCTGAAAATTTTACCTCCCAGTGCACTTTTATTCTGTATCCCATGATGCAGAGCACCTCCAGGGGGTCCTTATGTTTCCACTCATGCAAATTATGTTGCTGTAAGCTGGCTCACAGATAGCAAACCCAGGTGTTGGGTGAAAATACTCTCCAAAGGGACTATAACCGCTTGCACCTAACTAAGCAAATGGAAGGTCCCAGTGCTTACCACATTGTGCTCTGATAATAATTAAAAATGATTATGATCATGATACAGTTCCCTATGGCACACAGCATTCTTCCTCAGGGGAAAGTGATATCTTTGAAACACAAACAGTAACACAAATAGAAACAAAACACATTCTATATTCAGTGTACTACTTCAATAACCAACATTTGTCTGTAAATAGTATTGTGGACCTGAGAAAACATATTAGGTCATTATGGTGGACCATTTCTACATGATTTTGGTGTCCCTAGGATAATAAGATGCTGGCGGGTTCCAATTAATAAAGAGTATCGCATAACAAAGAGTGCTGTAGAACAGAATATCAGCACGGCTGTGAACCTTAACAGACTCCATGTGGGCGGGACTGTGGTGTAGTGGTTAGTATGTCAGCCTCGTAACAAGAAGGTCCTGGTTCGAGTCCCGAGTTTGGCGAGGGCATTTCTGTGTGGCGTTTGCATGTTCTCCTTGAGCTTGTGAGTTTTCTCCAGGTACTCTGGTTTCCTCCTACAGTCAAAGGACATGGACATTTGGCTAAAATCCAAATTGCCTTTCAGTGTGAGTACTGGCACAGTGATGGTTTGGTGAGTTGATCAGGGTGTATCCCACCTTCGTCCAGACACGGCTGTGAAAGACCATAGTAGGATTAAAAAGTTTGGAAAATGAAACGCGTACGAAACAGCTTGAACACCTCAGGCCTTGTAGTAAATTGGGGGGACAATACATATTGTTATAATATTTAAGGTAAGGTAAAGTCTGTGGGCTTTTACACCCGAGCCCAGTGGCTCATGAGGCCGGTGCTGATCCCCGGTTTCTGTAGCGTGAAGCAACTAGGAGTTCAACTCCTCCTGGATGGGACGCTGGTCCATCACAGGTTACCTTCCCAGTATTTTTACCCATTTATACTGCTGGGTTGACAGAGGCACACTTGTGGTTAAGACCTTGCCCAGGGGTCCTAGCACGGTGGGGGTCTCACCTAGATTCGAACCCATGACCTCCTGATCATGAGCCCAGCACTCTAACCGCTACGCCACCGGCCCCTACAAATATTTAAGGGGTAAGGTATTATTTTTCATCTTTTTTTGAAAAAAGTAAAAAATATATTTCTGAAGGACAGTATGCAATAAACACATTTTAATAAACAAAGTTCTTTTCCAACTGATTCATACACATGGATTATTCTTTTTGAGGTCGCCGAAAAACCCTAGTCTCAATCTGAATGGACAGGCCCTGGAAGAATTTCAGGACAACACTCACACAAGACCTCAGTGCGAGGAGAACTGCTGTGCCATCCTCAGCTTAATAGTGCAAAAACAAATATTTTCAATGTAGTTCACATGTACATGTCTTTTCCTTCTTCATTCTTAAACCAATCCCACTCACACATGCACTGCCTTGAGCAAAATTTCTCCTCATGTATATAAAAGTGAAACCCATGGCCATGTAGACATCTAACCTCCGAGATAATGCTGCATACACTGATGTAACTCACTCACTCGCTCATCTGCCAAACCAGTTAATCCTATGAGAGTTGCAGGGGCACAGGAACTTGGCTCAGACCATTGCAGGCCAACACACACAGCCATTCACACTCAAATCTAGGGGCAATTTGGAAAAACCAATGTACATGTCTTTAGCCTGTGGGAGGAAGCCAGAGTAACTTTAGGAAACCCAAGCATGGTGAGAACATGCAAACTCTATGCAGCAACGCCAAGGCCAGGACCCTGGTCTTTCTTGTGAGGCAGACATACTGACCACTATACCATTTTTCCGCCATTAAAAAGTACCTGCATAACTGAATTAAGACACATTAGAGATGAATTTGTCCAGTGCACTGAGAGAGAGAATATGAAGTTAGTTGGTGTGAGACAAGAGGATGTGGAGAACAGGAATGGATGGAAACAGAAGATTCACTGTGGCGACCCCAGATGGGAGAAGCCGAAAGAAAAGTAGTAGTAGTAGTAGTAGTAGTAGTAGTAGTAGTAGTAGAGATGAATTTGTCTAGTGTTTTACAACACCCACTAGACTTGTACACACACACACACATATATACATATATATATGACACTCACACGATCATACTTTCTTTCTACCTGAATATTATTTATCCATATACCATAAATTACTATATTAGATATAAATTATATATACACACACACACACGGTATATGGATAAATAATATTCAGGTAGAAAGAAAGTATGATAGTGTCATTTAGTGTATAATATACTACACAAGAATGGTGCAATCTTATTGGTTGGCTGTCTATGGGATGATAGACAACATTGTTTATTCAACAAATGTTCTCATTTCTGATAGAAAACCACCAACTAATTCTTAGTACGGTACTCATCTACAAGCTGACTTATCCATCACTGACATCACATACGTTGTATGATGGTTGGACAGCTAGCTTGCGCAACGTGACTCAAATATTTTTGAATTAATAATAAAACAATGATAGAATTTATCTTTTGTGTGATATGGAGACTTTTTAGGCATCTGAGAGTCTTATCCAACCTATTGATTGGAAAATTCTCATTCTTCATTTTATTTTTTAATTGCTAAGTACATAATAAATGAGAAGGACATAATCTGATTGGTCCGCTATCTCTGGATTGAATATTATTCCAAGTGGCTAATTTTTCGAATCAATGAAGAGAGGCTTATGGTACGTCACGAGCACTCGGGCAGGCAGCAGCAGCATGTGTTTTTTTTATTTATATATATATATATATATATATATAATAAATAAATCATTGTAGTTGGTTTTTACTGTATTTCCTTTGACTAAATTTTTAATTTAGTGTGCAAACACTTTTACAAGCGGTTTTTTTCATGAATCTATGTGGAATGCCAATATACACAAAACCGTCGAGCATTTTTTTAAGCAGACAGTTCGGTTGAGGAGTTATCGTAAAAATCTGCAAATATAAACTACAAAAATCCTGTTTTAGTTTGATTTTCATTATGTTTCCATATAGCACTACTAAAACTCTTCAAAGGGTTTATACACACACACACACACACACACACACACACACACACACAGCTCTTAAGCTTTCCCTGCTCAGGGAGCTCGCTTCCATCCATCCTGATTAAAAAAGTAATAATAATAAACCCTAAAAATCTAATTTTAGTATGCTTTTTTGTGCTTAATGTTCGTGTGTAGTATATCCTAAAACACTTATGCACCTCAGACGCAGGGGTTGTTGTTATATTGAATAGTCCCCACGCCATTCTACCTGTAACCCCATTCACATACCATCTCAAACCTATTCATGAAAAATGGAATGAAGGAAAGCCATTAATGTGAATAAGAGAAGACGTATATTAATGAAATGAAAAGGACTTTATACAAAGAACAAGCCAATGAGCCCAGAATTTATTAGCTTGCAGTTTGATTGAGCAAAGTGTAGAGATATTCACATCATACCAGACCTTTGGCAACCAAGAGAACAAGCAGCTATCTAGAACTGGGGGGCGCGCGAGAAGAGCGCCATGGGTGTGGCCAAGTCCACCATGTTCTATACAGTAAATAAAATAGATATAAAATAACTTGATGATAACATATTTGGCCGTGTTGTTGTTTGTTTTTTGTGTCGTGTTGCGTCTGTTTCAGTAAAAGTGCACATTGGATTTTCATTTCTTGACTTCTCCGAGGTCATCGATGCTCTCGTCGTCCACCTGGAAGAGAGACATGGTTTTAATGGCAAGCTTTAAAGGTGAAAGGGCCAAGCAGGCACTCGGATGCAAAACAATTTTATTACCTCAGGCCACTTCTCCTGAATGACGTCAATGATGTCATCGGTAAAGTCTCCCTGAATGATGATTTCATCCTCCCCCGTCACCGAGGCACCACAGGAGAATTTCTGAGCAAAGAATCTCTGAGCCTCTTTAAGATCTATGTCTAAAAGAATAAGTTAAAACAAGGCAGAAAATGGTGAACAGCAGTGAGGACCACGAATGGTTGACAATTAATTCCTTATTTGGATAAATCACACTGTGCAAAAAAAAAAAAAAAAAAAAAAATATTTACGGGGCCAGGTCTTACCAAAAGTTCCCAAGCCACACACCCGTGTTACGTATTTTTTCTTAGCACGTGGGATTTTTGCTATCGTGACTTTCTGGGGAACGGTCTTCTTCTTCTGTTTGATTTGACCTCTGCCACCTAGGAACATATTGAACAAAAGGTTGAGCTCAGAATCACAACAGAGCAATCATGATCATGACCTGAGATCTCAGGGTAGTGAGAGTGTGCAATTTATTAATCCATGAAATAATTACTTTTGATATGGCACTCTTTACAGTTTCAAAGGTAATCTACTGGAGCACTGGGTATTTTATTACCCATGAATTCATAAATATTTGTATACAATGTGTATATTGATATTTATTATAAGTCACTAGATTTTAGCAATACGCCACTCTGATTGGATAGTCTACTACTGGGATATCAACTTATACTGTGACCTGAGGCATCACTTTAAATATGGGAATGGGCATGACTCACACAAAGCTAGATGGTAATGCAATAGGTAAGCAGCTTGGTGTGAAGACAAAGTGTTTAAATTAGAAAATGGAAGACATACAAGGCCACTGACAATTTCCCTCGATCTGAGAAATTCGTCTCGACCAATCAGCTTGCGAGATTTAAGAGCCGAGTTCCAAACCGGAGTTGGTAGTGACAATGTGGCCTTTCCCTTAACCTTTTCACTATTAAATAGGGAAAAAATTAAGGGAACGGCCACAAGGTCACTATACAGTGGCTTGCAAAAGTATTCATACCCCTTGAACTTTTCCGCATTTTGTCACATTCCGACTACAAACAAATATATTTTATTGGCATTTTATGTGAAAGATCAACACAAAGCGGCAAACAATTGTGAAGTAGAAGGAAAATTATA
>JAQNCB010000008.1:17159941-17172112 GCA_030068295.1 Euristhmus nudiceps | reverse complement strand
GAAGGTACATGGATGCACTGAGAGAGGATATGAAGTTAGTTGGTGTGAAACAAGAGGATGCGGAGGACAGGGATGGAGGGAGGTGGATGATTTGCTGTGGCAACCCCTGATTGGAGAAGCCGAAAGAAAAGGAGTAGTAGTATCAGGTAGACTTTCCCCCACATTTTCTGCCTAATTTAGTCATATCCAATTCTCACCCATGAGGTATTGCCTTCAATATCTCCCGACCACCATGCAAGTGGAAAGCAAGTACACGCGCCCTCCATGACATGCAATGCTAGCCACCTGCCTCTTTTGAAACTACAGCGGGGACACACTTTGTATTTTGTGCAAACACACTCGGAGTGAAAGCACTATCCGGCCCCTCATGTCAATGAGCTCACAGAGAAGTTAGCTTATGCCATCCCTCCCTCCCTGGCCAATTAGCTCCCATGGACTCCCAGTCACAGCTGGCTGTGGTGTTAACCTGGATTCGAACTTGCAATCTCAGGCTTAATAGTCGCACACCTTGTCGATGTGCCATTCGGGAGCCTTGGTACATTATTAGCCCTTATAAGGAAATTCTCTCAAAAGTGGTCTTTCTTTACTATATTCTTTCATTTACAGAACCATTAATCTTCTACTTCGCAGGGAGCCTGAGCCTATCTCAGCTGACAATGGGCAAAGTTGGGGTACACCCTAAACAGCTCACCCGAACATCACAGGGCCAACACACACACACAAAACCTTGCACACTCAGACCAAGGGGCAGTTTTAAACAGCTAATTAGCCTACTGTGCATGTCTTTGGACTGCAGGAGGAAACTGCAAACCCCACACAGAAAGGCCCTTTCTGACCCCAAGACTTGAACCCAGGACTTTCTAACTGTAAGGCAAATGTTCCAACCACTTCGCCACCATGCTACCATAACATAATATCTAGGAAAAAAATTTTCTCAGCAATAAAATCCCAAGACATGCACATTAAGCTAATTCTCTGCTTAAAATTGCCCCTAGTTTTTTTGAGTATTTAAGTAAGAGTGTGAACGGTTGTGTGTATGTTGTATGAATGGTAAGGCCTGGAAATTCAGTTGGGTTGGGCATGATGGTGTAAGACGACAACTGAGCTAACAGCTGGAGATAGTAAGTGGTTTATGTTTATGATATCACGATTATGACTGCTGGTCAGTATCAGATAACCTAACATTGGTTTAGTTAAAGTATATAGTACATGAGATGTGAGAAGCTTGGTGTTGGAGTACTGTACATGGGTGTGATTGGATTGAGTTTAGATTACGAGGTAAAACAGATAATATTGGATTGGTTCCGCTGTGTTGTTGCTGGTACTGCTATTCCTTAACATTCCTACAGACATCCTGTTAGGAACTCATTCAGAAGGTGGAGCCGTTGTCTTCTGGTCCCATGCTGTGAATTTGCCTCTGGCCGGCAACGCCATCCTCAGCTGGAAGTTTTGCAATATGCTGCATAAACTCCTACGTGATGGCCATCCTAATGTGAGTCGTCACATATCTGACACATGACACAAGATATGCATAACATCGATGGGTGTGTAATGATTAAAAGGTGTGACTCTAAAGTGAGATGATTTTGTCACACATGTGGAAATAAGCTTTAAGGTTTTTAAAACAATGCAGTGTGTTTTGTTTTGTTTTTTTCCTCAATTAGCATATATTTAGGAATGAGCATGATTTCACAGAGGACCACCAAAAGGTGGCTGGAGGAGGTTGGCCGTCCAGCTCTGGTTAGAACATGTTTCATGACTTATAGAAGTTCCAAAAAATTTGGCTAAGTCAGCATTGGTCCATGAAAGGTTAATTTTAAAAGTGCTCATTCACTAATAAATAGCCTGTCTGGCTTATTTATTGGCATTGGCTCATTTTGCATGAATTTCAAATGTTTTCTGCTGAAACCACCCGCCCCAGCTCACGGGCTTAGTATCTCTCTTTCACCTGGTCTGTGACTGTTTACAATAACAAAAAAGACTGCATGAGCAGAGCAATGATCTTGCACAGAGATTTTTCACTTCTTGCGTCATTCGTGTCTGTGTTGACGGCCACCATCTTTGTTACAACGATAGTTCTGCACCGGGTTGTTTACTCATATCATCAGTGCAGAGGTCATTGACAGTTGTGAACAGGAGTAAGTAAATGGGACTTGAAAATACACCTTTATGTAATGTTTGGAGTAATTTTCAACTATTTTTTAAAAAACATATATTGATTGTCTTTGATCATAGATCAGTCTTTTAATTTAGTTGCTAATTAAAAAACACAGCTATATGTGCGATACCTACTTAAATCGATTTTATGTCATACAGTATGAATTGTGCAATTTATTGTGGTTGAATGTGGTATCATGGTCTTTCTTTCGACCCAACTTCCAGGTTTTGCGAGATACCAAAGGTCACGTCCCAAATATTAAGCAGATGGGAGCTTTATGGGTAGGTTAATAAAAACTAGTACCAACTAAGTGAACAATTTTTAGAATGATTTTAATTTTGCTAAATATAATTAATTTAATGTTTAATATTGTTGAAGAATATTCACCTTGAGTTTATTTATTGATATTTGATAAAAAGTATGTAATTGGCAAATTAAATTCTGAGATTTTGTCTTGCACTGTGTAGGGAACTCTGCATGATCGATATGGGCATATTGTTGCACTGTATGTGAAGTTCCTGTGCCTCAAAATTGAATTCCATTTTAAGGTGAGTTCATCTATATTACAGAAGGAATCTCTCTAGTGAAAACACACACCCATAATGGATTTATTACATGTGGAAAAATTATGATTTTCAAATTTGTATTGTAGAATTTGGACTTGGGAATTACAGATTAATTTCTCTACAGAACTCTGAGCATTGAGCATGATTTAAAATGTTATAAACTCTTTGTGATGCAGCGGTTAACATTTCCAGCTCACAGCAAGAAAGCCTTGTGTTCGAGGCCCAGGCTTTTCTTTGTGGCGTTTGCATGTTCTCCCTTTGCTTGTGTTAGGTTTCCTCCAGGTACTCCAGTTTGGTCAAACATTTCAAAGACACATTAGGCTAGTTGGCTGTTCCAGTGTGAATGGTTGTATGTGTGCCGGCTCTTTGATGTTCTGGTGAGCTGTTTAGGACATGACCTCTACTAGGGTTGCAGGGAGGCTGGAGCCTTAACACACACACAACCATTCACACTCACACACAGTACAATACCTGGAGATTACCCACACTAGCATAGGAAGTACATGCAAACTCCACATAGAAAACGCCCATGACGCAAACCCAGGACCTTCTTGCTGTGAGGTGGACGTGCTAACCATTACTCCACCGTTAGAAACAGGCCACATCTATCAGCGCTATTTTAAGACGCTGTTAGTAAATCTCGCCCTAAAGTAGCCAAAAATGTAGTGGCATTATCATAACCATGTGACTATACTTCACAGCACAAAACAATTCCACCAAATCTTGAAGCTCCTGATGATGTCATTGAGAGGGAAATTGCAGTTGATATAAATGAAGTGTGAGTATTTATAATTTTTTATTTTATAAATTTTTTTTAATTTTTTAAATTTAAAAATTAATTGTATATCATTTTATTTTTATAAATTTTTAATTTATAATTTATTTAATTTCCAATCAAAAGAGCTTTGAAGAAAAGTGAGTGTCTCTTGTGTTTAGATTTGAAACCACAGGTGAGGTGCTAGACTATATGGATTCCGCGCTTATATTACAGGAAACAGGTAAATCAATCAAATATAATCTACTATTATCGATGCTGTCATTAGCAAGGTTTATTACATGGATCACAGCAACCTAGCTGCCAGTAGAATATTTACTGAAATAAAGCTATTAAGTATTTATAATTATACTGTGTAATGTACTTGTTAAACGATTTACGATGGCAGTAGTGGCTCAAAGGTTGAGGCTATGGTTTACTGATCGTTGGGAGTTTACTGAAGGTTGGGGGTTCAAGCCCCAGTACCCCCAAACTGCCACTGTTGTGTCCTTGAGCAAGGCCCTTAACCCTCAGTTTCTCAGTTGAATTTAAAAAGTAAACGATGAATGCGAATTGGTCTAGAAAAAGGCCGTAATGTAAATGTTTTCAATCTTTTGGTGCAGTTTTCAACCAACTTGAATCTACCAAAACGAGCTCGACGACCGCCGTGGGTCAGTGCCGCCTTGTGCCGTTGGTCCCGCTCATCCAAGACTGCAGCCCTCTCTATCACTTCCTCGTCAAGCTCCTGTTCAAGCTGCACAGCCGTGAGTTAACTTTCTTTTGCATAAGTGGCCAACCTGTTTACTTTTGCTGCAAATAGTAGACTACAAAATGTAAGGGAAAAGGGAAGGGTGTGAATACTTTTGCAGCACACTGCTTTACTTGGTGTCTTTCTGTACTGAATATGTGTTTTGGGTATTAAAGGAATACCCATGGATGCGCTGTTGGGTCATCGTGAACGATTCCGTGATCAGTTCAACAGGTAAATACTATCCATATTCTCTTCTAGCCATCTTACGCCCTGATTCAAAGTTTATTGAAATTGATTTGTTTTTCTTTCTTGTTGTTTTTCTCTCCTTCAGTCTTTCCAAGTTCTTTGAGAAAGCCAGGAGCATGGAGTTCTTTAAAAAAATCATACAGATCCCCGATTTTCCTGATGTAAGCTACAATATAAGGTCTGGGTCTGAAATTTAGGGTACAGTAAAGTTTGCGGAGTTCGCTGGAATTCTGAGTATAGATTCAGTAAAGTTCAAAGTTCAAAATTCACTTAATGAAAAACAAATCATTTCCAGGGCAGCATGGTTGCATAGTGGTTCTCACATCCTCTTCAATGCAAGAAGGTTATGGGTTTGTGTCCTGTGCTTGGCGAGGGTGTTTCTGTGTGAAGTATGCATGTTGTCCTGTGTTTGCGCCGGTTCCCTCTGTGTACTTCAGTTTCGTCCGACAGTCTGAAGACATGCATGTTCAGCTCCACATTGCCCCTAGGTGCGTGTGCGTGTGCGTGTGCGTGTGTGTGTGTGTGTGTGTGTGTGTGTGTGTGTGTGTGTGTGTGTGAATGGTTATGTGTGTTTTCCTGTGATGGGCTGGCAAGCTGTTCGGGGTATACCGGTACCTCACCGTCGCCCAGTCCCAGCTGGGATGGGCATTATTTATGTTTACGGCATCTGGCAGTCACCCTCATCCAGAATAACTTACTTTGAGCAATTGAGGGCTAAGAGTCTTGCACTATGGCCCAACAGTGGCAGCTTTTAGGTCTCTAACCCCTCACCTTCAGATCAGTAAGGCAGAGCATTAACCACCTGATCCACCACCAGCACCACCCCTCGGGGATCCTAGTAGGAGTAAGAGCCTCAGCAAATGAGTGGGCGACTGAAATCATTTTCAAGATCAGCCATGCTTTGCTTCCATCCGTCTATCTACTATTATTTTTCCTTCATTCATTTACATTTAAATAGAATTTAATTGTATTTAACGGTAATTTGCCGTACCACTCAATCCTACTAGAGTCACTTGGAGACTCGAGGCTCATTCAAGTCTAGTGGAAAGCTGACCACACACTGAACAGCTCGCCAGACCATTGCAGTCTCAATACACAGACACCTAGGGGTAATTTGTAATAATTAATTAGCTTAATGTGCATGTCTTTGGACTGTGGGAGGAAACTGGAGTACTTGGAAGAAATCTATGCAAGCACAGGGAGAACATGCAAACTCCACACAGTAACACCTGGGACTCGGGCCCAGGCCCTTCTTGCTGTGAGGTGGATGTGCTAATAACTGCACCACTGTACCACCCTGATTATAAATCTGTGATTTGTGCCAGCATGAGTATGCAAGCTGCTGTTTATATAAATAAGGGATTCAGACACTATATAATGTACAACCATATTATAAATGCAGCACTTTCTGGATGTCTAAGCATAAATAATCGCTAACATGCACCATTTTATACATACAGTCCCCACCAAACTTCCTGCGCGCAGCTACATTGGCTGATTACGTCAAGCCTGTGGTGGTTCATAATCACTTTCCTGAAGATGATGATACAGAGTCTCAGATGGAAGGATACCCAATGGTATGCTACGTTAACGTGGGGAAGTTTTTGGATGTCATATTTCCATAACAACAAGTGAATAACTCATCCTTTCACGTTTCTCCAAACAGTTCAACTCGCTCAACCTGTACAACCCAGCAAATGATGTTCCTTTTCAAAGGTAATGGACCATCATTATACCAGTAAGATGAATTACTTCATGTTCAGTCTATGAGGTCAGGTTTGAAGTCTATTCTGATTTTCTGGACGTCCTCAGGGAGAAAGAGGTCGAGTCTTTGAGAAGCGACATAGAAGCAATATCCCCTGAGGTGCAGATGTTTAAAGCAGAGGTAAGATAAACAGAAGTACTCGTAGAAGTGAGTGCATTCCTAAAAAATGGTATCGATATCGAATCCACTGCTGCATGCAGGCCCAGCGTGCCGTCGTCCACCTGAAGGAGCAGGTGAATAAGTTGGAGGCGGAGCTAGAAGACCAGCGCACTAACAAGCAGATGGCCTTAGTGGAGAACGAGCAGCTGCGCATGGAGGTAGATGCGTTAAGGATGCAGACAGCAGTTGCTGCGAGTATTCAGGCGTCTACAGATGACAGTAAGCATTTTTCTTTTTCCTTTGCTTATATGGGTTTTCTCTGGGCACTCTGGTTTCCTCCTGCAGTCCAAGGACATCCACATTAGGCTAATTGGCCATTCCAAATTGACCCAGGTGTAAGTGTGAATGGTTTTATATGTGTGTGTGTGTGTGTGTGTGTGTGTGTGTGTGTGTGTGTGTGTGTGTGTGTGTTTTAGGGTATCCCCTGCCTTCTCCCAGTGACTGCTGAGATAGGCTCCAGCCTCCCTTCGACCCTAGTACGAGTAAGCGGTTCGGCAAAATTAACCTGCAGAATATTTTTTCTTCTTCTTTCAGCTGCTCCCATCAGCGGATCATCCTTCTCCACCTTGCTCTGTTTTCTGTATCCCTCCAAATCGCCGGCATATCCTTAAATCTCCTCTTTATCCTTTGTCTTTTCCTCCTACCAGGCAGTTCCACCCTCAACATTCTTCTACCAATATATCTTTCCTCCCTCCTCTGTACAAGTCCAAACCAACTCAATTACTCCTCCCTGTGCTGTCCGTCGAAAATTCATTCATTCATTTTCTGAACCGCTTAATCCTAATTAGGGTCGTGGGGAGGCTGGTACTCATCTAAGCCGACTCTGGGCGTAGGCTGGGTACACCCTGGACAGCACGCCATGCCATCGCAGGGCCAACACTCACACAACCACTCATACTCACACCTAGGGGTGATTTGGAACAGCCAATTAGTCTGCCGTGCATGTTTTTGGACTGTGGGAGGAAACCGGAGTACCCAGAGGAAACCCACGCAAGCACTCCACACAGAAACACCGAGGCTGGGAATCGAAACCCAGGCCATCTTGCTGTGAGGTGGACGTGATAACCGCTACGCCACTGTGCCGCCCTCTGTCTAACATTAATTTATAATTCTATACATTTTTGTCACTCCCAGAAAACATTGCAGCATCCTCCTCTCTGTCACTTTTAGCCCCGCTTTAGTCTTTTTGTCCACGCTACCGAATACAACATAACTCTGCTCACTACCTTCTTATAAACATTTTCTTTCACTCGTGCAGATACCCTTCTATCACAAATCACTCCAGATGCCTATTCCACTCTGCCTACTCTCCCTCCTTCACTCCTCTACCACACTCTCTGTTACCTTGGCTTGTTGACCCCAAGTATTTAAATTTATTTCAAATTATCACCACTACCCTTTGCAGCTGCAACCTTCCCTCACCCTTCCTCTCATTCACACAATTTCATTCTTCTTCTTTCTCCAGACCTATCTTTTCTTGTTCCCTGATTTTGCTATTCAGTATTAAATCAACAAAGCACTAAATAAAATATCTACATTATAGGCCGAGCTCAAACTGCCCAGATGCATTTTACTCGACTTAAAGAAAAGCACGCTGAGCTGGTCACCAGGCACGCTGATCTCATGAGAAAGGTCCTCAAGCTTCCGTTACTATCAATGTTATTTTACCTGAATTGCAGTGGGATTTTACTTCCTGTGCTGTCTGTCTGTGAATAACATTCTGGATTGTGTTTCAGAATGCAGACATGGTGAAGCAGCTGGCCACCACTCAGCACGGCCAGGAGGAGCTGGTCAAGGCCAAGCAGCAGATGGCAGAGGACCTTGGGAAGCTGAAACAAGAAAACAGTATCCAGGTTGAAGTCGCTGCTAGATAGCTGTTCTATACAACACACGTGTTTAGTATTAAAAGAGCACTGAAAGGTTTACATTTGAAATTTAATCCACTGTATGCAGTCAGTGGGATACATTACATCTGTTTTCTGGTTACATTGCATTTTTTTTTGTTGTGTTTCACCACTCATAATTTATCTTATATCATTGGATGGCTTGTACGACCATCTGTATGCATCATGATGCTGATTGGCTGTTATGCATCGCAATTCTGATTGGCTGTTCTGCATCCCAATTCTAATTGCTGTTTGCTCTTTTGGCAGGAACTTTACCAACATCAGGGAATGTGTACTAAGAGAGTATTTTTTTTGCCATTCCTTCTACTAAGTTTTCAAGAGAACTTGACATCAGATTTAAAATATCAAAAGAATAATTCATTATTATTTGCTACTATCAGTATTCAGATCCATTATTTCCAATATTCAGTGCTTACGCAATATCCCACAATGCTGTTCAGCTGAACATTAGCACGACCGCGATTAAGCCACACCTAATCTCATTGCTAATCACATCATTCATGCTGTATATTTAGTATAATAGCATGAGCTCGAGTGTGATATTCCTTTTTTTTTTTTTACATTGTTCATTTGAATATTTGATTCTGATTGGTTGGTTGTACTATTTTGCATGACGTTTAATTTAATTTAAATTTTCTCCCTAATTTAGTTGTATCCAATTCCTACCCATCAGGTATTGCCTTCCGTATCACCTATCACACGACCACCACCACCTAGGAAGAGGCAAAAGCATTCACACGCCCACTCCATTTCTAGCCACCCACCTCCTTTCGAACTGCGGTGCCATTTGTATTTGATTGCAGTCTAACACACTCGGAGGGAAAGTCTTATCCGCCCCTTGTACGGATGAGCTCACAGACGCCTATGATTGGATGGTGATGGCTGTGAGTGACAAGGAGGTGAGCGTATGCCATCCCTCCCTCTTGTGAGAACTCGGCCAGTTAGCTCCCATGGACTCCTGGTCATGGTCACATGGCTGTGGATTTGATAAACTGGATTTGAACTTGCGATTTCTGGGTTCATAATCACACACCTTGTCGATGTGCCACTCATGAGCCCAAGAGTATTTCATTTGCCGAATTGCATAATCCTACTGGGGAGGCTGGAGTCTTTCTTTGGTGCCACCGAGCGAAACTGTGGTATACACTGAGTATCTCACCGGACCATTGTAAGACCAACACACACATCTATTCACACTCACACCAAGGGTTAACCTGGAACAGCCAGTTAGCCTAACGTGAATGTTTGGACTGTTGGAGGAAACTGGCGTACCTAGAGGAAACCCATGCAAGCACAGGGAGAACATGCAAACTCCACACCGATACGCCTTTGCTAAGCCCAAGTGTCGAACCTTGCTGTGAGGCGGATATGCTAACTGCTACAGCTGCATGCCACACAATATACTTTTAATTGTTATGAATAATATCTTTGATCCTTTCCACTATGTTGTATTAAAGCAGATTTATTTTATTGCTTAGCTTGAAGCCCATAAGGCAGAAATCATGAAACTGAAGCAGGAGTTGCAGACTGGAAAAGCTGAGATAATAAATGTTCAGAGTGCACTCCAGAGCAAAGAAAAGGTTGGTCTCAATGTGTGTGGAGATATGTATTCTTACACTATGCCTAATTTTTGCTACAAACATCATAATGTTGTGTGTGTGTGTGTGTGTGTGTTTTAGGCAGGAGATCAGCTGAGCAGTGTGTTAGTGGGACTTCAGGCTGAGAAGGAAACATTGATGCGCTCTATGAAAGAGCAGGAAGCAGAGCTTGCTAACCTGCGCCAGAGCAGTCAACTTCACCAGACCACACTGCAGCAGGAGCGAGACAAAACCCAGAGGGAGATGAGCTCCCTGCAAAGCCAACTACAGGACAAAGTGAGTGGAAGCATTAATATATGCCATAGGTGTATAAATATATATGCCATAGGTGTTAAATGTCTCACTCTACCAAAGTACAGATCGTATCGATTATTATCTATTAGACTACTAGTAGTGGTTAGCACATCCTCCTCCCAGCAAGAAGGTCCTGGCTTTGAGTCCTGGGCTCAGTTTCTCTCTGTGCTTGCCTGGGTTTCCTCTGGGTGCTTTGGTTTCCTCCCACATCCAAAGTCATGCAAATTAGCCTAATTAGCTGTTTCTAATAATCCCTAGGTTTCCTTGTAATCCTTGTGCTCTCATGTGATTCCTCTGGATTCTCCACATGTACAAGAAGTTAACTGGCTGTTCCAGATTTCCCATATGCGTGAGAGTAAAACTTGTGTGTATGACCCTGTGATGGCCTCATGAGCTGTTCAGGGTGTACTCCAACTGCTCCCGGTGTCGGCTGAGATAGACACTAGCCTCCCCATGACCCAAGTAGGATTAAGCTGTTTGGCTAGTGAGTGAGTGAGTGAAATTGCTTGTAGATGCATGTGTGAATGGGTGTGTGTGTGTGTGTGTGTGTGTGTGTGTGTGTGTGTGTGTGTGGGGCCGATTGATGGTCTGGTAAGCTGTTCAGGATGTATCTGGGCTCTGTACAGTGTTGGCTGAGATAGGTTCCAGCCTCCTTGCGACCCTAGTAGATTTAAGTGATTTGGTAAATGAGTGGGTGAGGGGAATTTGCCTGAGATGTGTGAGTGTTAAGGATTGTGTGTGTTGCCCTTTGATGGTCTGGCAAGCTGTTCAGGAGTCACCCCGCCTCTGCACAGTGTCGGCTGAGATAGACTCCATCCTCCTCGCGACCCTCAAAGGATTAATCAGTTAGAGAGAGAGAGAGAGAGAGAGAGAGAGAGAGAGAGAGAATGTTTATTCAAGCCTGTATAAACATGAAAGGGAAAGTATGAATAAAAAACAAACTGTTGGCTAATTTATTGGACTTTACTTGGATCAGCTGATTCCAGACACATGAGTTACTTATAGTATAGTTGCAGTATGCCCTCTGGTGGACAAACAACACTCAAGATGATTTTAGTGACAAATCTTACATCAGTCTGTGTTTTTTTTTTAAACTGTCATTTCTGCCAATTATAAAGGCTTACAGTATGTTGATATGTCAAATTATCTCATATTGGCCAATAATATCAGCATTCTGATATATCGGTTAGGCTCCAGTACAGATATAATGTTATAATACAGCTTACAGCTTTGTTTGATAACAGGCAATCTCTACTTATTTTATTAAAAAGGAAATGTATGTGTCTACAGGTGAGTCGAGAACAGGAGCAACAGATGGAGTTGGATAAACTGAGAAAGGAGCTGGAATTGAAAAGAGTGGAGGCATTGAGTGCGCGGAGTGCGCTACAGAGTAAAGAAGCGGTGAGTGCGCCGTTAGTTCTTTAATCCTCACTTTATTACAGAGCCTCGAATTGTGTCTGATTTGGACTGTATGTGTTTTAGGCAGGAGATCAGATGAGCAGTGTGTTAGTAGGAATTCAGGTTGAGAAGGAAACACTGATGCGCTCTCTAAAAGAGCAGGAGGCGGAGCTTGCTAACCTGCGCCAGGCCGCTCATCTGCACCAGATCACGCTGCAGCAAGAACAAGATAAATACCAGAGAGAGATCGACTCCTTAAAGAGACAACTACAGGAAAAAGTAGATACATTTGCCATTTGACTATCTTTAACCACTTGGGAGGTATTTTTGGTTCCTCCTGCATCAGGAAGTAGGGTGTTATGGTTCCTCAGTTATAACCAGATACACTGCGACCTCTGGGTTGATAGTCAGCGCACATCGATGTGTCACTTAGGAGCCCAACCATTCATTCATTCATTCATTTTCCAAACCGCTTATTCCAAGTTAGGGTCACGGGGAAGGCTGGTGCCCACCTCAGCCGACTCTGGGCGAGGGCAGAGTACACCCTGGACAGCTCGCCAGGCCATCGCAGGGCA
>JAQNCB010000008.1:17147876-17159841 GCA_030068295.1 Euristhmus nudiceps | reverse complement strand
ACCAGACAGGGTAATCATGAAGAGCTAGGATGTAACTTTACCGACATTCAGCAGGCTGATAGGAATATCAAACTCAACGCAGTCTTTTATCCGTGACAGTATACACACAGTATAGTCTGTGACATAACTCAAGCACACAAAGTCTTCTTTCCATGACAGTACATGCACAAAACAAGCAGCCACGTGCGAATTAGCCCCAGTTTATACAGCCACCTTAACACAGCAAAGGTGGGGGGTGGGGGTGGGGCATACCGCTCAGTGTTGTTGACATTCCCTTTAGCCAAGCTCCATCTAGTGGATGCATAACGCAACCCCAGCCACTACTGTATTCATTGAAGGTGCGCCTTATACCCCGGTGCGCCTTATAATGTGGTGCGCCCTATATATGAAAACGGTTTCGAATAGGCCGTTCATTGAGGGTGCGCCTTATACTCCGGTGCGCCTTATGGTGAGGAAAATACGGTATATTTTAATATAGCGTTGCTATCATTATTTTACATCATTACCATCATCTACCAGGAAAGGGAGTGAGCAGGCATGTGCGCCGTCATAACATGTGATGCTGCCACCAGCATCTTTTTGAACTGTCTGCATATGAATACACAGTCATACCTAACATACATACCTGCTTCCCCTTATATGTTTGGAGACACCACTGATTATAAGTGACAGGGAGGTGAGCATATGTCATCCTTCCCTCCTGTAAGAGCCTAGCCAATCACCTTCCATGGACTCCCACCCGTGGATGGTTGCATTCATCAATTGTTGGATCTCCAGGTTGACAGACCATGCACCTTGTCCATACACCACTCAGGTGCCTTTAGTCACTCATTTATAGTTTCGCAGAGAAGCTGGTGCCGGGGTACACCCTGAACAACTCACCCAGGGGTCCAATCATTATTAATTTAGCCAGTAATGTTATAGGGAAAATGCCCAGTTTAGAGTTACCACATATACTTGCAAGGATGATCATGTGACCACGCTCATTCTAAATGTACGAACACTCTAGTCCTCGTATGTTATAGAAGATGTGAACTCTCATGAAGTGTTTATGTATTTTCTCATGTTTTCCCAGCTGCTTCGTGAGCAGGAGCAGCAGCTGGAAATCGCTCGGCTGAAACGAGAGTTAGAGGAGAAGAGATCAGAAGTCACGAGCGCTCAAAGTGCTCTTCACAGCAAGGAGACGGTAGCTTGATTTCTCATAATTTACTTTCACTTGGTCATAAATGGAGAGCGTTAACATGTGACACAGACACACTTCTCACATGGTGACATCATCTTATATGATGTGTATATACACGGGATTGTAATTGATACAGTAATCCTGCCTACAATAAAGGATTATAACCTTTTTTATTTTGTGAGTTGTAGGCGGGATATGAGATGAACAGTGTGTTGGTGGGGCTGCAGACTCAAAAAGAATCACTGATGCGCTCTCTGCAAGAGCAGGAGGCTGAGCTAGTTACCCTGCGCCAGGCCGCTCAGCTGCACCAGGCCACTCTGCAGCAGGAGAAAGACAACAGCCAGAGAGAGATGAGCTCCTTGCAGAGCCAACTACAGGCCAAGGTCCATACACCTCTGGATTACTGATCATATAATGTTAAAAAAAAAGTATTGTTAACATAATTTAAAGGTACAGTGTGTAGTTCCTGAGTGGTCCATCGATGATGTGCGTGACTATCAACCTGGAGATCACAAGTTTGAATCCATACACAACTGGAAGTCCACGGAAGCTAATTGACCGAGCTCTTATGGGAGGGAGGGATGGTATACCCTCCCCTGCCTCCAAATGCATGCACAGCAGTTTGTAAAGATGCGGATGGCAGCAGCACATATCAAGGAGAGGGAATGCACATGCTTATGCCCCTCCCTTGATGGGTGGGAACTGGATATGAATAAAATTAGAAAAAAAAAAGGAAAAAATAATTTTTAAAAAGTTAGCAGCACCTAGTGGTGAGGTTCCAGATTACAGCCAAGTGAAGCCTGCATGGTTCTGGGCTACTGTAGGAACATAGCAGCACAAGATGGCCGCCTCCATGAGAGTGGACCTACTCCCCATGTATATATAAATACCTTCTTCTTCTTCTTGCGTATGAGTTTTACAGCACCTGGTATTCCCAGGCGGTCTCCCATCCAAGTACTAACCAGGCCCGTGCTGCTGCTAACCTTGGTTGTTGTCGTTCGCCTGATGGATCAGTTACCAGGGCTCACCACGAGGAGGTCGACAATTTGAGCCCCATATAAATAACTTATTGTAAGGTTTTGATGAGCTAGCCAATGTGGTGGCATAGCTGGTGGTGTTTTCACTTCTGTCAGTTTGTGCTTTTTAATTTTATTTTTGTGGATACACACAGCTATATCTCAAGAACTACCTGACATATCACTGTCAGATTTTCGGGGTAGCAAAGGCTGAAAGAAGTTGATGAAAAGGTCATTGTAGGTCAAGTTTAAGCTTGGCAAAATGGCCGCCAGCTTGCGGCTAAGCAGTAGCTTGTGTGATTCCCGCATCAGGGGCCTATAATTTTCAAAAGATTTTATATTAATGAAAGCTTGTTTTTTATGATACACCTCATTTTTGTTAATGGAGCCTTTAAAATCTTACATAGTGTAACTTTAAATGATAAATTAGCATTCGTAGCATCTGGACTATGAGATGTGCACAGTGGGGGTTAGATAGTGGAAACAAATAGCTTATGCTAACTTCAGTGCGACTGAACGTGATATGTCAGGCTTTCGAATAAAAAAATGACCTTTTTGCCTTTCTTACATTACACATTGGGCAGACTATTTTTTTCCAGATTTACAGCAAATGCTTCATCAGGAGATTTGATTGGTGTGTGTGTGTGTGTGTGTGTGTGTGTGTGTGTGTGTGTGTGTGTGTGTGTGTGTGTGTGTTTTCAGTTGAGTCGGGAGTCAGAGCTCCAGCAGAAGCTGCAAGACGAGCAGTTTTGCTTATTGCAGTGTGCTGTGGTTGAGGCAGAAGGCATCATACTAGATGCTCTAGCCAAAGTGGATGACCCCATGCACGTACGCTGCGTTTGCACTCCTGGTATGTTTCCTGAGTAGGCATCTCTAATATTACAAAAAAAGAAAATATGCAGATACTATATAAATAGAGATATAGAGATGCTCCTTCTTGAATATTGTGGTTTTGTGATATTAGAGTATTTGATCAATCGGGCTGAAACCACCCTGGTGTCCATGGACAAGATGCAGCAAAGTCATTCTGGGTACTTAAGCAATCTAGAAGGTGAGTTCTGAGCTGGTAGAATATGTTTGAGGCTCTTTAAGAAAAAAAAAGTCAGAAAATGATCATCATCTCTATATTGCAGATGCCAGTGGGCTGCTGAGGTCCGTGACTCAGTTTTCCCATCTTGCAGCAGACACTATTGTTAACGGAGCTGCTGCATCCCACTCTGCACCCACTGACCAGGCTGACAGTAAGAACGCACGGTCATAAATAAAACCCAATAAAGCACATTAGTCACATGAGAGGATTGTGACAGCTATTAAAAACAGATCAAAACAGCTTTAAAAATCTGAATGTACACAAGGGCAGCACAGTGGCATAGTAGTTCCATGTGGAGTTTGTAGCTGCTCCTTGTGCTTGCGTGGGTTTCTTCCGGGTACTCCGGTTTCCTTCCAGAGTCCATTTTACTATTCCAAAATGTCCCCTAAGTGTGATTGTAAGCGTGAGTGTGAATGGTCGTGTGTGCTGCCCTGTGGCGGTCTGGTGAGCTGTTCAGGGTGTACCCTGCCATCGCCCAGTGTTGGTCTCCAGCCTCCCTGCATCCCTAGTAAAAGGAAGTGGTTCAGTGAATAATTTATTAAATGTAATTATAAGTAAATAATTAATATTAAAAAAGGGAATATTATTGGTTCATGGCCAATAATTATATACCATACTTATATATTTATTTTCGTGTTTAAGGGTACACTTTTGAGAAACCCCAATCAGTCACATATCTTCATTAAAGAAAAATCTGGCAAGCTCAAACATGCTAAACCTGATCATGCTTATGTGTCAGGCCTAGATCGAGAATCCTTTCGATATTATAAACGATTTATGTAAGATTTCGGATGCAGTAACACTGTTTATGGTTGTCCAGGAACAGACGGTAACTTAATTTTATCTCATACTCTTCACTCATTTTTAGGGCTGGCGGATAACTGCAGAGATTGCGCCACTCACTGCCTGCAGTACCTGAAAGAGCTCAAGTTCAAGGCCACACTGCAGAGAGCTGACCCGACCGCCATCCGCTACACAGTCCAGCTTATCCTCAACCAAGCCAATGTGAGTGTGTGTGTGAAAGTGTCTGTGTGTGTTTTAATGAAGATCTGATGCCAGGAGTTAGCATCGCAAACCGGTGTTTGATCTTTCCTCAATAGGCCGTCATCTCTATGCTATATATATATATATATAAAACACACCGTATAATTCTAGATAAGGACTGTGATATGTGTAAGTGTGTACTTTTAATGCCTCGCTGAGACAGCTGCGTCCCGATAAATCTTTGCTGTCAGTTTTGAATATTAATTAGGACTAACTGAGAACCACTGTGTCTGTAGGACTTACGACGCAGTGACGCAGACGTTCAGAAAGCAGAGCTGGCAGACTTGGTGGAGAAAGAGATGGCTGCCACCTCTAGCGCTATTGAAGATGCTGTTCTGAGGATGGATGTAAGAGCAGTGTTAGAGCTCCTCGGAGGATTACTCCTAACTAAATGATATAACAATAGCTGTGTTATAATGTTTCTCCTCATTCCAAATATGGGTTTAGGTTTCCATTATAAGATCATTGTAATGACTATGTTATTAAGACTGTTTTGATTATAATTACAGTACAGTAAAACATCAGGATGGGATTTATAGGAAAATAATGATCCTACCTGATATTATTTGATATTAATTACTAATAATAAGCTCGGAGTGAATGCCACTGTCCAAGGAGAAGAAAGTAATATAAGAATGGCCTCCATGAACCACAAATGCATGGATACATGTCATTTTGTTCTTTTGTTTCACAGGAAATATTGAGCCAAGCCAAAAAAGATACATCAGGATTAAAATTAGAAGTGAACCAAAGGTTAGTTTGAGATTTGGGATAGTTGAAATTATTATTTGAATGTTTTTTTTTCATTATTCAGCTACTTTCCCGTCATTTTCCTCCTCAGCATCCTTGGTTCCTGCTCTGATCTGATGAAAGTAAGTCTTACGCACTAAGACACGGGGTATCAGTATTGCAGTGGGAATTTATTAAATTTATATTGGTAACTGAAAAATTCAACACATCATGCTTGATTATTTCTAACAGGCCATCCACATGTTGGTTACAGCAGCCACAGCTTTACAGAAGGACATCGTGGAAAGTGGTCGGGTAGGTTTAGGAAGAAAAATAGAGCATATATACATATATGTATACTTTTGCAGGCTGGCGGGGCTCTCCCTCAGGAATAAGGTGAGAAGCCCATCAAGGAGCAGCTCAAAGTACCGCCGCCCCTCCGGGTCGACAGGAGCCAGTTGAGGTGACTCGGGCATCTGATTCGAATGCCTCCTGGAACCTTCCCTGGTGAGGTGTTTCAGGCATGTCTAACCGGCAAGACACCCCGGGGCCGACCCAGAACATGATGAAGGGACTGTGTCTCTCAGTTGGTCTGAGAACACCTCAGCGTCCCTCCTGAAAGAGCTGTAGGAAGTGGCTGTGGAGAGGGATGCATGGACCTCACCGGTTAGGCTGCTATGCCTGTAACCCGATCCTGGAGCAAGCAGAAGACGACAAGGATATACTTATATATGTATATACAGTTGAACCTCGGTCCAACGGACTAAAAAGGGGGACAGGGTGATGTTAGAGTGAATAATCCATTAGAGTTAGAGTGAAGTGTTTTTTTTTTTTCGTGGGAGGGCGGGGGCGCTACATACTGAATACAAGTCAAATCACCTCAAAGTTCTGTAAAAGCACAGTAGTACTGAATATTTAACACCTGTATAATAAATTTCTATTGCACCTGTACAGTAAATACATGTAATACATATTATAATGCTGTCTCATCCACATTATAGAGCTGGGAAGGGTGAATGTCCTTATTCTTAATTAATTAATTTAACTGGCGCCTGAAAGGCTCAATAGCACCATTGTTAGTACTAACCACTTCGCCATGCTCCACCTTATTACATATAACATAGCGATTTCTAAACCGCCACAACCAACTTGTGGAAGCCTTACAGTTTATTCCCATGTGGTGAACAAGCTTATCGGCGGTGGACATTATCTCCACACCGCGTTCAATAACATTTACCGACCACTGTTGTACATACCATTTGTACACGCCTTTCTCCAGATCACTATTATGTGGCACTTTCATGGTCATAGGAGCACGTACATCACCTTTACTGTCCTTACTCGAGCCAACATCAAACTGAACAGCAAACTTTTGTAACTTTTATTTTGATTTTCTAATATCACTTACCATTTGTTTTTTTAACTCCAAATTCTTCACAAACACTGGCCACTGACATAACTCCTTCAAGCCTCTTTATAAGCTGTAATTTCTGTTTGATACTTAGATTTATACGCTTTCTTTTTTCAATTGGCTTAGCTTTAGGAGGCATGGTGACAATTAAAGGCAAAATAAATGCAATATACACAAATTAAAGAAGCAAAAGAAGGCTAAATATACAGCGAAAACACAGCACGCAGCACAGATCACAGCTCAGGCTTGTAAACACTGGTGCGCCCATGACACTTACTGGACAAAGTCCGAACGAGCAGCTTTTGAATGGACGAGTGGATTTTTGTTTGTTGGATCCAATATCCGTTGCATCGGTGTCCGTTGGACCGAGGTACAACTGTGTGTGTGTGTGTGTACACACACACACACACACACACACACACACACACACACATACATAGATATGCATATCAGGTGAATACAGGTATATACTAGTCTATCTCAATAAATTAGGCTTTCATCCAAAATTTGATTTATTTCGTAATTCAGTTCAAAAAGAGAGATGCTGTATATAATATAGATTCATTACACACAGACTGATATATTTCATGTGTTTATTTCTTTAATTTTGATGATCATAATTTACAGCTATACACAGCATGAGTTTTGCAAAGGTTGTTGACTACAGTCTGTTCTTTACAGGGGGCTGGATCTGTGAAAGATTTCTATGCCAAGAATTCTTGCTGGACTGAGGGACTCATCTCTGCCTCCAAAGCTGTAGGATGGGGAGCAACACAGATGGTGTAAGTCATGGATGCCAATCTAATTTACACTAAGGGCCATGTTACTAAACTACAAGGTCATCAAGGACCAAATAATCACTGAACATCTTTTCCAAAAAGGGGCAATTGTGAAAACTGCATGGCAAAATGATTTGATTATTCAACATTTTCGTTTTTCCCCATTAATTTCTTTACATTTCCTCCTTTTTGTTTGTTCTCTTTTCCACATAAAATCCTGAAAATAAGTGCCGTCAACTATTTACTTTCAGTATGTCAATGGGCTGTAAACTTGGTCATCACCATTCAAAATGCTGACACAATAAATATAACAATAACTACTATTAAATCATTAAATTATTAATTACATTTCATCCGACTCTGGCCGAACCCTGAACATCTCGCCAGTCTATTGCAGGGCCAACACACAACCACTCACACTTCCACCCAGAAGCAAACCAGTTGGCCTATTGTGCATGTCTTTGGACTGTTGGAGGAAACTGGAGTACCATGATGAAACCCATGCAAGGACAGGGAAAAAATGCAAACTCCACAGAAAACCCCAGGACCTTCTTGGATGTGCTAACCACTAACCATGGTGCTGCTAACATCATCTTTTAAAAAAATATATTTTGTACATTGCCGGATCATTAATTTATTCATTCATACATTCACAAAATACTCAAGTATATTTCAATGTTTTCTTTTTTAAATTAATACATCACAACATAAAATTAATGTAGCCAACCCTTATCATTCAATAGGAAATTAACGTATCTGTCCAGACCATTCAAAGTATGTGGCAACACAACGTGCATTTGATTGTGTAGGCTGGTGCCCATCTCAGCCGACTAAGGCAGGGTCCACCCTGAACAGCTTGCCAGACCATTGCAGGGCCAACACACATGCAACCAATCACAATCACTCTCAAACATGGGGCAATTTAGAACAGCAAATTAGCCTCCTGTGTATGTTTTTGGACTGTGGGAGGAAACCCACGCAAGCACAGGGAGAATATGCAAACTCCACACAGAAACGCCTGAGCCCAGGAATCGAACCAAGGCCTTCTAGCTGTGAGGTGGACGTACTAACTGCTACACCACTGTGACACTTTTGTTTTTAACTCAGAAATGATTACAATTGTGGCAGCTCCAATGTAACTCTTTTCTCATTACCTAGTGACTCTGCTGACAAAGTAGTAACAGACCGGGGCAAATATGAGGAGCTGATAGTGTGCTCCCATGAGATTGCTGCCAGCACTGCCCAGCTCGTAGCTGCCTCAAAGGTACAAAATAATAATTCCATTACATGATGGATTATTGCTTATACATGTGTATGTGTGTGTGTGTGTGTGTGTGTGTGTGTGTATACTGTGTATATATATATATCTCAGAGGTTCTTCTCTTTACTGGAACCAGGTTTTATTCCTCGTCTAAACACAGGCTCTCTATCCCTGCAGGTAAAGGCAGATCGAAGTAATAAGAAACTTAATACACTGCTGCAAGCATCACGGCATGTAAACGATATGGCTGCAGTCGTTGTGACATCAACGAAAGCTGGACAGATGCAAATCAATGATAAGGGTGAGTTACAGATCAGATCTAGATAGCGTTTCAAGATATTTGAAGTCATCTTGCAAGCCATGAAAATTTAAAGGGTGGGAAATTTTAAAATTCTGCTTTAAAAGCAAAGCACAGGAAGGATGATGAAATATAATGTAACATACTCCATTTTTGACCATCGTGATGTAGTGGTTAGCACATCTGACTCACAACAAGAAGGTTCTGTGTTTGAGTCTTATGCTCAGCAAGGATGTTGCTGTGTTGAGTTTGCATGTTCTTCCTGTGTTTCTGAGGGTTTACATCCACATCCAAAAACATGCCCAGTGGGCTGATTCAAATTTACTCCTAGGTCTGTATATAAGTGTGAATGGTTGTATGTGTGCTGCCCTGCGATTGCTCTATCAAACCATACAGAGTGTACTGCGCCCTTTCCCAGAGTTGGCAGAGATGGGCCCCAGCCTCCCCACGTCCCTAATTAGGATTAAGCTTCTTAGAAAATGAATGAATGAATACTTCGTCTTGGGCAGTATCGCAGTGTAGGGGTAAGCGTGTCCACCCCACAGCAAGAAGGTTTTGGGTTGTCTTGTCCTCAGCAAGGGAATATCTGTGTTAAGTCTGCAAGTTCCCCATGTGCTTGTGAGGCTTTCCTCCAGTTACTCTGGTTTCCTCCCACAGTCCATAAACATGTACAACAGGCTAAAGAACTGTTCCAAATTTCCCCTAGGTGTGAGTGTGATTGTGAGTGTAAATGGTTGTATGTGCGTTGGCCATGTGATGGACTGGTGAGCTGTTCATGGTGTACCCCTCCTTCGGCCAGTGTCGGCTGAGATAGGCTCCAACATTCTCACAACCCTAAGTCAATTTATGTGTCTAGTATTACTCTCTAATTCCTTCTAACACCAGTGCTGAAGTATTTAATATATACAGTATGAATAATATGCACTGTATTTGGATGCAGCATTAGATTGACTGTATGTATTGGCACCCCTGCAGATCCTATGGATTTCTCAGGCTTGTCACTGATCAAGCTGAAGACAGAGGAAATGGAAACACAGGTATTTGAACCATGGCTATGTTTCGCCGATTGTGTTCCATGTGTTTGCGATGACCTTGGCAAGGGCACTTCCGTGTGGAGTTTGCATGTTTTCCCTTTGCTTGTGAGGGGAAACATGCATATTGGTACATTATATTCTCTTCTATATGTCAATGATGTGGATTATATATGAAGGTGAAAGTGTTGGAGCTGGAGAATCAGTTGTCCAATGAACGCCAGCGGCTGGGCGAGTTAAGGAAAAAGCACTATGAGCTGGCTGGAGTGCCTCTCGATCAGACTGCAGACAGGGATTTCGATGGGTTTGTTGGCGTTTTGCCTCCAATGATGCCTGAACAGCCTTCGGTGCACACAACGCCCAAACGCGAGCCTCCGAAAAACCCATTGAAAAAACCTTCCATTTTCCAGAAATCTGGCAGCCTTCTTAAAAATAAGGTCTGTGTTTTATGCACATCTGATAGACTTTTTAAAATTGTAACGTGTACTATTACTGTGTTTAAATTTGTGGATTCGTTTCTTCTTTACAGTTTAGGTGAAACCTTGGCGACGTATGTACCTGGAAAAGATCACTTGGATTTACCATTTTTGGCCTTTTGTATAAAACTTTCCTTTATTTTTCTTTACTGGATTCTTTATCCTGGTTAAAGTTACACTGGATCTGGAGCCTTAATGCAGAAACACTGGGTATGAAGCAGGAGTACACCTGCCAGGGAACTATGCACACACATTTATACACTCTGTCACAGCTAGGGGCAGTATAGAGTCATCAGTCCCACTTCCAGGATGTTTTTGGGCAATGGGAGGAAACCAGAGATCCCAATAGAAACCACCATGGACATTGGGGGAGCATGTTCAATTTCACACTGCTTTGTTTGTACTAAACATGATCTGGATTAGATAAAATGAAGCAAGTATATTAATTTCTGATATAACTACAGTATTTTAAAATCTTATGTAATTAATCATAATCTGCAAATAGCAATAATATTGAAGTATATATCATTATTACCACAACTATTACACCCATATTTTCCTGTATGTACATCTCTTCATTGATTTTTAAATAAAGACTACCTTAAAGGTATCCATTTATTGTTGAATATCCTGTCTGTGTTTTATCTTCTATTATCACTTCATTTTCGTTTGAATATAAACTAAGGTTTCAACCACCCTATCTCACAGGCTTAACATCTCTTATTCACCTGTTAGATTGTATTGGTTCTTTATCAGAACTTGGCAGTGAAAGAGAAATAAAAAACATGGTAATGTTGGCGCACAGTGCATGGGTCAATAACATTCATGTACAGGATGAAGCAAATTGTTTCAGAAAGAAATCGTGAATGATTTTATTTCCAACAGATACCATTGTATTTAATCTTTATTTAATATGATGATGTCTCCTCACATTTGGAAATGAGCATCTACTCCCATAAGTTCGCCCTGTAGTTTAGCAACACTCTGGCTGTGTCCTTGAATGGCTTCTTAGGCCAATTTTTTTTTTTTTTTTTTTGGGGGGGGGATGAAGATCTTGTGATGTCTATGTACCGTATTTTCCGGACTATAGAGCGAAAGAACAGTAGAATAATGTGCTTTTCCAAAAAGCTCTACTTTAGTCTCGTCTTACCTGAGTAAGCCTCAATCCTTCTGGGAGAACATTTTGTGGACAGACGATACTAAGGTAGAGCTTTTTGGAAAAGCACGTAATTCTACTGTTTACAGAAAAAAGAATGAGGCCTATAAAGAAAGAAAAGAGCACAGTGCCTACAGTCAAACATGGTGAAGGTTCAATGTTGTTTTGCTGCCTCTGGCACTGGGTGCCTTGATAGTGTGCAAGGAGTCATAAAATCTATCAAAATGTTTTGGGCCGCAATGTAGGGCACTGGGTCTGTGTCAGAGGTTATGGGTGTTCCAGCAGGACAATGACCCAAAACATACCTGAAATAGCACCAAGACATGGTTGTAGAATTCTGAAGTGTCCATCGATGAGTCCGGATCTAAATCCCATTGAACACCTATGGAGAGATCTCAAAATTGCTGTTGCATTAAGGCACCCTTCAAATCTGAGAGACCTGGAGCAGTTCACAAAAGAAGAGTGGTCCAAAATTCCATCTGAGAGGTGCA
>JAQNCB010000008.1:16940914-16952655 GCA_030068295.1 Euristhmus nudiceps | reverse complement strand
ATATATACACACACACACACACATATATACACACACATATATATACACACACATATATATATATATATATATATATATATATACACACACACTGTACAGAAATGCATACTAAAAGGAGAAACCGATGCAAACATGGCAAGAACATACAAGGATTATACAGAAACGCCTTTGCTAATTCCGAGATTCGAACCCAGGACCTTCTTGCTGTGAGGTGGACGTGCTAACTACTGCGTCACCATGCAGCCCCAAGTTGAAGTATATACAGGGATCCCTCACTTTTCGTGGTTAATTGGGGGTCGAGACCCTACATGAAAACCTAATTTCTACGAAGTAGGATCTAGCCCCCTGGCTGACGTATACGTACGTGTATATAATATCAATAAATACATATTCAATGCTTATAATAACAATTAAACGTGGGAAAAGCCGAAAGAAAAGTAATAGTAGTAAACGTTCAAAAACAATGTATAAGGTGTAAATAAAATATAAATATTAAGTAATAAGATGTAAATAAAATATAAATAATATAAAACATAATGTGTAATTGTACATAGATGTAAATGAAGTGTAATAAATGTGGTTTTTAGAACTTTTAACGTAATTTTATTTAGACTCATACTTGCTTCCGCCTCTTCTGTCACACGAATGCTGGGAAATTCGTCTCGGCCAATCAGCTTGTGAGATTTGACTCGAGACTTCAGAACCGTGTCAACCTGAGAACTGAATCCGAATCAGTAGCGACCCCTTGTGGCATTTTCCTGAACTTTTCCCCTATTTTTCCGCATTTTTATTTTTATTTTTTTGATGAATGTTTTTTTAAAAAATCCGCGATGCACTGAAGCTGCAGAGCCTGAAGCGCGATATAGCGAGGGATGACTGTACTACATGGAAGCATAAAGAAAAGCAAGCTGAAAGGAGATTAGTTTATGTATTTTAACCATGACAGAGGCAGGTCAGGTCACCTCTGTGCTTTGAGCCAAGGTAATGGCGTCTGTTCAGCCAAATCGTTTAATACATTACACAGGGAAATGTAAGTAAAGCACACTCCATAAAGGTGTTATATTTATACACCACATGGAAACATGAACACAAAAAGAAAGCGGCCCATTTTTGTGCTCAAATGTTTTTATTTTAAAGCGTGATGACACCACCAGCTCCAAGTTACTGTAATGACATTGTGAATGTCCATAATTTTGATTTAATCAGTATCAACTATTCCTGAGGTAGTGGGCCAATCAGACTGTACCATTCCCGTTTAATATATACTTATAAATATGACACTCCAATTTTTATAGTCTGGGTTCTCAAACTTCACACAGTAAGTGACGATCATGCATAGTTAAGGGCCTCTAGTGAAATGAGTGAAGAGAGGTGAGATTTTAATATGCAAAATAGGTGATTTTGCAGTTTAAGCAGCAAAGCGACTCATGTATTGCTCGTCACTTCCTGTGTGAATGTGGCTCTATCCGGCACCAGAAAACACTGATTCCTCTTCTTTCATTTTATTCTTCCTCCTCTTTCCTCAGGTGCTGCACTCCGAAATTTATGCTGTGATGTGTAAAAATGCAAAATGTTGAAGGTGATTATTAGGACTTTGTGCATTTTTGACTGCTTTAGCGGTGCAACATTGCAGGTCCATGGAAGGGGACCCGGCACCTACGCTGATATAAAGCAAGGTCCGAAATGTCCGTTATCGCATCACAAAATGCGCTGCGAGATAAGCCCTTTTGCAGTCTACTTTTAACCTTTGTATCGTTATTTCCGCCGACATTTACTTCTGCACATTCATCAAGACCCTAAGTCTAATTTTAATTTATAAACTGTTCGACAGTTTCAGTAAAATAAGTGCAGTAGGTTTTGAACCTCTTTCATCCAGCACGTCTCCAAGCTACCTGAACTACCAGTCCGCAGAGGAAGCACTGAATAATCTATAATTATATTCTCTCTCCCAAAAGTACAGCTAGACCCATATTAATGTCGAGTTTAATCACCGTTAGTACAGACAGGGTTACTGTTAACAGATTACACAGTCATGTTAACTTCTTACTGATGTACATTAATATCGGTCTAGCCGCACTCATGGAGAGACAGAGAATATGGTAGAATATGCTAAACCGGTCAGAGGCATTTTAAATACAGTGGTACCTCGAGATACGAAATTAATCCATTCCGGAGTGGCTTTCGTATCATGATTTTTTTCGTATCATGAATAGCGTTTTATGTATAAATCGCCTAATTCGTTCCAAGCTCTACAAAAACACCCCATTACATTTTATAATAAGGGTAAAACCAGAATGAAATGAGAGCCAAATACATTTGAATCATTCAATATACCTAACCGTTAATACCTGTAAATATAGTAGATAATAGAACATGGTCCAAAATAAAAAAAAAAAAAAAGGAAAATGTGGAACCTTACCTTTCAAGTGAGGCGATGTCCGAAAGCGAAGTAGCGAGGAGGAGGAGGAGGGCAAAGAAAAGAATAAAAACGGCAGAAAATAAATGGTAGGAAACATTAAACTTATTTACACTTCGGATTCTTCTTCTTTTCCTTTTTTGGCGGTTGACAGACTGACTTAAGGTGTATTACCGCCACCACCTGGACTGGAGTGTGGATCTTGACCCACTTCCCCTTGACTGATGCTTAATGAGAAAGATTTGGCCAATAGGAGAGCAGGATCATTGTACTTAGCATGATGGGAAATTGTGTTCCATTTCTTTCGTAAGCTGAATAATTTTTCATAAAATGAAGAAAACCTTTGCATATCGTTTCGTAAAATGAAATTTTCATGTACTGAAGCTTTCGTATCTCAAGGTTGCACTGTATAACATGTAGAGGGAGGGTTTTTTTTGCTCTTTATTCTGAAAATAAATTGAACACTTCCAACCCTGTACAGGGCTCACTGTAAACATGCTAAAACTCAACAGGTTTCACGACTCGAATGTGAACACAAACATATTGAGAATACTACATTACATACTATATTCATTCATTCATTTCCTGAACCACTTAATCCTATCTCTGGTCGCAGGGAGGCTGGCGCCCGTCTCCGCCGACTGGGCGAGGAAGGAGTACACCCTGGACAGCTTGGACAGGCCATTGCAGGGTGGACACATGCTGACGGCTATGCAGCCTACTCTTGACAAAAGTCCGACATGCTGTATTCTGTTTCTGCTAATACACCAGAGCTCTTCTTCTGGTAAATGGTGCACCATTAAATGTTCAATAAGTAACCAGATAAAGCGACTAATGATAGAGCTCAGTCCCACGTCTAAGCGTTTTGAATGTCGGTTGATGCATTATTTTACAATAGTCAGTCAAATAGATTTAGTGTAAATAAATTATACATTGACATCTCTTGCTTAATAGTAAACATGATCAGATTAGAATGCGTTGTGTCCTTTCTGAAGATAATTTTAGCTCCAGCTACCCAACACAACACCCTCCGCCCCCTCGCACACCGTACACACACCGATGTTCGAAACGTGTACCCGCCATCTGCTACATCCTGTGCAACATGGCAGGGCAGAGCTTGCTTAATGGCTGAGGGTAGGTCGGGCACCCAGTGTGGCACACAGACACACAGGCAGATTGACCCATCTGGTGTAAAATTTTCTGCCCTCTCTAGCTTGTATGTATGAGAGTGCGAGCGAGATTTAGATTTTTGCTGCTGCTGATGGTGTTGCAGTGTGAATATGTCTGCACTATGAGTCAGAACAGTTGTGAGGAGGCACAGGGCAGATTTTTCAGCCTGCTACGACACTTTTTTTGGAGGGGGGAGCTACTGTACATGCACTCAGATCGACATCAGCGCAAAAATGTTCAAATCCTAATTGATGAAAAGGAATGCACGAACGATCGCTGGAGTTCTCGTCTGTTGTCGTGTCTATCTCTACATCTCTGCTCTGCGCGTCCACCTCCCTGCCACGCACACATACAGCGTCACAGCTGAGCTCCGGTTTCTATGGTTACAGGTGACATCAGCGAGAGCGTGGCACTCACTGCAATCATTTGTTTGCAGTATGTGTGCGTGCGCGGCAGTGGGGGGGGGGGGGGGTGGGGGGGATTGAGGGCGTGGTCGTGATGATGCAGGCACGTTGCCACGGCAACTTTTACTCCTCTGATTTTGTTACCCCGCCGCTCGACAAACTCCGGAGGCACACTGCAAATGAGGTCAGCTGGATTTAGGAAGGAGGAGGATGGAGGAGGGAGTCTGAAAAAAAAATGGATGAAAAATAGGAGGGTGGCTCCAATAGACCACCAGGACTCGATAGGGAAATGAAGAGCCAGTGGAGATTTGCATTGTCTAGCCGTGCAGTATTATCCGGACAGACGTGTCCCTTGAACAAAATGGAGAGGGGTAGAGTTTTAGATAAATGGCTGAAAGTTGCTGTATGGACACACACATCTCTCATTTTAGTGTGAGTCACCTCAACGCCATCCATCACGAGAGTAAATAATTCAGATGTGTGCTGGGAACCCCAGCGCCGACCTGCGCAGGAGCTTTGAGATGCCTCTCGTTTTATATATACTTCTGAATGACATAAAGAAGCAACAGCGGAACATTACTGTCCATCACTCTTGTCCTGAACTCAATACGCAGCTTTCGCCATGTGTGTGGCCCCTCCCTTCCCTTTTCTTTCAAAATTTCCCTTTATTAATATTTAATGGGGAAAACGTCATTATTGAGATTATTGGGGGAGAATAGGCAGAGATAATGTGTGCGCTAGCTGCAAGTTAATTAAGGCTGAGTGGTGTCTCCACTCTCTACAGAGGCTGAGAGAGTGCTCTGAAATGATGGAGCCAAAAGACACACAAGTCACGAGTGAGTCCTGATGCCAACTGGTTTCTTGCCGTTTTTCATTCACTTGTTTCTAGGGGTCGTAGCAGTGCATCCGCCGAACACCATGCTGAAAAGAATCTGGTGACCCGCAATTTCGGCTGTGTAAATTTTCACGTGACACTCACTCGACTACCCACTTTGTGACGGGAAAACCTTGATGAACAGGAGCTATAGGAATGAGTTCCGTCTGTCCGTCACAGTTTAGTTTCCGGACGTTTACTTGCTGCACGCTGTAGCTGGAGAGTTCAAACTTGTTGTTCTTGTTCTATAGTTGCATATTATGAAATGGTCCTTTCTGCCGGAGCATCTGGACCCCTGTGGTCCTATTTAAAAAATAAAAAAATAATTAGCTCTCGCCGTCAATGGAGGTAAACGATAGAAATAGGTCTGTGCATTGGTGGTGTGTTAACTTGGGAAATAAATGATCAGATCACCAGAGTTGGTGTGCGGGTTACTAAGTTCATCTCACAGCAAGAGGTTCAAGTCCCGGGCTGGGCAAGTCTGTTTCTCTGTAGAATTTGCATGTTTTCCCTGTGCCTATGTGGATTTCATTTGTGTACTCCCACGTTCCAAAGACATGCTCATTAGGTTAATTAGCTGTCCCAATTTGCCCCTAGGTGCAAGTGTGAATAGTTAGCATGTCCGCCTCACAGCAAGAGGGTCCTCGGTTTGAGTTCCGGGCTCGGCGATGGTATTTCTTCATGCCGTTTGTATGTTCTCCCCCTGCTTGCATGGTTCTCTTCCATAGTCATGCACATAAGTTGCACTAACTGATTGTTCCAGATTGCCCCGAGGTGCAAGTGCAATTTTAAATGGTAGTGTATGTGTTGGCCCTGCAATGGTCTGGTGAGCTGTTCAGGGTGTACATCGCGTGCACCCATTATTGGCTGAGAGAGGCACCAGCCTCTCTGTGACCCTATTAGGGTTAGAGAATACATAAAAATTAAAATTAGTAACACTTTTAAGGGAGTTGTGTTTTTGTTTTGTTTTGTTTTTTTAATGCTGTAGTTCATTCATCAATGCTGTGCAACCACGCAGAATCCTGAATTGTTTGCTTGGTGTTCATGGTTAATGTTTCAAAGCAGACTGTGTCATAATGCACTTGTGCAGCCTGAGGAGAGCAAAATATGGCCAAGGGAACCACCATTTGGAATTCAAGCGCAGGAAAGGAAAGGTCACAATAACAAGTAATTTTATTTCAGTTTTGTACCACTATTACTCACTTTCTCTACACATCAGCGGGTCTGTGTCTCTGCCTGACTGTACCAACAGCATCTGTGTGTCTCTATGCCCTGTCTTTGGTCTATCAGCATTATTGAGACTGTGTTTGTTCAGCATTATGCTTTTGTCTCAGTGTCTTTGTGCATCTGTATATGTGGCTATGTATGTCTGCACTATCCGAATCTCTGCATCTCTTTGCATATTTATCTCTTTGTCTTTATGCATCTATCTGTAAGTCTCTGTGCATCTGCTTCTGTGCCTCTGCGTCTGTTTCCCTGTGCATCTGAAACCCTGTGTCTCTTTGCATCTCTGTATTTCGTTTGTGTCTTGGTATCTTTTTTTGTGTCTCGCTATCTTTGTATCTGTGTGCATCATGGTTTTTTTGTGTGTCTTTGCAGCAATTTCTTTGTGTTTTTGTGTCTCTGTACATCACTTTCTTTGTATCTCTGTCACTTTGCATCAGTATATCTCTGTCTCTGTGCATCGGTTTCTTTGTGACTTGAAATCTCTGTGCATCACTTTCTTTGTATCTGTCTCTGTGCGTTTGTTTCTTTGTTTCTCTGTGCATCAGTTTATTTGTGTCTCTATATATCAGGTTTTTGTGTATCAGCTTCTTTGTCTCTGTGAATCAGTTCCTTTGTGTTTGTGCATCAGTTTGTTTGTATGTTTGTGTCTTTGTGCATCACTTTGCATCTCTGTGTCTATCGCTATTCATCAGTTTTTTTTGTTTGTTTGTTTGTTTTGCTTTTTTTAGTAACTGTGTCTATCCATATCTCTGTGCTTTGGTTTCATTTTATCTTTGCCTCTGGATCACTTTGTCTGTTTCTCGGTTTTTGTTTCTTTACATTTCTGTGCCTGTGCATCAGTCTCACTGTATCTCTGTATTTTTATAACTGTGCCTATATTTTTTTCTGTGCGTCAGTATTGGTTGCTCTGCTACTTTCCATCTGTTTCTATCTGTGTGTCACAGCAGCTATGTCTTTCTGGGGGTGTGTAGATTTCAGCTTATGTCAACAAGTGCCACTTGTTCCTGCATTCCTCCAAATGCAGGTCCAGTGATGAGTCTCTACACTGATTTGTTAGATTTTTTTTTTTTTGTAGTATCACTAACTATCATTTTCATAGATATGGACAGACATTTTGTTTATATCTCCTGTCCACCCCAACATGGCTGAGTAATCCAGTGTAATAACTGTGTAAAAACAAATAATCACATTTTCTGGTTCTTTTGTACTAATTTAATCAAGGGGCAGTTCAGAATTGGCCCACAAGGGTGGAGCTTTAATCTAATTGCTTTTTTTTGTTGTTGTTGTGACAATAAACAGATCATTTGCAGAGATGCAACTGGCCAATAGCTCACATCTCAAAGAATAATGATTTATTTATTTATTTATTTATTTATTATTTTGGCAAATTAGTTTTATCGGGGACTGTATTTCACATTTCGGAGTTTGTTTAAAAAAGAAAAACTGATTTGGTCCATGAAGTTTCTAGAGAATTAGGGTATGGAGGATAATCAATTGGAAAAAGACAGCAATTTTAAATTTCTTTAATTCCTTTGCTATACCGCTTAATCCCACTCGGGTCATATGGAGACTGGAGCCTATCTCGGCCATCTTTTGGGTGAAGGCATGGTACACCCTGAACAGCTCGCCAGTCCATCGCAGGGCCATCATGCACGCATTCACACCCGCACCTATACGTGGAGGTGATTTGGAATGTGTTTGTTCATGTCTTGGACTCTTGGTGGAAACCAGATTACCCTGAGGAATCCCACACAATCACAAAGAGAACATGCAAACACCACACGTAAACGCCCTCGCCAATCCAAAGACTGGAACCCAGGACCTTCTTGCTGTGAGGCAGATATGCTAACCACCACACTGTACTATTGACAGCACTGGTTTCATTCTGGTTTCAGCATTATGTAAGCATTCAGTTTTCTCCGTTGGAGCGAACAGGACACTACCTGATGTTTATTACCGTTTGTGTTTAAATTTCACATGCACAGTGTAAAATACTAATGTGTTTATTCCGTGCTTTTCGCAGTAAGATGCATGTAGAAACTGTGCATGTGCAGGCAGCAGCTGTCCCACGGTTGCTGATTGATGACGGCCTGGGCGATGGGTGTCAGGCCTGAACTCAGCTGTCAACACCTTAATGAAGTGCTGCTGAAGGAGAGCAATAGCAGACCTGTACACGGAAACGCAGCCTTTCTCTCTCGCTCTTTCACTCTCTGTTCCACTCTCTCCTTCTGCTACCCCTACCCTGCTGTGCACCCACCACACCTGCCACTACTAGCTGCTGACATCTCTCTCTCTCTCGCTCTGTCTCTCTGCACTCTCAAATAAACACTTCGTCTGGTTGTTCATTCCTATTCGGAGATTCAGAAATGCAGGTGTGCTGTTTTGACGTCAATCGTGAGTGCTTTAGTTGTTCTTCCCAGTTTTGCCAGATTACCAATCCCAGCTTTAATCTGGAATAAAATAAACAGCACTGCTTTATCTGTAATATCACCCAAATATATTTTCTCTTGTTTCCATTTTAATTCTTTAATGCCCTTTTTTTTTTTTTTTTTTTAAATTTATTTTATTTTATTTATTTAATTTTTTTTTTTCAACCATGCTTTAGTGCTTTGATCACTTCCATTGACTTAATATCCTTCTCCGTGCCATGCCATTGTGAGGAGAGATTGCAGTGAAGAACCATCTGTAATATCCGCAAAGACGTTTCACGGCCAAAAGAAACATACTGTTAACTCACTCATTTGCCAAACCGCTTAATCGTGCTTGGGTCATTGGGAGGCTGGAGCCTATTTCAGCCGACACTGGACGAAGGTGGGGTGCACCCTGTACAACTCGCCATACCATCTCAGGACAACACGCACAACCATTCACACTCGCACTTGGGGGCAATTTGGAACATGCAGTTTTCTTGACGCAATATTAAAGTGTGTGTCTGCGAAATCCCTTTCATTGTCTCGTTTTACTCTTTATTTATTCGCTGCTTATTATGAAGGTGCTGTGGGTGGCAGGAACTACACAACCTGTTCAAACCAGAAGGCGCTGGTGTTCCGAGCCACAGTGAGTTTCTTTCAGAAGAAACAGACGGCACTGCCATTCAAAGCCCTTTTATTTTCTGCACTTTATTTTAATGTTGCAACTTATGTGACACATGGCATATGTGTTCAGCTCGGATTGGCGTGAAACAAAAAGGCAGCCGTGATAATCAATGCGCAGATACAGTCGCTACAACATCACCAAGCAACAGCAGACAGCCAGGCAGTGATATGCTGGCTCTGTAAGCTCTGGAAAATTAAATTCAAAGAATTGTTTTGGAAACCTGTTGCCATGTATGAGCGCTGAAGTGGCTTTCTGTTGAAATAACTAATAGAATTGGTCTGTTTGGAGCTCTGCTGCATCAGTGTTGGATTGTATCAGGTAACTCTGAGGGTAGGAAAGTATGGAAAATTCCATACTGATTACAGGAGGTTGCTTCATGCATGGCCTTTAAAAATTATATAGGACAAAATTTAAAAGGGTTTATTGTATGGATGCTTCTTGCATGGCTTAATCCTAGAAGGGTTGCAAATTTGCAAGTATGTACAGTAGAGTCAACTGTTTGTTTCTCTCCCTCAAGACAATTTTTTTCAAACCCCACTCATGCCTTCAGCCCCTTTCCCACTCAACATAGAGGGTGGAGTTAAGGTGCTTTTACATGGGCACTTGCACTGGAACAAGTTGCCCCGGCGCTATCTGTGCTAAAGCCATAATAATAGGGCCACTTTGGCGAATTGGACAACAATTTGAATTTCTCCTTATGGCGTTAATACCAATCATCAACATGTGCTTTACAAAGGTGTTTGTGTGTCTCACGTGGAGCAATCCCACCACCACCGACTCCAGATAATGCCTTATCGGCTGTCCTTCACCTGGCCCTGACCTACTTGGACAAAAAGGGCAATTATGTGTGAAAGCTTTTACTTCATTGCAGCTCCCAACACAATAGTCACCACAGAGACTGTCGTTTAAGGGTTGTTCTGTACACGTCTGGTCTGCTGGAATCGCATTTGGTTCTCTGGTGACATCTTATCAGGGATAATGAGAGATCGGCATCCAGAGAGGAGGTGAAGAGGCTTTCGAGACTAATGCAGAAATAACAAACTCTGTACATGGATGAAAAAAGTTGCATGTTGGTTTCATAAGGACATGTAGTGGTGACAGCAGTCGTTGCATTGCAGATACACTGAGTGCTGTCCTAATTTCCTCCCACTCTTATGTTATTGTACAGTAAACAGGATCTGTTGCAGCTCTAGTATCGATACTGTAGCATCTCGAAGCTCTACAGCATGTTGGCTGTGTCTGCAAGGCCTCTTTATTATTGTTGGATAAACAGCTAGGCTTAAATACCTGCCATCTTTCAGTGGGTGCCAAAATATTTAAGCAGCCCATTTGTGTGACATTCAGATTCTTTCCTGAGGTTCACTTCCACGCCACAATTGATACACAATGACAGTTTGTTCATCTACATGTTGGGTTATTAGGGTATCACAGGTTGTTAGTTAGGCATGGTGCATGATGGGATGCTGACACAGACCTTGCCGTTTAAGGCGCGCTAAAGCATGCACACCCTATAGCGTGCCAAAAATCTGACCAAGGTGCGCCAAAAAAAGCACCCCTCCAACCAAACGCATTTTGAATTTCGCATGCCTCGCAAATCAACTCCGGACATCACCGAAGGTTGATCAGAACATTGCCGAAGACCCAGGAAATGATCACAAATATATTGGCTATTCCCATTAGTCAGCTGCTTGGTTTTTTCGATACAACCAATCACAGAGTGTTTTACATTCAGAACTGGACCTACAACTATTGTGTGAGCACAACTATGATGCCGAAGGACAGCGATTCAGAGCAGAAAGGAAGATGCATTACATATTCGTCTCTTCTCAAGAGGAAGCATGATGACGGGATGCCAGTCTGAACTGTGCAAACACAAAGGAATTGGAGCTGATGACTGAGGTATGTTTTCAATCGCTGAAAATCAGCGCAGCGACGACGCCGTCACTGGAGACAGACACACCATGCATTTGCATGCATGCCTTTGATTGATTAAAACTATTTTGTCAGCGCACTTTATGCTCGGCTGCCGGCCAGCTGCAGGCTGTTTTGTAGCCAAACTTTTGCAATGCTACATGCTAGCTATGATATCATGCCGTGCTCACTCCATGCTGTGGTGAGAAACTTCGGCATTCATTGCTGGGCTCATTATTTATGCTTGCTGTCTGTCAAGTAGCCTAGTCATGCATAATTTCTTAGAGGTCGTGCTTGATGGATTGGCTATGATGACGTCTACAAATAGGAGAACCTAGAAGAAGGTTCTAGAAGTTCTCGGTAATGTGATGTCTCATCCTGTGTGAAGAGTTTTTTTTATGCACCTTGTGTATCATCACCATCATGAGATAAATAATTACCCCCCGAAGGGTAGCGAGGGTTTTGTAATCTTGTTTGTTTGTCTGTCAGTCTGAGCGTGTATCTCAAAGTACTGATCCGATCGACTTCAAACTTGCACATGTGAAGGGGAGTCACTGTGGCTCGGTCTTCCTCGAAGAACAGATTTCTAGGTCAAAGGTCAAGGTCACGAAAATACTAAAAATCAATATAATCCCCATAACTT
>JAQNCB010000008.1:16896931-16932796 GCA_030068295.1 Euristhmus nudiceps | reverse complement strand
GTGTGTGTGTGTGTGTGTGTGTGTGTGTGTGTGTGTGTGTGTGTGTGTGTGTGTGTGTGTGTGTGTGTGTGCAATGACCTAACATGTCCCCTTTTACCCCTAGACCCTATAGACATTGTGAAAGATGTCATCGCACCCCATGAGTACTTGGCTGAAGAGGATCCCAAGCTGTACAAGTCGGCGAAGACTCAGCGAGGCCCTCTGTCAGACAACTGGATCGAGGAGATTAGCCATAATCCGGGCACGATGCCCATCATGTGCGCCTACAAGCTGTGCAAAGTGGAGTTCCGCTACTGGGGCATGCAGTCGAAGATCGAGCGCTTCATTCACGATGTGGGTGCGTACAATATCATCTGGAAATTTCCACAGGGAATCCACGAATACTTACTCTGTGAGAGATGTGGGGGTGGACGTTTGTTCAACTAATATTTCCTTAGCAGCGCAGCTGCTCTGATTTCAATTGCATGTACTGGGATACAAGTGTGTCTGTGTGTGTTTACCTTGGCTAAGTCACGTTATCTAGACAAGTGGATGGGCAGCAGCTGTGAAGTGCTTGCGAAGGAAGCAAGTAGTATTGGGACAGCCTGGACACTGCTTCCTTAATCATTAACCTCCTCTTAATGAAAACTAGATTGAGGCAGTGCCGCTTCGCTGCAAAATGAGGGCATAAAAGATGAGAGCGCGAGAGCAAGCGATGTAAGAGAAACAGAGAGTGAGACAGGGGAGCGAGAGTCATCCACCTTCCTCAGACAACATCAAGGCAGGATTAATTTCCTCCTCGCGAGCTGCCGCCTGAGCTTTAATCATTTTCATTACTTCTATATCTTTGTGTTTATTGACTTCCATCACTGTTCATTTATCAGGAGCCCTTTGACATTCCTCATTTTTTTCCACCCACGTATGATTCAGTACTTTGAAGCGCCCGAGTCAGGGCCAGTACTTGATTCTACAGCTTCGGTTTGTTTTTCAGGTTGGCTGTGCTGATCAGAACATCTAACCTCCTCGCTCAGCCATCCGCTGTACCACTTAATCTGACTCGGGTGGGCAGGGAGACCGAAGCCTATCTCAGCCAACATTGGGCGAAGTCAGGGTACACCCTGAACAATTCACCAGGCCATTGCAGGGCCAACACACACAATCATTCACACTTGTACCTAGGACCAATTTGAAACAGTCAATTAACCTAATATGTGTCTTTGGATTGTGGGAGGAAACAGGAGTACCCAGTGAAAACCCACACAAGCACCATGAAAACATGCAAACTCAACACAGAAACACCCTTACCGAGCCTAGGACTCGAACCCAGGACCTTCTTGCGGTGAGGCAGACGCGCTTTTTATTTTCATAACCAAAGTTAAAGCGTGTGTTCTGAATTATTGGGGCAAGGCGTGAACGCCTCCTCCACACATTCTGCAAGCGCGTCCACGAGCCAATCATAAGGGATCGAGGCCTCTGTGTTTTCTATTTCTGACAGTGTGAGAATTGATTTATTTATTTTTACCAGCCACACTGATTAAATAATTTTTTTATAAATCACTCGCTTTCGTTGAACCACTTACTCCAAGTAGGACCGCAGAGAGACTAGAGCCTATCTCAGTCGACTGGAAGCAAAGGCGGCTTACACCCTGAACAGCTCACCAGACCATCACAGCGGGGTCAACACACACATCCACTTACACTTAGGGTCAATTTGGAACAACCAATTAGTGTAAGGTGCATGTGTTTGGACTGTGTGATGAAACCAGACTACCCGGAGGAAACCTAAGTAAACGTGCTAACTACAGCGCCATCGTGCCACCCTCCTTCAATAATAGCTTACTAATAAATGAGTGCTAGTCGAGGTGAGAATTTTCATTACTACTGCTTCCTTCCCGTTTTAGGTCTTAGGAAAGTGATGGTGCGTGCACACCGACAGGCCTGGTGCTGGCAGGACGAATGGTATGGCCTGACTATAGAAGACATACGGCAGCTCGAGCTAGAAACCCAGCTGGCCCTGGCTAAGAAGATGGCGCAGTTTAGCTGCAATGAGGATGGTGGCGAGGGCAACGCCAGTCCTGCCAAAGAACAGGATGCCAAAGAGTCCATCAATGCCATCGAGAACGAAAATGCAACCCGGACTCTTGGGGACACACTGCAGGCTCGGGGAGAACTCACCAAGCAGTGGTCTACCTCATCCAGGTCATCCCGCTCTTCGAAAAGAGGAGGTAGGATCGTGTTGGAGTGTGGTAGGAGATATGAAACGGATAGCGGGCGTTTCTTGTGTAATCTATTTGCGCATATTTTTTTGCAGCAAGCCCGTCTCGACACAGCATTTCCGAATGGCGCATGCAGAGCATTGCTCGCGACTCGGATGACAGCACAGACGACGAGTTCTTTGACGCGCATGGTAATATTAAAAGTTCCTATCGAGTCTTCTTCCTTCTTTATACACACTCTGTATACTAGGAACATTTTCTTTGATTTCCACAGAGGACCTCTCAGACAGCGAGGAGATCTTCGTCAAAGAGATCACCAAGTGGAACTCCAATGACTTGATGGACAAAATTGAGACGACAGAAGTGGACGAACCCCAAAGTAGGCACAAGATGATTCTAGCCTGCGTGCTGCACTGCAGAGCTTTCAGGCTATTTACGGCTCCTCAGTGTGGGATGATGAGGATGATGATGCTTGGTTTTTGTCGGATGCTTGTTTCATAACCACAAAGCCTCGAGTTTCTATTTGTTTATTTTCCGTATACCTTCATGTTCTCTGGATATAAAGGAGACTAGCTTTACAAGTTTGAATGTTATGAACTTTAGCACACAATTGTTCGCTACGTCCGCTTCAACAGCTCGGTGCAGTCCCCCCCCCGTTTCTGCTACTAAGGTGGTATCAATAAATCTGTTGTAGACATGCTGTATATCTGTGCATTACAATATTTAGCAAATTGACTACAATAATAAGTCACCCATAAGCACAACTATTTTATTAGGGACTAGAGCTGAATTGAGTGTGAGGTACCTCTGCCAGACACTAATGGATTATTTAAGTTCGCCATCACAGATAGGTAATCCTCCTGGGTTTTTACTGATGTTCTCTTTTTCCTCTGTATACTTCCAATCTGGCCCGGTTAGCAGGATAGATCACAAAACTTTTAGAATGACTCCATATATACAAAAGACAGATTGAGTTTAATTCCTGGCACCATCTGAAATCAATAAAGTATTATTTTTGTTCATTGTATCCAGCTATTTATATAGCATAGGAGAATAGACGCAGATGGCTTTTCCGCTGGTTGTGAATTTCCCTCTGGGATTAATAAAGTATTTATACATCTATCTATCTATCTATGTATCTATTTATCTAATACATTTGTCAGTTCAGGTAGGGAAGCATATTTTGTTAAGTGGCGAAATCGTCAAAATTATGAACATCACACTGTCAGTATTTTATTGCAGCTTTGAAAAGACCAAAGTAAACTTGTTTGCCTTCCAGTGCAATAACACTTTTAACAAATAAGAATTTGGTACAACTCGGTGCTAACCGCTAGCCTAAGTTTGTTGCCTCTCAACTTGTAATTGTCAATGACCGCTAATCTAGGCTTGTTGACTCTCAACGTGAAATTGCTCCAAGCCACTTGCATAAGCTGGTTGCCTCTCAACATGAAATGGGAGCCAGCTGAAGCTTGTTGCTTCTCAACATGAACTTAGCACTAGCCTAATTTTGTTTCTTCTTAACATGAAATTGGTGCTAGCTTAAGCCTGTTGCCTCTCTACATGACATTGGCGCTAGCCTAAGTTTATTGCCTCTCAGCATGAAATTGGCGCTAAGTTAAGCTTGCTGCCTCTCAACATCAAATTGGTGCTAACTTAAGCTTGTTGCCTCTCAGCATGAAATTGATGCTAGCTTAAACTTGTTGCCTCTCAACAAGCAAATTTGGCAATAGCTGCTAGCCTAAGCTTGTTATCTCTCAACATGCACAATGTCTTTATACATATGGGCGATCTTCAAATTGACTGCCAAACTTTCTCTAGTTCTTAGTAAGCATAGGCATAATTAAATGGCTCCCACTAGTGGTTGTCTCATTTCAGTGCATAATAAATATTTTTTGGCATTTCGGCAATTGTTTTCAGCATGCTCCTATGTATGGATCAATACCAAAATTCCATTATTTCTTATTTGTACTAAACCCTGCTGGAAATTTTTTTTTTTAAAAATCCAAATATGTTTCTAGACTTTTGAGTTATCTTGCACACAAACAAACCTGAAGCAAACTATCAAACTGTCCAACACAGGTGAACACTTTTAGCAAGCAATTTTATACATGCTCCTCATTGCAGTTATTCATGCAGCCAATCAAATGTCAAGAGCTTCAATGATCATTCGCTGAATGAAAAAATGTGTTCTGAGTGAATAAAAGTCTATTAATTTACTTAAATAACTACTCTTTCCAATTGCATTGAGCTGAAAAAGAAACTAAGAAGCTCAAATTTATTTCAGCTCGTACGTTTGCGTTTCTTCAAGCATTAATTTCACTCATTCCTCCTTTTCAGGTGACCTGTACCAAGACTCCGGGGTTGAGTACTCCGAAGCTGGGAATGTCCAAACGCTTAACGAGGTACGTGTGAATTCTGCCGTGGTACTCATTTAGCATGTCCCAGTGATGCTCACGTTATTCTGTTTTATTATGCTGCTAAAACCATTCCTGAAAACGAGAGCATGAAATCTCTAGGGCGCTCTTGTCCCAGTTTTGGTACACACATATAGGGATAACCTCACGGCTACGCAGAATGTGAATTAATATTCATCATCTGAAGACCCTTTGGTCCCTGCTGCTCTTTTTGCTGCTGTTGTGGTAATGTTAAATCCAAAGTAGAAAGTGAAACATTGTCTACGTGTCTCAGCACATACCATGTTGGATCAGATCAGCTCAGTCCCTTCCAAGTTTTATCCAAATGAGGCAACACTTTAACGAAAGCGTTTGTATCCAGGCAAAGGGGTGAAGTCGATGCGCAGTCAGATTAGGATCAGGGCCGAGTTCTCATACAGCTGCATGTCATAGAAGGAAAGGAAGGGTAGGATTGAGGGTTGACGGGTCATACGAGTCTTTTATCCTGCCGTTCAGAGACCCAGCAGACACAGGCGCCAAGTGACTGAGGCATCCAGCTGTGAGTGGGGGAGCAGCACGGCTCTCATCGAAGCTCATAGAGATTTCGCTTACTTTTAGTAAACAGTTTAATTGAGCTTTAATGTGCGCTTTCATGTGGTTATCTAAATGGTTCAGATGATGCTTCGGTCTACTTCCTTCCATTAGTTGATTGTTGTTGTGAATGTAAATCCGAGGCTGTTCCTGTCCTGAGGGACGGAAGCAAAGCACTGTTTTGACAGCGTATCTCCAACGGCCCTCAATTAGCTCGTTGATGTTTGAACGGCAAGTTCTATCAGCATGATGCAAAATTAAGCAGCTCGAGACTTCCCCCAGGATGGGCCGGATTGAAAAGATATGCGAGTCCTAAATTGATTGAACGCTTGCTTGAAGAAAATTACTGTTGTCTGATTTAGGATGGCTCAGGTGAGCAGGGCTTGCAGGCATCCAAGGTGCACGTGTTGCTCCTGATCCTGCATGGTGGCAACATTCTGGACACAGGAGGTGGAGAGCAGAGCAGCAAGCAGGCTGACGTCAACACCATCAGCTCAGTGTTCGAGACGGTCATGCGCGTCCATTACCCAGCAGCGCTAGGCCGCATCGCCATCCGCACGGTGCCGTGTCCTGCAGTGTGCGTGGAGGCTTTCTCGCTGGTGTCAAAGTAAGTCTACTTTTCCAATGGATATTTTGCACATTTTGCAACAATTGGACCTTGTAAAGAGTAATTGTAGGGGGAGAGGGTATTCAAATTCAACTGGGGATGGCAGAATGTTGTGTATCTATTTCATCTCCCCATTACCTAGACCTCTGACCTCCAACATAGAAAATGTTTGTTGAATGATAATAGGATTTATCTTGTTCAGCATCCAGTGGAGGCATTTGCATACCGTGGACACATTCCATTCACTCATCACTTACTCATTTGCAGAACAGCTTACCCCTACTAGGGTCGAGGGAGGGTGGAGTGTATCTCGGCTGACACTGGGTGAAGGCAGGGTATATCTGCCATATAGCAAGAAGGTCCTGGGTTCAAGGCTTGGGTGTTTCTGTGTGGAGTTTGCATGTTCTCCCAGTGCTTGCGTGCGTTTCCTCTGGGTTCTTAGGTTTCCTCCAACAGCCCAAAGACATGCACTTCAAGCTAATTGGCGGTTCATAACTAACCATAGGCGTTGTTGTGAATGTGTATGTTGGCCCAGTGATAGTTGGACGAGCTGTTTAGAGTGAACCCTACCTTTGCTTTGTGTCGGCTGAGATAGGCACAGCCTCCCAACAACCCTTGAGTTAAGATGGGCACAGCCTCCCATTGATCCTGGGTGGGGTAAGTGAGTGAGTTTATTCGCTCTAGAGAGCTTCTCCAAACTGTCCGCCAGTACTCCAAAACTATTCTTGAACGTTGTCGCTAACTGTTCCATATATATTCTCTATTTTTCAGCGAATACAAGAGACGTTCATCTGAATGTCTGCCAAGGGGTAACGACCTTAGAAAATAGTTTGTGAACAGTTTGGAGAGCTTTTTTGCATTTGTGGCAAACTCATTTTGAACCTGTACCTAAAGGTTTGGGTCCCCTAATGCAGACCATGGGGATCGTTTAGAACATGGGTCCCCAACCGGTCGGTGGACCATTTGATACCGGTCTGCAAACAAAATATTTCATGGTACAAATTATAGTTTGTTTGTTTTTTTTAATTACAGCTTCCGGATCTTATTTTGAAAAACGACTGTTCGCCTTACTGCCGCACTTGACTCTGTTGCGTCATTTCACACATTAGTTAACCGCAATTATAATTTTAAGCTAACCACAAGCTAGCCCTTGAAAAAATTAGTCTACCCGGTCTGCAGAAACATTTTCATACATAAAACTGGTCCCTGGTGCAAAAAGGTTGGGGACCCCTGATTTAGGAAACATGGCGAATGCTCAAGAATTATTTCAGAATTGTTGGGAAATATTTGTCAAAGTGAATATTCGCCATTTGGTGAGAACCCTTTAATAGGCCATAATTAGAGAACAATAATAACAACATTCACTCATTCTTCTTGTTTAGTTTTCTAAAGGTATCAGTCAGTAAATAATCCGGTGCATTCTGCTACATTACCACTGAATGCTTACAATGCTTTTTTTTGTTTATGGTGTCCAGTTTAAGTCCATACAGCTACGACGAGGGCTGCCTCTCAAACAGTCAGGACCACATCCCACTCGCTGCTCTCCCCCTTCTGGCCACATCCGCTCCTCAATACCAAGATGCTGTTGCCACGGTGATAGTACGTGCCAATCAGGTGTATGGTGACTTCATAAAATCGTTGGAAGGTATTGCGTTCTCTGGCCAGGTCAGTGTCGTCTTGTGTTTTTCACATCAAGAAGGAATCTTGATTAGAATGTGAGTAGAGTTCGTTTATTTTGCTTATCTGTGGAATGTCTGCACTGGATGGGAAGGTGTGTCTGATCGGTGACTGCGTGGGAGGGATCCTGGGATTCGATGCCCTCTGCAGTAGCAACATCACTGTGTCAGAGAGCCAGAACAGCAGCAGGAGAGGGAGCATAGTCAGCGTTCAGGTAACATCATACAGTATACTGTTATATAATAACAGTATAGATCTCGACCTAAAGGGTATCGTTAATGTTATTTGTTGGTTGACGTCAGACTGCTGTCACTGGTGTGATGAGGAATGATAAATCTGTGATTGCATATTGGCATCAAAAAGCTTTTTCCAAATCCAACCTCACAGGTTTAATTGTGAATGGGTATCATCAGCTTTTCGCCAAGCTGCATAATCCTGTACTGGGGTCATGGGGAGGCCGGTGCCTATTTGAGCCTACCGTGAGTAAAGGCAGGGTACACCCTGAACAGCTCTCCAGACTATCACAGGGCAACACACACCTAAGGTGAATTTTTAAACAGCCAGTTAGCCTAATACTATGTCTTTGGACTGTGGGAGGAAACGGGAGTATCCCGAAGAAACCCACACAAGCAAAGAGAGAATATGGAAGTGTTTCCTAATAGAAACACCATCACCAAGCCCAGGACTGAAATGCAGTCCCTTCTTGCTGTGAGGCGGACGTGCTAATCACTCTGCCACCGTGACACCCGAAACACAAAAACAATGCAACGTTTCTGCGTTTTATTCTTTGCTGACTTCGTAATGCTACTCTGCTACATATTGCAGCTTTAATGATGCTGTGTTTGTGATGTGAGAAATAATATTCCCTACAACTAAAAGTGTGTCGCTGTGGCTCATTGTGAATTTTAGGACAACGACCTGCTCTCACCAGGCATCATCATTAACAGTAGTTCTTCAGGCTCAGGTTCCGGTTTGTCCCTGGAAGGCAGCCGTCACTTGAGCCGCAGCAACATCGACATCCCACGCTGCAGTGGTGCTGACGACCCCAAGAAGCACCTACCCCGCAAGCGTAGCGACTCCTCCACCTACGAACTGGACACCATTAAGCAGCACCAGGCCTTCTTGTCCAGGTTGGACAGTTTTATATGGACACTGTGGTGTCCTGAAATCAAAATTTAAGTACCGATATAGTAGACCGTAGCTCTGAAGTAAAGCTGGAAGAAACTAATAAGTATCTAAATGTTTGCTTGGCGTGTGTGATGTAGTCTACACTCCAGCGTTCTGAGGAATGATCCAGGATCTCGGCGGTCCAGTAATAGTACTATGCTGGAAGGAGGCGGGGCCCTGGGCAAGTTTGATTTCGAGGTGTCAGACTTCTTCCTGTTTGGATCTCCTTTGGGTTTGGTCCTGGCTCTGAGGAAAACTGTGGTTCCTTCTTTAGATGGTATGTTGACACCAGTGCTCTTATCACTTTTTCTTATAAATGCTCACCATTGGACTTCTGCTCACGTTAATCACTTAATGCAGCGCATGAAATATACGCATGTTCACGTGCACGGCCAACCGTGTGTTTTGGCAGGGCAAGACATAATTTGGTCAATTTCCAAAATGACTGGGATTTTAACACATACTTAACATTTGTACAGCTTTCCAACTCAGAAAACAAAAAACTTTCAGTTCCAAGGGAGAGAGTTCAGAAGGAAATGACCTGACTGCTTCAAACTGATAAAGTCACATAAGCACTTTTTACAGCCGTGGTGAGCAGAAAAGCATCTCAGAACACACAACATGCTGAACTGTGAGGTGAATGGGCTACAACATCAGAAGACCACATCAGGTTCCAGTCTTGAAGCTACAAGTGGGCACAGGCTTGGTGTGGCCCCAAAATTGGGTGTAAACTAAAGTCTCCCTTTTGCATTACAGTGTAAGTAAGTTGCCTTAAAATTTAGTTGTGATGCTGTAGAAAGTTATAGGCTGTCAAAAAAAAGGGAGATGTTGAAATTTCCCAGAATGGCTTAATAAATAAATTGAGAAAATTATACTTGGGCTGTTGTTAGTATGTAGTGTCTAAGCACTGCACCAGAGGATTAACAATGCGTAGGGGACCCTGTAAATATGATCGCCCACCCATGCTTCATAGCTGACTGCCCAGAGAGATGTTTTGAGTCTCTCAGCCATGGCTTGCTTTCTTTATTTCTTATATTTTACCATCTGTTTGATTGTTAGCAAGATTACGAAAAAAGTTATGTGAATTTTTATGAAATGTCTAGTAGAGGTGTGGGGCTTTGGACAATAAAGACATCAATGGAACTTGGAGATAATGTGGTTCAATTTCTTGATTGTGGAATTAAAAAAAAAATCTTTAATATTGTGAATTTAAAAGATTGTTTAACATTGCATCTTTTGGTGGAGGGGAGGTGGGATGGTGGTGGTGTTTAGCGTACATACCATGTTTCCCCCCGAAAATAAGACCTACCCTGAAAATAAGACCTAGCGTGAATTTTTTCAGGTATTCCCGACCTACTTTTATGATGTCATTATTCCCCCCTATCAACTAGGGCTTATTTTAGGGGTGGGCTTTATAATAAAGCCCTAGTTGATGGGGGGAATAATGACCTCATAAAAGTAGGTCAGGAATACCTACCGGTAGCACGCTGTAGCAACAAGACACGTGAACCTTTGGTAAATAGAAACAATTACCTGATTGCTTGACTTTTCGATAAACAGTTAACATTGCCACATTGGATAAGAAATATTTTTTCTGCGCATTTTCATCCCGAGACAAGATGAGTAAAAGAAAAAAGTTATTCAATTGAGTACAAGAAAGAAATCGTGGAGGAATCACAGGACATGAATCTTACATTCTGTAAAGAAAATAATTAGGATCACATTTATTTTAGCAATTTGTCTTGATGGAAGTAAAGTCTCACCTTTAGTCATCACCAAACGTAAGAAGGACACAATTGAACGCGTCTCGAACATCTGTGTTTTGCAAACAGAAAAGGTGTGAAGTACACAGGCAGTTATAAGGAAGTGGATCGATTTTACGCTGCCATTAATTTTGCAAGGAAGCAAAAGAAAGTATGATAGTTTGGTGCTCAGCTGGCACGCACCATGCAAAAGAAATTAAAAAGTTCCTTGCAGAAAGGAGAATAGATCAAATAATGATTCCCGCAGGAATGACTGCTTATCTATAGCCTCTTGATATTAAATGAAAACTCCGCAAAAACTTTGGAATCCAGTGACTCGCTAGACATTCCAGAGGACGATGATGTGGTCATTTTTGAATGATTTATAGTCAACGGTTTTTAAATATAAAACGTGTTATTCATAAGTACCGTATTTTCCGGACTATAAAACGCACCTTAATATAAGCCTTGCCCACTAAAATTTAAAGGAAATACATATTTTGTCACCGATAAGCCGCACCGGTCTATAAGCCGCCAATATCCAGGCTGAAAAATGAGATATTTACGCTTTATTACGCTTTATTACGCTGCATATTTAAAAACACACTTACCGAAGCTAAACAGTCCATTCCAAACGCATCCACAATCCATTCACAAATGGTGGCATAACTTCCACATCGGTGTGTCCCAGTCTTAGTGAAAGAGTGTTCGCCATAGCTTCGTTGATGTTGAATTCTCTTAGCACACCAGCAGTACATATGTAAAGAGACCAGATGGTTTTTTCCACGCATCACCGTCTCTGATCTGCGACTCCATGCACGCCCATATCACAACTGAACCCTGGAGGATTAGCTTTCTTGATGTTACTAGCTTGATGTTCTCTAATTGGTTTGACGCTGCCAGCGTATATAGCGTGACTCCCACTGCATGCCTTGTTTTTGCACTTCCTGTTAAAGCACTTCCTGCTAGATCAGTTCCTGCTGCAACACTTCCTGCTAGAGTGCCCCCTGAAGGCTGAAGAAAAATTCATAGAAAAGACACATCTCTGTATAAGCCGCATGGTTCAAAGTGTGGGGAAAAAAGTAGCGGCTTATAGTCAGAAAAATAGGGTAAATGTACATCGGTTTTCATATTTTTTGTATACTTAGAAATCTCATAAGAAACCCCCCAACAATAAGCCCTAGTGCCATATTTTAGAGTGAAAATTAATATAAGCCCCGTCTTATTTTTGGGGGAAACACGGTAAGTGTATTTTTGTGAAATTTCTTTCAAAAAAAAGGACTCCATTAAGTTTTGGGGGATTGCCTGGATCAAATTTTGTATCCAGGATTTTTTTAAAGGATTATTTACTACTGTGAGATGGATATTTTATAAGATATACTATCATGCGATTTTTGAAATTTGTTATTTTATGGGGGATTTCTGAGCTGGGCGAAGGTTTGTGCTCTCCGAAGGATCTTGTTGATTTGTTTGTTCGTTTGTTTTCGAAATTCCAATAAAGGCATAAGAAGTACCAATTGTAATTTGACTTGGTTACATTACAGGTAGTACTAAAAGTCTAACACACTGTGCTTATGATTAACTTGAAATGAATTTAACTTTAAAAAAAAAAAAAAAAACACAGTAGAAGTACCGTATTTACCGGACTATAAAGCGCACCTAAATATAAGCTGCATCTACTAAAATTTAAAAGAAATACCTATTTTGTCACAGATAAGCTGCACCAGACTATAAGCCGCTGATATCCAGGCTGAGAAATAAGATGTTTACTATATTTATTATTCTGCATATGTAAAAACACACTCACAGAAGCTAAACAGTAAGTCTGGATGAGTTTTATTGTGCTGCATATTTAAAAATCGTATTCACGGAAGCTAAACAGTGAGTTTGAATGAGCTCTATTGTGCTGCATATTTGAAAACACACTCACGGAAGCTAAACAGTCCATTCCAAATGGATCCACAATCCATTAACAAATGGTGGCATAACTTGCGCGGTGCTGCCTCCCAGTCTTTGTGAAAGAGTGTTTGCCATAGATTCGTTGATGTTGAATTCTCTCATGGATTCTCTATTCCCATTTATGACCGTAAGAGATTGTCTGTAGTTTGAATTGTGCCTGGTAAGCATGTCTCTTTGCTGGTGCCATCTTTGGAGGTCCATAGCCAAAAAAAATGTTGTTTTGTAGCACACTGGCAGTACAGTATACCCATGCACTGGGGGTGTGGCGGAGGTACGCGTGAGTACTGTATGCAGCTTTACGTGATGTTCTCTAATTGGTTTGACGCTGCCAGCGTACATAGCGTGACTCCCGCTTCCTGTCTCGTTTTTGCACTTCCTGCTAGAGTGCCCCTGAGGACTGAAGAAAAATTCATAGAAAAGCCGCATCTCTGTATAAGCTGTATGGTTCAAAGCGAGGGGAAAAGTAGCGGCTTATAGTCTGGAAATTACTGTATTTAAAACTTACTGGATGCTATTCTGTGAATTAAGAATTTTATAAATGGCTGAAATTCTTTTTTTTTTTTTTTTTTTTTTTTAAATTAATGGTGAGCAGAGAAAGGGCAAAGAGTCAGCCGTGAGAATAAACTATTCAGCTGCATCAAAAACCAATAAAAAAATAGTTACACAATCCTGAGCTGAGCATATTTGCATTTCAGTGCATAGTTTACACTTGGCACAAATTGTATTTGTTCGTACCCTGTTTGGTTTCGTGACATTGTTTGATGTGAAATTTGGAAGGCTCCCAAACAGCATCTGACAGAAAAAATGGATGCGTTCAGCAGCTATTGATCAGGAGTGAAACAAATGTAGGTGTTGTTTTTTTTTTTTTTTGTTTTTGTTTTGTTTTTTGTCCTGAGCATATTACTGCACCCTGCTATGTGCTCCAAAGCCACCTAAATAGAACAAGCGTTTGCTGTTATTTGTATTTTCCACAGTGGCTCACCTCCGTCCAGCCTGCCAGCAGGTGTATAACCTGTTCCACCCTGCAGACCCATCAGCCTCACGCCTGGAGCCCCTTCTGGAGAAGAAGTTCCACTTGTTAGCGCCCTTCAGTGTGCCACGTTATCAGCGTTTCCCTCTCGGCGACGGCCATTCTGCTCTGTTGGGTAAGCCATGGGTCAAACTTGCCCACACATGCTCTCGGACATGTCACGTTCATGTTCCATCCTGTCTCTCTCCTGTATGTGATCTGTGTAAATCCACGGTAGTGGCACCCCCTAGCGTTTCATCGAGTTAAAATAATCAGAGGTCCCCTTTACTTCAGACAAGTACTCCATCTATCAATCCTGAAAAAGATTTCAAGTTTCTTCTAACTGAGACTTGTGAAATGGCTTTTGACCCGTGAAAAACATTTTTGATGAAGGATGCACGTCGTCATGTTCGATCGCATTATAGCACGCTGGCTGGACACAATGCCTTATCAATGTCACCTTCACCAACTAATTATTTCCATAAATATATTAATCGGCATGCAGTTTGAGCAAAATCTGTTCCGAGGAGTAGGGTTGCGTCACTGGAGGGGATGAACGTACATCACGGGCACTGGCCATGAGATGATTAGCAGGTACAAATCCCTTTTTCTCCATAACTGGCGGGGGAATCAAAACAAAAACCGCAGGGATATTTGGGTACATTTATTTCTATTGAAAACTGTATGTGCTGTTGCAGTTGAATAGGTGATGAACGTTACGTGACTTTGGGCCATTATTTCAGCAGGTTGGGGACTGCTTTGATGGATTTGGAAAAAAAGGGTGCCATACATTGATCATTCATTGAGTAAATAACTAATAATATAATGTATAATGAGTGTTTATTGCCCTAAAGAAACAGCTTTTGATTGACAGGGTGAAAATGAAACACTCTGGTGTCCATTTCTCAGGAAAAACCTTTTCCCATTTTTAGTCAGAAAATTGTTTGTGTGGCATTGAGGTCGGAAATCTTTTCAGGTATTGTACTCACACATGTAAGAAAGACTGGTTGTGTGATAGAAGATTTTTCTTATTTACCTCAGGATTTATTAGTGTTTGACACAAAACAATTCCATGAAAATCGGGGGAAGTGCCACTACCGTGGATTTACACTTGTACTAGTTGAATTTGTAATTACTGCTGCCCCTGGTGAAATGACCCTCAGCTCCGACCTCGATCTAACACATGGAGTAAGCGTTGGATGCTCGACGCTTGATCATTCCCTAAGAGCGGCACCTAAAGACCCTGACACAAACACAAAGGAGTTTATGTTAAATTCTCTTTGTCGAGTCAGCCTGTGTCCATTCCAGTCCTTGTAACTCTTTAATTCATACCTGCTTTTCTGTCGTCTGTTCATATCATTTCTCTGTCTGTCTTTCTTTCTGCCTTGTTCTGTCTTTCTTTGTCCCCCTCCCCCCCTACCGTCCTGTCCTCATATGCCCTCGTGCTGCGCCTGGCTTACAGTGGAGACCCTCCAGAGCAACCCTCACCTCCTGCTGGAGAGTGGAGGCCGCTGCCATGACGGCTTAGGCGAGACCTCCATCCCTGTTCCGGTACTCAACTGGCAAGCCGCGCCAGCTACGCCGGAGTGTGTGTAGCCATTCCTGTTTTGTTATTCACCTGCTCTGTGTGTGTTTGTGTGAGAGATGGGGGTTTGAATAAGGGTTTGGGCTCCTGTCAGTGTGTATGTATGTCCATGCTGTTGCTAAAGGAGAGCATGGGACTGGGTCACAGGTCTTTCTAACTGATCACCTTTGGATGCAGCTTTATCCTTTGTCGCTACATCTGTAGGAAATATTAGATGCTGCTTGGTACCTTTAAACTGTCCTCGAGCATCAACACAACCCCAAGTGATGGAGAATCTTTTGGTACATTGGTTTTTATCTCTCCAATACTGTTCAGAGAACTACTTGTGATGACCCAGGATCTTAGAGTGTTCCTTTTTTCCTTTAATTTTCCACATGTGTGTAGTACCAAAAAAAATGGTTCTGGGAAAGTCAGCATTTAACGATTTGGCGATACTTCATCAGCAGTCATTAATATAGAGAAGAAAATAACCTGCAATAACTTTTTGGTCATCTCCAGAATTAATAATCACTCTTCATGTCGAAAAAGTGAGTGATATTTCAGCTGAAATGTTTGGGAGTGCTGTATTGCTTTGTTTTGACAATGTTTTATCAAAAATAAAAATCTTTGTTAGGTAATCTTTTCTTTTTTGTGCAAAAAAATAAAATGAACGCCTTTTAATTAATCTAGTTTATCATTGTTGTTGAAAAAGCACTCCACAGCACGTAGACTCTTGCCTTCTAATTTGAGACAACCAAATTTTGTTTGAAAGAAATCATAGTACATAGCAGAAATCCTGTTGGCATCAATTGGGTGTGGCAAAGAGGGCATGATAGAGTGTCCTCTGCCAGAGGAGAGGAGCCAAGTAGAACCAGCAGATAACTTGAGTTTCACCTGTGTGTTCTTGCCAGGAACACGAAAAGAACAAGCATTAATAGGCATTGGTAAAAACACACAGGTGAACCTCAACATGTTACCCGCTGGTTCTACTTGACTCCTCCCTGCCTGCATAGAGTCCTTGATTATGCTCTCACTGCCACGATGGGCCAATAATGCCGCGTTCCCACAATCACGCTTCGTGCTACGACCGAGCTCATGGTCTTAATCGTGGAGTAATCATGGTGAACCTGTTAGATCTTATAAGATCTTGAGGTGATTCGTGTTGATCGTGGAAAAGTTTTGGACGGTTCAAAAATTGTCTGTCCTTGATTCTTGCATCAGATTACTTTGGATACTAACAAAGCGCGACAGATTGCATCTGATCATGCTTCCAAATCGTGGTGAAATCGGGATCAACCATGGACAAGACAAACAATATGCTTTGTTGAGATGCACTGTACCACTGCTCACTACCTGACACGAATGACTCATGAGTTGATACGGGCACTCGAATGTACCTGATTGAATCGGAAGAGGAGACGAGATCATGTCACCTAAAAGTGACCAAATCGTACCAGAACCTATCGACTCGTATCATCTCGTATCCAACAATGACATCTCATAAAATTCCACGATCGGCTACAAACAGCTAATCATGGCATTCATAACAGTTTGCACGACAGCGGGTACCACCAGGCATAACCTCAGTACAAGTGGAATACTATTATTCATTATTAAAAAGATGATCATGTGAGAATCATTACTTCTACTGAATACAGTCAGGTTTGCCTGTTGGATGCCAATTATTTCAGAATTGCCTATGCTTTTTAAGCAAATTTAAGACATTTGCTTTTCGGGGTTCAGTATTATTTAAAATTTTGTATGTTAAACTAAAAGAACCTGTACAAACAGTTCTGAATTGTCTCCTAAACAAAAGAAACATGGGTACGCTTTTGAAATGAAAATTTGTTGTTGTGTTCCTAGCGGACGTGATGCACTCTCATGGGGGGATGTTCCTGGAAAACTCCTACCCCTCATCTCCTGCCTCAGCCCCACCATCCCGTATCATTCGAAGGCCCAGTGAGGTCAGCATTGCCAGCCAGGTTTCCGGACTGGCAGATAGTTACACTGCCTCCAATATTGCCAACAGTAAGGCTACACACACAGAAACACACACACACACACACACACACACACACACACACACACACACACACACACACAAATGTAAATGAAATCCACAGAGAAAATCTCAGATGAAAAATTACACAGGCTTTTGGACTGAGACATATTTTAGTTATTTATTTATTACTTTATTTATTAGTTTTGTAGAAATTAACCATATTAATTTACTTAGCAATTAATGAGTCTTCTGGGTTTTTTTTTTTTTTTTTTTAATTTAATTGATTTTTTTTTTTCATAAACGCACTTCAGTCAATATAAAATGCCAAATGTGCAGTATTATCTTTATTTTATCTTTCCTCCTCTTTATGTTGTTGTTTTGTTTATCCCATAGCCCAAGCATGCCATCTCAATCAGTCCAAAAAGCTTAGCCTTTTGTCCCAGCTGGCCCTCCCTTATAACAAAATGTCCTCGAGAAGCCCATCCCCGAAAGCCCGCCACAAGTTGCTCAGTAGCAGTGAGGCGGGCTCCGATGAGGTGAGCTGCTTCGAACCCTCACCTCTCCCAGACTCCAGCCCTCCATCGCCGAGCATGCAGCTGGATTTAGAGCAAGGTACTGCTGCCGGAGCGTGGAGGAACATGGGCCTTCCGTTTCCTCTTTTTCATTACTGTCCTGTCCCATATGCCTGTTGGTCTAAACCACCCAGTCCTGCCCTGTTAGCGCTCACTAAACCCTACCGCAGTTCTCTGCATTTTCAGGCTATAGCTTGCTGTAGCTTATCTCTTTATTTCCTCAGTCTTCACTCCTGTCTGTCACTCATACCACCACCATAGATTCTTCATCTACCAAATCAAGCTTTATTTGTGTCTGTCTGGATGATAAGATGCCTTTTCATAACGAAGCTTTCAAATGAACATGATGTCTCGTGTGCAATATCACATGGTCACCCTGGAGCTTGTAAAAATTGCATTGGGTTTTAAATTCCTTGACCTCCCCAGTATTTCAGAATATTAATTGTCCTGTAGTCTCTTTTGGTCAAGTAGGTTATGTTTTACCCTTGGTTTGGTTGTTGTGTTCTACCCTCGGATTATTAGCAGGATTACACAAAAAGTTATGTTCAGATTTTCATAAAATTTCTATCAGAGGTGAGACTTTGGAAAAGGAAGATGACATTAAATTTCGTAGATGATCTGGATCAAATTCTGAATTCAGGAATTTTTGAAAGGATTCTATAACATTGAGAGACACTTTTTTTTTTTTTTTTTTTTTTTGGAAGTGTGGCATTACAGCAGGCGGTGCTGTGTACTCTTTCTGTTTGTTTGTTTGGTTCATAATTGGTGCTTCCTTGGATTTGTGGAGGTTTGCACTCTCCACGCTAATGTTTTAAGCTGCGTTGCTGACAAAGATGGGTAATTTATCTTTTTAATAAAAAAAAAAAAAAAAAAAAAAGAGTACCGTATTTTCCGGACTATACGTCGCTCCGGAGTATAAGTCGAATCATCCAAAAAATGCATAGTAAAGAAAAAAATTATACAAGTCGCACTGGAGTATAGGTCGCATTTTGGGGGAAATGTTTAAATGATTTTGCTAACACACCTTTTTTGTATGACAATAACGTGATGATGGCGCACTAAAAATGGATCTCTGGCGACTAAAACATGACGAGACGAGGCTTAACGAAAATGTTGGTGTGTGAGACGCTCACAGTGCGTATACCATCTCTGCCTACTCTGCCCGTAACACCCAGCGGGGAGGAAAAACAAAAGGTGCAGGCTCACCTTTACACACAGGAACATATAGTTCCACTGAAACATTAGACTGTTGGCTCAAACATGATAAAATAGACACTTCATTTCAATCTATGGTATATTATTTGCGTTATATCTTGCGTGGAGTCATTTAGCTTTGATCCGCCGCCTCTGTTATGTATTTACCTGTCTCAGATGCCGATGGAGAGCCAAAGTCACTGTGATATCCTCTCACTCTATTCTCCCTCTGTTCTCACTCTGCAGAGTAACTGCCTCTCTCATGTTTAATACTCCTATTTAAAACGTTCACAATAAATGTGCTGTCTTTCCGGATCATTGAAAATTTGGGTCAGCCTTCCCAACAAGCACTAAATGCTTCTTCCTGTGTTGCCAGTGTGAAAAATAATCAAGAAGTGAAATGTGGTTGCCAGTGTAAAAAATTTCACATATAAGTCGCTCTGGAGTATCAGTCTCCCCCCTGGTTAAACTATGAAAAAAAGTGTGACTTATAGTCCGGAAAATACGGTAATGTTTTTTTATTCCCCATATTTTGCTACATTTTTTGCATTTGTTTAAATGTAAAAATGTACCATCACAAACTTCACAGATGACGTGTTACGACCTCTGCAAAGTTTGGAATTCTTCTGGGTTCTCCAATTTTCTCCCGCATTCCAAACTCCTGCAAATAGGTGGATTGTTTGCACTAAATTGCCCATATATGTGAATGAGTGTGCTCAATCTGCATTGACATGAAATCCACTTTGATTCTGAGTGGGATAAAAATGAATGGGAAATGTATATATTATGGGAACAATCTACTTACATATTCATATTTGCACACACAAGCGCAAACACATTTTGCATTGGTAGTTATTTAGCAAAAGGTAACTTTGAGGACTAAAAGTAGAGCACAATTTAAACATTTGAATATAACTTTTGACAAGTTCTCAGAATGGTGCCTTCTATGTGATTGTGGTCATGCAGTGTTTAGGTAAGTGTGTCTCAGAGAAAGTCCTGGAAGCTCACCGTGTTAATTCAGCGCCATTAAAGCTGGGTTTAGAGCACTCACGTTTTTGGCTCGGCTGAAACAGGAAGCCGCCAGCTGTATCTCGTTTCACTTTCCTATCCTGCCTGGGCTGCTTTCCAGGGAATAGGCTTCTATCTTGGTGTAAACAGGTGCTCTCCATGGTACTGAAGCAGGAACCAGGCGTGGGGGTTGGGTTCATTTATTTGTCAGCGTGGACTCAATGTTGTAAGGCTGGGAGAGGAAGGAGATATAAGATCATGACCATCGGACAACCCAGTGTTTCCACCTTTACTTCTTTTTCCACTGCCCTTCACATTTACCTGTGTCACATCTGACCTTTTGTCGCGTAATCTAAGCAATGTACAGAATTGAAGTCCTATAGATCAAGGTGCCAGTGTTTTGTGTAATTGAGGCCTGTTTGGAATTTCTGGGTCTATTTCTTTTGGATTGTAATTTAAAAAAAAGAAATCATCCTGCAGTTGCTGCTCGTTGGTGGGGGACCAAGCGCATTGACTTTGCTCTGTACTGCCCTGATGCCCTGACTGCCTTTCCCACCGTGGCTCTACCTCACCTGTTCCATGCTTCCTACTGGGAGTCTACAGATGTCGTGTCCTTTCTGCTCAGACAGGTAACGCTCATTAAACCTGCTTCACTTCTTAACATTATAGCATCAGTTCATCAGGAAATTCTAGTTATACGATAATATCTTGCTCTCAGGTAATGAGGCATGAGAACTCCAGTATTCTGGAGCTGGATGGGAAGGAGGTTTCAGAATTCACCCCCTCCAAACCTCGGGAGAAGTGGCTGAGGAAGAGAACACATGTAAAGATCAGGGTGAGATGTATTACATGCTTCTACTGTGTAGCGATGCTCCATATCAGTTGTACCAGCTCAAACTAACATAGATGTGGCTGTTAAAAGCTTATCACTCTTGGTAGCCTGTCTGTTGCTATGCACGAGTTGTCTCCCTGCCTCTCTCAATGGAAAGACTAGCTTTACAGAGGATAGTTAGATTTTTTTCTAAGCTTCTAGCTGCTCTTGCATACATCCTGATTGCTCCTGTAGCTATTTCTGTTTTCACAAACCACACTATCAGCCTCAACTTCCTCAAGATAGAAATAAATGTCCTAAAATCAGTTAAAAATAAAAAAACAGCATTGTTAAAGCTGACTAAATGCAAGTACACAAAAATGAGTACCGGTAATATACTTTCCTAGTTATGTGTCCTTGGAGCTTACATTATATAATATAATAAAGCAATCATATAAAGTCAATGATTGGCAGCGTAATGAGCAATGAGAAACAAAATTTTCACAAAGTGAAATGGGTCAGACGGTGGCAAAGTGGTTAGTACATCTGTCTCTCAGCAAGCAGGTCCTGGGTGTAATTCCCAACTTGGCGAGGGTCTTTCTGTCTGGAGTTTGCATGTTCTCCCTGTGCTTGTGTAGGTTTTCTCCCACAGTCTAAAGATGTGCACATCAGGCTAATTGGCTGCTTTAAATTGACCCTAGGTGTGAGTGTAAATGTGAGTGGTTGTATGTGTGTTGCCCTGTGATGGTCTGGCGAGCTGTTCAGGGTGTACCCCATCTTTGCCTAAGATGTTCCCCGCCTTCGCCTCAGCCTTCAACTGAGAGTGGTGCCAACCTCCCCACATCCCTAGAAGGATTAAGTGGTTCTGCAAATGAGTGAGTAAGTGAACTCTCAGGCGACATGTTTCGACCAATAAACGATCCGATTTTAAAGATATTGATGATTGATAGATATTGCCAGGGATAGAGTTCCAGGTCAGGATTATCCGTTCTATACTTCCATGCAACGATAAATATAAGCTATTTATTAAAATAATATAAGCTAAAATCATATAAGCTAATGACAATATGAGCTATTTTTTAGTGAACTAGCTTAACACCAATTGGAAGGAGGAGAAATGTGAGAAGGTTACCTAGGCAACTAGAGCAGGCTATGAGTGTAGTTCGCTTGTGTCACATTCAAATTCCTTACTGTGTGGATGCTGCTTTAAGGTTTTGTTTGTTTTATCCTTATTAATTTCAACAGGTTGGCTGATTTTATTTCAAACACGTCTACAAATATAAAATGTATAAAGTTAAATATTCTTATATTTTTTTCATCATAGTCTCACTAAAAGAAATTAGCTATCACTTTTATGGCCACATGTGACCAGGTGATTGTGTGTTGTAGAATGTAACAGCGAACCATCGTGTGAACGATGCAGTCTTTACAGAGGACGGCACGCAAGTGGTCACTGGCCGTTTCATGTATGGACCGTTGGATATGGTCACTCTAACTGGAGAGAAGGTAACATTTCAGAGACTTCGACTTATGACCTTGTGACCTGGCTCCTTTGGGTATTAGAGATCGGTTATGTACCTTTATCACTTTGTTGCTTGTTTTGTATTGGAAGGTTGACGTCCATATAATGACCCAGCCTCCATCAGGAGAGTGGGTGTACTTCGACACGGAGCTGACTAACAGCAGTGGCCGAGTTTCTTACACCATCCCCGAGAGTAAACGGCTAGGAATCGGCGTCTATCCGGTCAAAATGGTGGTCAGGTATATATATTTCCTGGTGCATTGGATTAGCTATGGGGTTAACAATGGCATTGCTAATTCTAGCCACACTTTTTTTATTCCCTTCCAGAGGTGACCACACTTCTGCAGACAGCTACCTGACCGTGCTGCCACGCAGCGCAGAGTTTGTAGTGTTCAGCATCGATGGCTCGTTTGCTGCCAGTGTGTCCATTATGGGCAGCGACCCCAAAGTGAGAGCAGGGGCAGTAGACGTTGTGAGGTAATCCTTATATAATTCAATCCTTATATAATTCAATCTCTATAGTCTCATGGACTCATTCTGTCTTCGTTATGACTCTGGCTAATAATGTTTTGGATGAGAAGAGGGCAAAGGGAAATGTGAGTCATTATGTTTTTACTAAATAACATTCTGTCAGCTGCTGGTAATATTCTGACTCCACTGGAGAAACTGAGCACTTAGCAGTCATCGTCCATCTTCTTTACCAAGTTGCCAATGTTTTGTTTTTAAAAAAAATATATATATATATTATTTACAATAACATTATTGCTCAGAATGCTTGGATATCATCCTGTTTTTTTTTTTTTTTTTTAATAGGCACTGGCAGGACTTGGGCTATCTGATCGTGTATGTGACGGGCCGTCCAGACATGCAGAAGCAGCGGGTGGTGGCCTGGCTCTCACAGCACAATTTCCCTCATGGCATCGTTTCCTTCTGCGATGGTCTGGTGCATGACCCTCTTCGTCACAAAGCAAACTTCCTCAGATCTCTTATTGCTGAGGTAGGAAATAGGAGATGCCTTAAGTTTTCCATCAGTTAAACAAGAGAAAAGAACCCTTCATGGTTCAAGCTTGGGTTCTACTTCTGTCCAAAGGCTCATATGAAGATTTTTGCTGCGTATGGCTCCACAAAGGACATCTCGGTGTACACTTCACTTGGCCTGCCGTCGTCTAATATCTACATTGTTGGCAGACCAACGAAAAAGATGCAACACCAATGCCAGGTATGCCTTTATGTTCAGTCCACACTTTATTTAGCTCCTGAGTGGCACATCGACAGGATGCGTGACTATCAGCCTGGAGTTCTCTCAGGTTTGAATCCAGGTCAATGCCACAGTTATTTGTTATTTGTGGCTGGAAGTCCATGGAAGCTAATTGACCGAGTTCTCTATAGGAGGGATGTAGGGATGGCGCACACTCGCAATCACCAGTCAATCATGGGTGTCTATGAGCTCATTCATACAAAAGTAGTGTGTTAGGCTGCTGCTGAATGCATATGCGCAGCAGTTTGGAAAGATTCAGGTGGCGGCATCACATGTCACAGAGTGGACACGTTTGCTCACATCCCTCCCCGGGTGGTGGTGGACTGATGTGAATGGGAGGCTACACATGATGGGTGGGAATTGGATACGACTATTCTGTCAGTGCGTCCACCTCAGCAGGAAGGTCCCGGCCTTGGTGTGGGCATTACCGTATGGAAATGCTTGCATGTTTTCCTCGTGCTTGCATGGGTTTCCTGTGGGTAATCCGGTTTCCTCCCACATTTACATTAGACTAATTGGCTTGGCTAATGGGATAATTGGAATGGTGCCAATAATCACACCTTTCCCAAGAGATGGCCGAGACAGGTTCCACCCTCCTCATGACCCTAATGGGAATAAGTGGTTCAGGAAATGAATGGATAAATTAGGGGAGAAAAAGATTGTAGGGGGTTTGAGAGCACTTTGTTTAAAAGTTGACGTAGGCATTTGCACTCTGCCCTCATCCAAACTTGAGAGATCAATTCGTAAAGCTTTCTGACATCCTCTTTTTGATGGTCGGTGTTATCCAAAATGCATTGGCCCCAGAGAGGTCTCTGTATGGCTGGATGTAGCGAGTGTTTAACTGTATCACTTGACAGTAGGGCACTGCCAATATACACTGCCCTCAGGCTAATGTTTTGTGCGCCCTTAGCCTTGATTCCAGCATGTAGTCAACATGGCATTGTTCCAACAGACTTGAAGCTGACGAACATGCAAGTGATATAGTCACAAAATAGTGCGATGTTATTTTCAGTTGGTTTTGGCCAGAAATACCACCAATATGCTCGAAATGTAGTGTCTTTGAAGACATTTGAATATCTAAATATAGTATCTATTAATTCTATTTTCACATCAAAATTTTGCACAGGTCCAAAATTGTTCTCCAAGACCGCGAATGCAGATCGTTTACTTAGAATTTGACCATTTCCGAAAGTGTGCGAATTCCAGTTCGAATTTATTAAACCCCCTTCAAAATAAAATTCACTTGTACTTTCGACAAGATTGCTTATTTGCGAGTCAGTTTTGAATTTGACTGAATCTTGAACTGATGAGGGGAAAGTTGAACCACTCCATGAAGTCTTCTCCAGTACATCCCAAAGACTTTCAACATGGTTAAGAGCTGAACTCTGGGGTGCAAATACATAAAAATGATTCCTCGTGCTCCCTGAACCACTCTTTCATTATCCAAGTCCCCATTTTATGTTCGTGCCAGCAGGGAAGAAAAAGTCCATCGATGTGATAACCTGCTCATTCAGTACATTCAGGCCGTCACCTGAATTCATTTTATTGCTACATTAATGTTGCTGAGCCTCAACCGGACCAACTGGATCATCAATGCCATGGAGATGATGTGCTGTTATCAAGGAAAAGGCTCCAATAAAATATACTGGAGTGTGAACTTGGTTTTGGCCTGGCAGTGTACAAGTTCGTGATATGCTCACACCCACTACATCTGACATTTTTTTGAGCATTTTAGATTGCGTCAACCATGAAAAGGAGGAAGCCAGAATACTCAAGGGAACAACTTGTACCCTGGAGGGTGGAAATATAGTCATGTTCCGGACCTATTTTGTGGCTCTCGTCGTTTTTTTTTTTTTTTTTTTCCTTTTATTTATTTATTATGTTCGATTCTAAAAGCTTTTTGTCTTTTCCTTATTGCAGTTCATCTCAGACGGATATGCATCTCATCTTTCACATCTGGAGTACAGTCAGCGCTCTCGACCAGCCAAGACAGGCAGCACACGTGTGACTCTGCGCAAGGGCAGCTTTGGTCTCGGTGCCAGTGGTGACTTCCTGCGCAAACGCAACCATCTTTTGCGCACCATTTCCTCCCAGCCAGCCCCTTCTTCCTCAGCAACGTCCTCCAGCCACGGGGGCCGTCCTGAGCGCGCTCAGAGCCAATCAGAGTTTGACCGTGAGCGGGCTGACCGTGCACAGAGGAGCATGAGCATTGCAGCGGGCTGCTTTGGACGCGCGGGGAAGATGGATGGAGGCATCCTGAGCCCAAAGTAATCCCTCTAGCAGCTTGGAGTTTACAGCTGGGAGTCTGGCGGTCCACTTCAGGGGTGGATCGGGAAGAACGAGAATTAAAAATGGCATCGACTCCGTGAGAGACTGGCACAGCTTTTCTAATGTAGCAAGAGTGGCACTGGGGAAAAGGATCAGCAAGAGGAAATCAAAATGCCTTATGCATTGCTCTCGGTTTTGGATCGCTGGTCCTGGCCTCTCTGCTTGCTTGAATGGATGCTTGGGGAGCCGTGTGCCCTCCAATCCCCACCTGCGTCATCAGAAAAGTGGAAGAAGTCTCCACCATGTCATCATGATGTTCACCAACATTTTCCACCTGTAAATACGTGCCTCCCTCCTCACGTGCTCAGGGCAGCCGAGAAACAACAAGTTGGCCATGGTCGATCCCAGAAGCCACTTGTGTTTGCCACACTCGACCCCTCTTTGCCAGCTGCTTGCCCCTAGTTTCTTCCTCTTTTTACTGAGCTGTTCTCACAGAGAACGTTCTCTTCAAAAGCCCTGCAGCATTTGGCAATAAGGACCCACCGTGTTGTATTTTGTGTTCGGCCCACAGGTCGTCAGGGGCCTTACTTCTTAACAGTGCATAACCACGCCGACATTAAACACACGGGCCAGATGCTGCGCCGGGGCTGATCGCGAGGACGCCGACCTGGTTTTTTGACACTCGATCTGTAATTTGGCAACAATCCCTTTATCCGGCCATCCGTTTGCAATACCTCTGACATCACTAGGGGGTCCAGTACTCCTGAAAACTCCTCTCTCTGGTGCAGCATGCCATGTATAGATAGCCAAGTACAAATCCTACTGAGCCTCCACACGGTCACCCTTCTCTACTCACTGGAGTAAAACCACTTTGCCGATTCAATTCCTGCGAATTCGTATCTGCGCACGGAGGAGACGGCCGGAGAGGGGGTCTGTCCACCTCCACACAGTGTACATTGGAGACATCGGTTTTTCCTCCAGACACTCAAAGCGGTACTTCTGTCGTCTCCAGAGCAATTCGTGCACCTTTATTGCTTTGATTTATCGGACAACTGGCGACACTTGATACAAACCGACGGCCAAAATCATTTCTTTTGCCGAAGCTGTAGTTACGTAATTGTAAAACCTCATTGTTCCTTTTGCACAAGTCGATAGTGGAGAGCCTTGTTACCATCACATGTGGCTACATATTGTTATTGTGTAGTGCATGATCTTTATTAAGTAATATATGACCGGATTCGCGTGCGTGCGTACGTGCACTGCGGTAGTATTTATCTCTAACGTCTCGATTAAGAAATGTGCCAAAACAAGAACGACGACGGGAACGACGGATGAAACAATAGGCGTTATTGTTAGCGATTTCCTTTGTAATGTACTACTGAGTATTCGAGCTGAACATAGATTTGAGCTGTATATTATTTGAGTGTTGAGTTGAGCTTTGGCAGCACGTGTATAACGTTTATAAGATTTAGATCATTTCAGGTCAACATGAAGTCCTTTAATAGTCCGTGCTCCAGCTTACTGTTCTTATGTCAGATGTATAAAAATATTGCGGGATGTTCTTTTAATCATAAGCTGTGAGTTATTTTTGGTTTTAGAGTCAACGGCATGACGCGTTGTAGCCAAATACTGTATAAAGTGTTTTTTTTTTTTTTTTTTTTTTTAAAATGGGGCTCGTTAACAGGCAGCCACTGGGTGAGAGGATGTGTTGTATTTAATCCCGTTGGAGTTGTACATTTGGATTGGAATGCTGGGAGTTTTTTCTTTTCTCTTTTTTTAAAGCGACTGAGGTGTGTTTATAATCATCGTTCAGGGGATTGTAGATTGTGTTCCGATCGTTTGGGAATTACAGATGTGTAGATATTGTAAAGATGTACATTTTATGATATAGGAAATGTATGGTGAGGAATTATTTATGTAGATTCGCAAAAAAACAAAAACATGTCTGCTCATGGTCGCTTTAATATATTTTGAGTTTGTTCTATATTTGAAATAGTTTATTTAAGGACCAACAGCATTCGTACCATCATGCGCAGGTCATGTATAAGACTACACAAGACATCACCGCACAGACAATCAGTCTCGGGCACACAAGCGACACACCTAGGAGACACAACACCTGGAAATACGACACTCATCACCACTCATCTTCATCAACAGAGACATTTTCTAAATATCTGATTTTATTCATCTGTGGGTTTTGTGTTTTATTTTATTTTTTTAATTGGAAAGGTTTACCACATTTTTTAAAAGTAATTCTTCTATGAAGGTATTTTATTTGGCAACTGGTGGGATTATTCTTAAAAAAGAAAAGTGGTTCTGTATATTATATAATATAATCTGGTGTCATACGTTTTTTGTTTCTTTTATTTTTGTTCCAAAGGTTTTGCCCAGCAGAGGGTGCAGTTATAAAGAAGGCTGACTTAAAAATTTGCTATTAGTGGGGTTTTCGGACCAATAAATGTGCAATATATATCCATGCATGATTTTATTTCTGTCACAAATCCTGAAATGTCGACAAATGATTAAAATCTCCGCCCGAAGCACTTTCTGATTCGCTGTTTATTAGAGCTATTTAAAGGCACGGTGTGTAAGGGTCCAGATTGCGAGTGAAGGCCTGTATGGATCCAGGTTACTGTCGAAACATGGGGGTGCAGGATGGAATGGGCGGAGACCCGCTCCTCATTTAGATACAAACAACTTAACCTAAGGTTTTGTAAACTCAACAACCTTTTATTTTTTTTAAATGAGGGTGACATAGTGGTATAGTGGTTCGTATGTCCGCCTTATAGCGAGAAGGTCCCGAATTCGAGTCCCGGGCTCGGCGAGGGCATATCTGTGGACTTTGCGCGTTCTCGTGGTGCTTGCATGGGTTTCCTCCTGGTACTCTCGTTTCCTCTGACAGTCCAAAGACCTGCACATTAGGCTAATTGGTTGCTCTAAATTGCCCCAGGAGCAGATGCAATTATGAATGATTGTTGTTCCTGTGATGGTCTGGTGAGCTGTTCAAGGTGTACCCTTCTGTCGCCCAGTGCTGGCTGATATAAGCTCCAGCCCACCTCCGATGCTAATAGGATTAAGCTGTTTGAAACTGGGAATCGAAGCCTGGGCCTTCTTGCTGGAAGGCGGACATACGTCAATCTTTTATCATGCATTCATTCATTCATTCGAGCATTGTGTAGAGCTTGCATGTTCTCCCCTTGCTTGCAAGAGTTTACTCCAGGTTCTCTGATTTCCTCTCACAGTCCAAAAGCATACACAGTAGGCTAATTGGCTGTTCCAAATCGCCCCTAGGTGTGAGTGTGAATAGTTGGTCTGGTGAGCTGTTCAGGGTGTACCCTGCCTTGAGATAAGTGCCAGCCTCCCAGGGCCCCTATTTAAGATTAAGTGGTTTAGAAAATGAATGAATGATGAATCTAGTTGTGAGGTTCAAGATTGCAACCAACTGAAATTTGGTTCAAGAGGCCTCCTCTTCGAAGCCTGTATGGTTCTGGGCTACCGTGGAAACATGGCGGTACAAGATGGTGGCCTCCATGAGAAGGGACCCCCTCCACATGTAGATATAAAAATTATTCATATAATGTGTATATTTAGTAAAAAATGATCTAATGATGTACGACCATGTTACACACTGTACCTTTAAATGTTTAATTCAAACCAAAACCATGTTGAAATCAACTTGTTCTATAATCGATATGAGCTATTTATTATTACTATTATTTTTCATTTTTTGACACCCATACTCTTATTTTCTCTCAGCTAGGTTCTGAAGTCCACTCAAAGATGTCTCTAAAATGTTTAGATAGGATATTTTTAATAAATGTTACTGGGCACCAGAGGAAACCAAGCCATTTAAAGCAACCCTTCAATTGAAATGTATTTATTTCATATTTAATTTATTGCTTTTTATCTTGTTTTTTTACCCCAATCACAGACCAACACTGCTACCTGTCCAGAAATATTAGCCCTCATTCCTAGATGCATGTCAGCAACACTATTATATAAATATATATGAATATCATTTCTATCGTACAGATTTATACACAACACCGGGTCTGGTTTTGAGTGTAATGGTCCATTTTTCAATAACTTATGAATACACTGTCCTCCTCTGTAGATACAGCAATCGACATGAAATAAAAAAATTTATCACACACATGCATTTTCACATTTATCTATAATGCACAACGTGATCTTGTAAAAGCATTGCAGAATGTACTGCTGATACACACTGGAATATTTTTTTTCTCTCTCTCCCCCCGACTCCTCAAGAAATCTCGCATTTCACCTCATTTTTCTTTGCCAAGTGTTCAGATGGTGTCCAAATGTTTCCTCAAAAGAGATAAAGAGACAAACCGGCATTACTGACCGTACGCTCGAAATATAGACTGTACCACTGTAAGCAGTTTTGATCTGAATGACTTCTCAGCTCTTTTTTCACCCACTTGTGCTCAATTCTGTATTACTGTATGTACTGTGGATTAAATACAGTTGGACAACTATGATGTTTCAGGAATGATTAATACTGGTGACATTACTCTGTAAAATGATAAATGTGTACATTAAAATGAGTAAAGTGTGCTATATATAGATAGAGATATAGATTGATATTTCACTGCCAGTGAAAATGCAACACTTGGAAGAAATGATATATTTTGTCTCAAAATGGCTGATTAAATTATTAAAATTAATTTCATATGTCACTTGAACAATATTAATTAAAAACTATAATATTTTTGTATCAAAATATTGCAAATTTAAAGATCTTTACCTGTGACATGGGCAGCCTGTGGGCGAGCGTCGTCGTTTTGGCACGCCTGGAGGTGAGGACGGTTTCAGAAGAAGGGTGCCACCACAGGCCGTAGAACATCATTAATGTGGTGTCTGGCAGTTAAGGTGGCATCAATAACAACCAACTGCATTCTGTAGTTTCTAGAGATGCCAGCCCACACTATGACTCCGGCACCACCCCATTGGGTGATAAGTCAGACAGATCATAGGGCAAACCGCTCTGCTCATCTCTGCCACACATGATCGTGACTCATCTGAGAACAGGACCGTGTTCCACTACCCTAATGTCCACCTGGCCCACTCACGCCTGTTTTCTTGAAGCTGTGCTGTCAGAATCATACCTCAGACGGGGCATCATGCCAACAGGTCCTGTCCATGGAGGTGCCTCTTCACGGTGTTGGCCGAGATCCTAGGCTGATGGCTGTCCGGAACCGATCTCCATGGAGGTTAAGCACAATGTACTGGTCTTGCTCTGGGGTAGTGCCACGTACTCATCCTGCGGTTACAGGTTTGAGCCTCTTCGTTCTAGTGAAGGGAGATGGTAACCCAACAGAAGACAAACATTCTGGACAATCCTCTGCTTTTAATTTTGTGGCACCAACTTTGGGAAGAACCTACATTGGGATCTGATGATTACATGTCCATAAACTTTTGACCATGTATTTTGTAGAAAGTGGAAAAGTTTGATATTAAATGTTCTGAAGGAAAAAACCCTACTAAGCTTTTAGTTGAAATAAATAAAACAAAAGATGTTTAACATCATAATGCCCCTTCATGGGCCAACATGAACACTTGTATAGGTGGAAGACACTAACATTTCATTCTCTTTCCAAGAGATTCCACTGTATTTCATCTTTCCTCAATATACCTGGGAAGTGAATGGCGTACTTGTAATAGAAAGCACGAGCATGGCCCAGCCGAGGATGCAGGGATTGTCAAAGACGGCATCGTGTCTCCTGGGACGAGCGTAGAGCACAATGCTGAGTGCTCACAGAACAGAACTGCTCATTTCAGCACTCACCCTCTATTTAAACACTACCATGGCATTTTATCAGGTGATCTGTATTATAGGACCATGTTCTTTCATTTTGAGATTTAAGCCGTTTTTTTTTCCTCTGTTTATTTAGCACTTAAGATCTTTGTTCTTCCTGAGGCCTGAGATGAGAAGGAACAAGTCGACAGGTTACAAATGAGGTTTGTCAGAAATCATACAGCAACAGACCCAGTCATTATGAGGTTCTTTATTCTTTATACCAGCAATACATCAGATGTACACGCTGTCTCTCACTTTCACTTAGACACACACACACTCAATACCATAAACTGAATCATCTATTCTCAGAATCAAAAGTTTTATTAATTCTTTTTTAAATCAGCTTTCGACTGGAATACATATTTAAATGATTTATGGAAGAGAATGATGATCTCTGTGGGACGTAACGTAGCTTGCATGAGTGGGCCCTTCACATGTGCGCAAACACTCTGAAACCAAGTATGTTGTAAATGTTTTAATAGCGCGGTACAAGGAAGTCCAACCATTATAATAACCTCTGAACGCATTCTGCCGTCACCAAGCGGCACGGCTCAGTGATTCAAAGCTCGGGGATTCAAGCCCCAGCATCACGGGTCTGCCACTCTTGGGCTCTTGGACAAGGTCCTCAACTGTATAAAAGTGATAAATGCAAGTTTCTCTGGATAAGGGTTTCTGCCAAATGCTTTAAATGTAACAAGCTGTGGGTTACCACTGTCGTGTGTCTCAAAGGAAGCAAGCTTGCCCTCCCCACTGGCAGCTTGGTGGCCATCATGCAGATAGATTTGGAAAGACCTGATTAAGTGCATGGGAATTGATGACGTCCACATTAGTTTTCCAGAGGCGGCGCTGCTTACATACGTCACGCCACACAGAGGTAGTGTGTGTGAGGGGAAACGAGCTGAAGTCAGCAGGACATTACCGACTGTTCAGAAGAGCAGCGCAAATACACATTAGACTCAGTGCATAAAATGCAGTAGCTACAAAAATAATAATAATAATAACCTGACACTGGCAGTTACAGTAACAGCTGCAAACAGAATGCCCACTTCATACTCCTCCGTTTCCACCTTTAGGATGTTCACTAGAAGAATACTTTATTCCTTTTTCCTACCTTCTAAACCACCAACACTCAGCTCTTCCCTAATTCTCATTATTCCCTAAACGATAATGTGATGCTGTCGGACATGGTGCTCAATCTCAGGTGTCACAGGCGGTGATTAGGCAACGACTACTGTCATCCTTCGGTCCAACATGTATATATGGTTTGCTCTCAGGAGTGTGCACTCGAAGATAAGCTAAGCATACTGGAGTCACACTTTTAAAATTAGATCAGTGTAAGAAAAACGGTGCTTGCTAATCAGAGCATGCTAGGACTAGCGGTATATTATATAGCAGTGGTTAGCACATCCGCCTCACAACAAGGTGGTCCTGGGTTCAATTCCCGGGCTCGGATGTTTCAGTGTGGAGTTTGCATGTTCTCCTTGTGCTTGTGTGGGTGTCCTCGGGGTACTCCAGTTTCCGTGCACACTAGGCTAACTGGCTGTTCCAAATTGCCCCTAGGTGTGAGAGTGAGTGTGAATGGTTGCATGTATGTTGCCCTGCCATGGCCTGGCGAGCTGTTCAGTGTGTAAGCGGCCCTTGACCAGCATCGGGGGTAATTATTATTAGTTTTTTTTTTTTAATACAGCTGACGTGGGTGTGGTTTAAAGTGGAAGGGTTGGGCTTAAACAGAGATCTCAATATGCCTTCTGAAATACAACTTAAATGTAGAAATGGCAGCAATTCTAATTCATCCAGTTCCTCAAGTGCTGCTCCATCACTCGAGTGCACAACCCACTGCAATGTTTTCCATTCAGGTCACCAGCTTTTTTGTATACTATAAACAGACTTAATATCTAAATTTTAACAGGCTGTGTCCCTGACCAGGCGGTCACTAAAGAGAAATGAACAAACGAGTGAATGCTGAAGTGCACTAATGGTCCTCCTTCGAGGCACAACCACGAATCACCCGTCTATTTCAAGTAATATTATTGAGGGTAGCATGGTGGCGTGATTAGCATGTCCGCCTCACACCAACAGTTTTAGATTCGGGTCCTGAGCTCGGCTCCGGCATTTTGGCATGGTGTTTGTGTGTTTTCCGTGTGCTTCTGTGGGTTTCCTCCAACAGTCCAAAGACATGCACATTAGGTTAACTGCTGCGAGTGTGAATGGTTGCATGTTTTGCCTTGCAATGGCCTGGCGAGCTGTTCAAGGTGTACCCTGCCTATGCCCGGTATTTCTGACAGTCTTCCTGTGACCCTAATAAAATTAAGTGATTGAGGACAAGTTAGTAACAAGCTAACCTGGAACTGACCTGACCCTTAACACGTATTCCAGTATTCTACATGGAAAAGATGTGATGGCGTATATGCTGCTGCTGCTCTCTTTCCAAAGTATTTCTGGACAATTTTCCCATTGGGGCTACTGTTAGGCAAATCGAGGCGTCGGTACGTGTTATAATGCGAAAGCAGCTGTATCTGATGAAAATGGAGTTCATACACAGGTGAGTGCAGGCGTAAAGGAAGGCGTAAATAGGATCAAAGCCATCGTGTGCATGCATGTAGTCGCTCCCTTTTCATTATCTCTGTAACGTCATGTCGGGGCCTTCAGATTGTACAGTGATATAAAAGTCACTGAAGTTACAACTAGAGTTAATTTGAATACTATACATTTAAAAGTGTGCTTTTTAACTCTTGTCACAATTAAAAGTATTTTTTTATTTTTAAATTTTTTTTTTTTTTTTTAGAATAAATGTGAAGATATTCATGTCCATAGAGATGGTGCTGAAAACCTGGATCTCTTCACTTTCCTCTTTCAGCTGCCGGAGCTGTTATCCGCGCCCTCTAGTGGGTGTTAGAGAGGTCGGGGTCGTTTGGGGTTGATCTGCTTACTGGCTTGTTCTTCCTCCTGAAGTGCAGACCTGAACGCCTTCACTTTATCTGTTTCAGAGGGATACACAGAAATCAGTTTACCGGATAAAAAGCCTTTAAACCCAAGCATTCAAAATGAGTTAGATGAAGAGGAAACTTATTAGTTCCTACTGGGATTAAAAAAAAAAAAAAAAAAAAAAAAAAAGACCACAGGAGTCCAGATCCATATATCTCATAGTATGCCAATATAGAGCAAGCATTGCGAGTTTGAAAACTCCAGCTTCAGTGTGTGGAAAGTAAAATTCTGGAAACTAACGTGTGACGGACAGAGCTGCTAGCCACGCTAGCTGAGCTGCTTAGCTATTTACCTCTGAGCTCTATTAAGATTTCAATCTTCTGATCCAAAATCTGTTCAAGCTGTGTTGCGTACGAGTCCACGTCATAGTCCACCTCCTCAGTCATCTCTATAAGAAGCTTCTCGTCTTCCAGCCAGCGTATCGACTCCTGCAGCGGAACACCAAGCATACAAGGAATTGATCTAATCTACTATATACATCAAGCCATTACTGGACAGAGCGTCAGATACTGCTCTGATCTGAGAGAAGGAGTTAATTCGAGCCACTCATGTTTTGGAGATGACAGGAGCACTCATGCTGTACCTGAAACACAGCTCGGTGGTCCTCCAGAACCTGCTCCTCCATCTCCACCAGCTGGGACACAGCCTCATGAAAGGTAAAAAGCTGAGGAGAGACCTCTTCCTCCTACACACATGCAAAAGCGCACTCAGTTAATCATACATACTCCGTGTCATCTGATTCCAATTTCATCATCAAGAGCCTGAACCAACTTTCACCAAAAGCACCCCCCCCACTTTCTCCCTAATTTAGTGGTCCCTTCCATATCACACGGCCACCACCGACCAGGGAGGGGTGAAAGCATATATACGCCCCCTCCGTGACATGCAATGCTAGCCACCCGCCCCTTTTCGAACTGCGAGGCCATGTGTACTTGGGGGTGGTCTAACATGCGCGGAGGGAAGCGCAATCCACCCCCTTGTACTAGTGAGCTCACAGACACCCATAATTGGCTGGCGATCGCTGGGAGTGACAGGGAAGTGAGCGCATGCCGTCCCTCCCTCCCGTGAGAGCTCAGCCAATTAGCTCCCATGGACTCCTGGCCACAAATGGCTCCGTGCATAAAACCAGACTCGAACTTATGATTTCCAGGTTACCAAAAGTATATTAACGGTGGGGTAGTGGTTAGCATGGCGGCCTCAGGACAATCCCAGGTTCGGCGAGGGCGTTTCTGGGTGGAGATCACATGTTCTTCCAGTGTTTGCGTGGGTTTATTACAGGTACTCTGGTTTCCTCCCACAGTCCACAGACGTACACATTAGGCTAATTGGCTGTTCCAAACTGCCCCGTGTGAGTCTGTGTCCGCTACCCTGCAATGAACTGGCGAGCTGTTCAGGGTGTACCCTTCCTTTGCCCAGAGTCGGCTGAGATAGGCTCCCCGGTAGGATTAAGCTAATGAATGAATATTAACTAACAAGTGTGCTTGTTACACATGACCACACAATACTTTACTATATAT
>JAQNCB010000008.1:16798336-16809100 GCA_030068295.1 Euristhmus nudiceps | reverse complement strand
TCCTGGACCTGCGGCCCCTGGACCCTGGCTCAAACCAAAATCTCACGCATTAAATTGTTTTGGGGTTGGCAGCTATGCATGTTAACAGTGGTGAATAGCAGGCTAATATTTAACCATTTTAAACCAAAGGCGAGATAGATTTTCCCTGACTGAGGAGTGAGGTGACTATTCAGAATTCCAGCCACATTTACCAATCTTGAGGTGCATAATTGTTTGAGGATATATAACGGCGTGGAGATTGGAATCTAGTTTAATTGACAGTGAGCGAAGGTGAGGTACACCCGGAACAGCTCGGTAGACCATCCCAAGCTAAACACATTCTCAACCACACTCACACTCACGCATGTCTTTGGACTGTTGAAAGAAACCAGAGGGCTTGGAGGAAACCCACACAAGCATGGGGAGAACATGCAAACTCCACCCAGAAACATTCTCAAACCTAGGACCTTCTTGCTGTGAGGTGGACGTGCTAACCACTATGCCACCGTGCCACACCATAGCTGTCTTATTGGCTTTTATATTTATTTAATAATAATATCATCATAAGAAATGTTATCTAACATTTTCTTTATTCTTTTTCTGTACATTTAAGGTTATTAAAAACAGGAAGAGGTGAACTAAAAAGGTCAAATCCACACAACCAGGCTGTAAGAATCTGTATCTTAAACAACATGTTAACATACAAGTGCAAGATACAAACCAAAGATACTGCATAATATGTGCATGGCATAAAAGCCCAGACGAGGCAGTATGGAGAGTGTGAGGATTGAGGATGTGTGACATTTACATTTACCAAGGATAACATTAAGTAAGGAATAAAACCCAGTGTGGTGTACTGTTACAGGAAAATAAATAATGCAGGTTATCATAAATAATGTCCTAAAGTGTTTTATTCCTCATAGACCATGACAATTTGAGAATGTTAACATTTTAAATACATTATTAAAGCCCAATGCTCTCGACCATGTAACCCTGGTCATTTCTCGTAGTCTTGATTCTGATTCCATTGGTTATGGCCTTGATTGTCTTTAACCAAACCGTAGTGCAAAGTCTTCCGCTTCACAGCAAACGGTCCTGGGTTCAAGGTCCGGGTTCTCCAAGGACACTTCTATATGGAGTTTGCATGTTATTTCCGTGCTTGCGTGAGTTTCCGCTGGGTGCTCCAATTTCCACCGACAGCCCAAAGACATGCATATTAGGCTAACTGGCTGTTCTAAATTGCCCCTGTGTTTGAGTGTAAGTGTGATTGTGTGTGTGTTGGCCCTGCAATGGACTGGCAAGCTGTTCAGGGTGGATCCGGCATTTGCTGAGAGTTGGCTGACTGCAACCCTAACAGGATTACGTGGTTTGAAAAATGAATGAATATAAGTTGCCTTGCAGCTGAAAATACTGTCACAGTTTATGGAGCACCTTCTGACCCATTAGAATCAAGACGTCAATCGCGGTGCTGTATAAATTACGTAAAATGGCATGTAATATTACAAGTTACAAAGCTCACTCACTCACTCACTCCATCAGGGTCACAGGGAGGCTGAAACCTATTTCAGCCGACACTGGATGAAGGCGGGGTACACCCTGAATAGTTTGCCAAACCATTGCAAGGCAACATACACAACCAATCCTGCTCACACTCAGGGTCAAATTGGAACAGCCAATTAGCCTAATGTGCATGTTCCTGGACTGTCTGAGGAAAACGGAGTACCTGGAGGAAACCCATGCAAATCCAGGGAAAACATGCAAACTCTTTTGAGAAATGCCCTTGCCAAGCCCGGAACTCAAACCCAGGACCTTCTTACTATGGCGCGTGCATGCTAACCACTATGCCATCATGTGACTTAGTGAAAAAGTTCAGTGACTTAAATAAACATGAGAAAAAAATCTAATATATAAATGGCCTTTAAATTATTGCCACATCGACTTACACCAAACACTTTACAGTAACTCTATTTCCTCTTATTATTTACAATAATGTGAGTCATAAAGTCAATTAAAATGAGTTATTTTATAACTGAGTATAATGTAAGTCTTCTGTATTACTCATGTCCATAATTAGCACCTCTGTCAAGGTATTTCAGTATGACGGAGGTCAAGCACATTAATTATATCTCTTTTAAATACAATAAAAGGTAACGGGAGCCCTTTGGTAAAATGCTGCAGAATCCACAATGCCTAAATGAAGTTATCATTTTTATTAATGTTCTTCTATTCTTCTTCTTCATCTATTATAAATCTTACAGGGAATCTATTTTACTGAGTGGTCAGGTTTTTCTGAAAATGGCCTGCCGTTATCGAGGGCAATTTTAAAATGAAATTGCATGTCTCTCACCCTCTCTTTTTTTGGTGATACCTTAATCAGAGTTGTCGTGAAAGCCTGGCCTTGTTCAGTAACTTAATAGATGGAGCTCATTCATCACTGAAGACTGTGGCAGAGGAGAAAAACGACATGGGCCTTAACACTGGCAGTATTAATTACTATTTAATTATAAAACCTTGGCCCATAAATAAAAATAAAAGGGGGTATTCATGAGGCATTTATGGAAACCCACTAGGGATGGAAGACAAGGGCATTTTGGTGAGCTAGATAAATCACACAGTACTGAGCCAGTCTCTTGAGCTTGAGAGTTTAGAAAATTTAAAGGAACACCCCCCACACCCCCCCTTCAAAAAAGATTGGCAAAGACAGAAACACAGCATATCAGAAGAGAAAGCAGATAAAGTTCCAACTTTAAAAAGGAGCACAATCGCAGAGATAGCCTTGTTTGAAATGTTCTATTGAAATGCAAATAGCATGTTCTGAACAATGTTTCCTGTTGGCGCATTCAAAGTAGGCTGGAGCATTTGAATCCCAAGCAAATAGACTCGGGACATTACAAAAAGATTTTACTACGTCTTGGAAGAGTTTCAGCGTTGATACAAAAAACAAAACACCCATTTCCATTCTGTTCTATACTAGATGCAGTTTTAGTTAGGGTCTGCCATTATTTTTCAGGACAAAAGCCTTGTGGAAATGGGTTAGCATGGCCTTTTGTTTTAAATAAAAACAACAACAACAACAACAACAACAACAAAGCCTAACTTTTTTCCTCTTTTCAGTCAGAGTAATTTGCTGTTAGAAATTCTTTTTTTCTGAGTGTTGTTAGAACCATCAGTGTTCACAATTAAAATGTTTAAAATTTGATATAAAGTAAAGGCTAGAGCTGATTTCTTTCCAGCCCAGACTCTATATTCAACACACCGTATCACTAATTTATAAAATGAAATGAAAGGAAAGCAGACAGCACTGTGGCATAGTGGTTAGTGGTTGGCCCTTTCTGTCTGGTGTTTGCATGTTCTCACCATACTTGTCTGGGTTTCTTCCGGGTTTTACTCTGGGTTCCTCCATCGGTCCAAAGACATGCACATTAGGCTTATTGGTGGTTCTAGCTTCCCTGTGACCCTAATAGTTGGATTAACTGATTCGGCAAATGAGTGAATGAGAGAAAGTGAAAGGAAAGCCTTCCAAACTCTCATGTTACACTGAAATCATACATATTTTCACCATTTTCATCATTTTCATCATTCAAAGCTTGTGGTAATGAGAGAGCAAATTCACAAGAATTGGATGTGGTTCCAATAAGGCAAAATTACTGCAATAATAACAGTATACACATATTAAACTAACAAATCACATGTAAACGAATGATTTTCTGAATAAAATAAAACTAGGCACATCTACACATAACACTACATTACATTTACATACAGTGCATCACTCAGGCCCCCTGTGCAGCTAACTGACTTATCAAAGGCTAGCCATGTCTCTCGCTGGCGAGCTGTCCCCGGTATACTCTGCCCTCGCCCAGAGTAGGCTGAGATGGGCGCCAGCCTCCCCATGACCTTAATTAGGATTAAGTGATTCAGAAAATGAATGACATCACACAGGCGACTTCTTGTTTGCATGAATGAATGTTATATACCAGAGTGCATTCTAATGGAAACACTTTCAGTTTACAGCCTTTTCCAGATCTGTTGCATCTGACTTTTTGAAGTACAAGCCCACCTCCCTGTAGAAGAAATAAATAAACAAACATACAAAAATACAATGTAAATGCTAAATAGCATCCAGGACATCTTTTCATTTTACTGCCACACCCTATAACTTGAAATTGGAGGCAGTAATGTAGTGATGAGGATTCTGGACTCATGATCAAGGGGTCGTGGGTTTGAGTTCCTGTTTACCCCCACTCTGCTAAGACGCCCTGGACAACATCTTAACCACAAGTGTGCCGCTGTCCACCCAGCAGTATATATGTGGGTACCACTAAAAATACTGAGAAAGTAACTTGCGATGCAGTAGCGTCCCATCCAGGAGGAGTTGAATTCCTTGTCACTTCATGCTACAGATACTGTGATAAGCTCCAGCTTGATGAGCCAGTTGGCTCAGGTGTAAAAAGCCCAACAGACTTTACCTTATATAGCATGATTGGGGTTTTGAAACACATGACCTAAAAAAAGATCAGTCTTTCATGGTGTTCCCTCAGTATCAGTGTTGTAAAGAGTGAGCACTTTTATGTATGTGTAATGAGTTTATGTCTGTAATAACCACTCATAATAAAAGACTAACCGTAAATTAATGTTTGACAATGTGTCACTGTCCTGAAATACTTATCTAAAGTTTATAACATCTCCCTCTCTTTCAGAAACTCACTCACTTATTCCTTTGCTGAATAGCTTATTCCTACTAGAGTAAGGAAAAGGCTGGAGCCTATCTCAGCCAACAATGGGTGAATGGCTTGCTAAACCAATGCCATTGTATAAACAACCATTTAAACTTACATCCACACAATGTGACAATTTGAAAAGCTAAATTAGCCTGATTTGCATGTACCGGTATTTGGACTGTGGGAGGACACCAGAGTACACACAGAAAACCCGTGCAAGCATGCAATCTGCACACAAAACCCAGGACCTTCTTGCTGTGCGGCGGACGTGCTAACCACTACAGCACCGTCTTGCCATTCATTCATTGATTAATTTTATACACTGCACACTAGTGTAGGGCCAGCACCCATAGAACCATTCACAATCACACTCACACCGAGGGGTGATTCGAAACAGCCAATTAGCTTACTGTGCACTGTGGGAGGAAACAGAAGTACCCGCAAGAAACCCATGCAGGCACAAGGAGAATGTGCAAACTCCACACAGAAACACCCGAGCCCAGGAATCGAACCCATGCCTTCTTGGTGTGTGGCAGAGCTGCGAACCACTGCTCCACTGTGTCGCCCTATAAGTATATTTATTCATTCATTTTCTGAACCGCTTAATCCTAATCAGGGTCACAGGGAGGCTGGCGCCCATCTCAGCCGACTCTGGGCGAGGGCAGAGTACACCCGGGACAGCTCGCCAGGCCACCTCAGTTTCTTTTACATCCCTCTCACTACAGACAGTGAGAGACACGGCCGGCCTTCGATAACCCAGTTAGCTGCACTGGGAGGACAGCAGGGACAACCCGTTGACAGTGGGGCTTGAACCACCGACCTTGGGATCGGTAATCCAGCACCGTACCACTGGGTCACCACTGCCCTTAAAATTTTGTCAGTTTTATATATAAAAATATTCAGCGTCGTGACCAGAGAGTTCAATCACTGCATGTATATGTGTAGCGTATTCTTGTCTGCCCACAGATATCCTTCTTTTGGCCTCCGCACTAAAGGACCTGTGCAGGAGCACCAGGAAGTCTTGTACGGCCCTGTGGTGCGCCCTGCAGATGACTCTGCCCAGAAAAAGTGCCATCGTCAAGGAGGAAGAAGAGGGAGACACGTCCTCGGGTTCGGGACATGACAGCTCTGAGACATTCGTCCCCTGAAAAAGCACCGTGGCTTTTTGCCAGTCAGTCGGTTCTCTGTCTTTCTCTCTATCTTCGTTCGTGTGTGTGTGTGTGTGTGTGTGTGTGTGTGTGTGTGTGTGAGGGAGATGCTCAGTGAGGTGTTGGGTGGAGCGAGTGAATGTTGTTGTGTAAATTATTAGACTGCAGTGATACAGTAGGCTCAGTTCCGAGCAGTAGATGAAATCCTCAGTTCAGTGCCATTTATCAATCTTAATAATAATAAAAAAAAAAAAAAATAATCCCAGAATAAGAATATCATCAACTTTTCCAAAGGATAGCGGGCGGAAGGTATCTCGACAGGCGTTATGGCCACGATTTCGAGGCACCGCACGTCTCTTGTGGGCTAAACGCTTAAGGACCGAGAAGCGGATGAGTTATTGCGGGACGAGATCCAGAAAAAGAACAGAACAGGGGATGTTTTATGTAGTAAAGTAAAAAAAAAAATCTGTGATCATTGGAAAAGAACCTTAAAGGTCAACGAGTCGAAAAATAAGATCATCAGCGTTGGCGTGAGATTTCAGGAGCAGTTACTCCCACCGGGACCCGAAACGCACGACATATAAACGTAACGAATTGGTTTTCATCTTAATGTGCGTTCAGGAAGTCGAGGATTGTCCCGGGGAGTAACCCGTGAGTCCAGGCTGTATTTATACCTCGGATTTTACCTATTTATTGCAACTCGTTCACGTTGCAGCCTCCGGTTTAATAACTGTAATTCATTTCTTCCTGAGGTTTCGTTTCATTTTATTTATTCCCACCGTAAGCGGCGTCTCCGGATCCCTCCCGGTGTTGACAATCTTGTCGAATCAGATCTCTGTTGAAGTCGACCGAGCGCAAGACGCCTGTGAACGTCCCGGGAAGAACGATGAGCTCTGCATAAAACGGATAATGATGTACCAGGGACCGTCATTGTTCTCGACAATTTTTAACGTTTCTGTGTCCGATTAATGTTTCATTCCTCTCCCCCATTTTTTTTGTTATTAATGAACAAAATGTAGAACAATAAAAAAAGAAAGAAATCCAAGCTGATGTGTATAAATGACTGTTTTATTGTTGTTATCAAAAGGTATTAAAATGTACTAGCTGTAATAGAGCACACACACACACACACACACACACACACACACACACACACACACACACACACTGGGGTACAGCAAGTGAGGTGCAGCGTCAGTCTGCCAGCTCCGGTAACCACCACTTTGAAATGTAGGAGTAATTTTCACCTCCACGGAGGAGGTCGTTTTCATCAGCATGGGTTTGTTGGTTTGTTTGTTTGTCTGTCTGTCTGTCCATTAGCAACTTCCTGTCCGGGTGCTTAGCATGCCCATGTCACAGCGATGAAGTCCTGGTGAGAACGTTTCCATGTGGTTTGCATCTCCTTCCTGTGCTTGCGTATATTTGCTCCTGGTGCTCCGGTTTCCTCCAGGTGCTCCAGTTTCCTCCCACAGCCCAATGACATGCACATTAAAGTCAAACATAGCCCAAAAACGAAAAGCTGAGGTCTAGTCAACTAAGTGTAATTAAAAACAATGTGCGTAGTGAATTTTTTGAATTTTTATATTAAGAGCGTAATGAGCAAAAAAAAAGTTAAAAAATCGGCGATTCTGCTGATACGTGAGCGCGGCCATATTTTAGTTGCTGATCACATAGAAGCGCCACTAGAGCCAAATCATTTGATTCAACAGGACTGTACTGCGCAGGCGGACTGCGCAGAGCTGACTAGAATGAACACACCATGGCTGAAGGCTATCAGGCAGAAATACAACCGTGTATGTTTGAGCCAGAATATAGCTTAAATGAACCCAGTGATCACGAAAATTCAAGTGATAGTGAAGAAGACATACCGGGCGATATTCAGGGCGGATCTCTGCAACCTGCAAACAATTGGTGTGCCTGTACATGGTGTATTCCAATGCCGGAGGACAAAGCATGCGTGTGCTGCAGTAGCTGGGACACAGTGTTCGACAACAAACTACAGAGTATGTATGTATTATTTTCCGTGTCTATAGAAACTCCCTGAAATTAGCAATAAGTTAAGAGTGTGAGCACTATTAACAGATCTAATAATTGAACATATTGTCGCTCATCTGTTTTGATTTCTGCTGTCCATGTCTGTGTAAACGGTCGGCGCGTCCGTGGTCCGCTTTTGCAGGTCTGTGCACAAAAATAGTCGGAATGTCACCATCTACTAGCACTTTCTTGTATCTTTGCGGGAGATTTAGTGCCTTTGATATTTGTAAGTGTGTGTCATCAAAGCAATCAGCAGCAAAATGATCTTCACATACGACCTTCGAGTTGCCAAACTTGAAATTGTTTACTATGTGGCCGGTTCCAATAAAATGAAGCCACTTAGCTGCAATTTCCGTCAAACTTGGATCTTTTGATGGATCAGGAATTTTGAAAAAAGATTTCCGATGTATTCCTCTTTAATCTTTACAGCCGTAGGCTTGACACTCGGGCACAATTCCAGATAGCGAAGTAGTATTAAGATGCAGATGTTAATCCACAGAGGTTTACAAAGTAGTGGCGCTTGTACCATGACGTCATTGTACCAAAAACCATGAAGACTAATAAAATAAACAAGACATGCAGCTGATGACTGAATTATTTATTAATGAATAATTTTACACAAATATTCCCAGCCAGGGCTTCAAACCACGTCAGCGGTTTCCTCATGCCATTTTTTTGGCGAGTTAAACATCGCTGTGTTGCATCATGGGACACTGCTTCACGTGGAAGTGTGCTCTGGATGTTCACCTGCGTAACTGTTGCGTACAAGAGATCGGTTTTTTTTTATATCTGAATACTGCGTTTCCATCAAGATCAGTAAACAGAGCGTGAGAGTGAAATCCAGCACCGAGTTTCAAATCCAGCGCCGGACTCACGCCGAGCAGATTAAAAGAAATTTTGAAAGGGAGAGAGAGAGAGGAAGAAAGAAAACATGATTGTTGATGTGATCTTTTTTTTTTTTGCTTGAAGTTTATTTCATGTTTATAGAAGTAATCTGAATCTCCGTGCTCCGCCACGGTCACGATGAGTTACACAATGTACTGCTATGATTCCAAGTACAAAAGGGGAGAAATCAAAGACAGAGAGAACTCGAAACCGCTAGAATTAAAAGCTACATCTCCTTTTTTTCCCTTCTTTCTTTTCTGCATCGCACTCGAGTGATGGAAAGGTTTAGCGAGACCCGGTAGGTCTCTGTGAGACTTCATTTCCAGCCTGTCTCATCCCAGCGAGTCGTCTTTATTGATATTCATTAATGAGTGAATAGTTAGTGGTCTGTACTTAAACAGGCGCACTGGTGGGGACCGAAAATGTAAAGTGTCACGTTTCCTTTTCATGGATTACATGATTACATGCTGTAGTCGAATCCTCAAGCTACACAACGTACAGGAGGACATTATAGCATCCTTCATTAAAAAAAAGAGGCAGGACAGGGGACTTAAGGAGCGGTGCTGAGGGGATCTGAAACCCTATTTATTAAAATTTAAAAAAAAAGGGAAAGGAAAAGTAAAGCCCAAGCCCGAATGTTCCAGCGTCCATAAGGGCTTGGCTCCGCCTCTGGTGCTTCAATGTTTCAGTCCGTGGCCGAGCTCCCTCGCCTATCTCTTGCGCTCGCCCTTTTGTGTGCGCTTCTTCTCCTTTTCTTTGCGCTCCTGCTTGGCGAGTTTGTCTTTCTCGCGCTGCATCTTGTCCTGCTCCTTCTTCTTGTGCGCGTCGTCCTTGGCCTGCTCGCGCTGCTGCCGGCGCCGGTTCATCACCTCCTCCACGTTGGTGTTCTTAAACAGGGCTGAAGTCGGCGGTAAAGGATTTTTAAACGCAATCAGTGCGGCACAGACAGCTTCCGTCCGGTCGACACGTCAAGAACGAACTGCTGAATGGTGTTAGGATTTTATATACATGTATATATAGACACACACTACTACTGTGCTTTGTTTTAACATGCCCAGATTTATTTTTATATTATAAACAAATAACAGGGTGGTACGGTGGTGTCATGGTTAGCATGTTCACCTCACAGCAAGAAGGTACTGGGTTCGATTCCCAGCCTGGGCGTTTCTGTGTGGAGTTTACATGTTCCCACCCCCCCGTGCTTGCGTGGGTTTCCCCCGGGTACTCCGGTTTCCTCCTACAGTCCAAAAACATGCACAGTAGGCTGATTGGCTGTTCCAAATCTCCCTTAGGTGCGAGTGTGTGTGCGAATAATTGTGCGAGTTTTCGCCCTGCAATGGCCTGGTGAGACGTCCAGGGTGTATTCCACCCTCGCCCACAGTTGGCTGAGATGGGCGCCAGCCTCCTGGCAACCCTAATTAGGATTAAGCGGTTCAGAAAATGAATGAATATAATCTGTAAGAACTTCAGGACGACGTAATGATGGCACTGCTGTAATAACGAGAGAAATAAAAACCTAGTCGGAACTTTATTTGTGAAGTGCACTTGTTGCATGTAGATGTTGACATAAGAAAACTTGCTGACCGAATGAAAAAGTGGCACGTGACGCAGAATTTTTTTGAGAACCAGACACACACCGTGAGAACAGCATCACAGCACATGGCTCGATCTGATTGGACAAAGTTAGGACGCATTCGATGTGGTGTGGATCTTTAAACTCAACAAAATTCTATTTTTTTTTAAATGACTACAGATTAATAAAGACTCATTTCATGATGATAAACCTAATTCTGATGTGAGACTCTTGATTGGACGCCGCCGCCCCTAGTAGTAGAGGCAAAATGAGCTAATTTTATTTGCATACTAATTTAAAGGGGAACGGAAATGACCAAAACAAGTTCATTTATTCGTAAAGATTAGAATATTTTATCCACCAATACACGGCAGTTTTTTCAGTAAACACATTGTTTTTTTTTTTTACAAATCGACACAATAGT
>JAQNCB010000008.1:16764462-16774544 GCA_030068295.1 Euristhmus nudiceps | reverse complement strand
TTAATGTGGTGTTTTTGTAGAGCTTGGAACAAATTAGGTGATTTACATGTAAAACACGATTCATTATACGAAAAAAAATCATGATACGAAAGCCACTCCGGAACGGATTAATTTCGTATCTCAAGGATCCACTGTATACGTATCTGCCTGCGATCAGAACAATGTGGCTATACACCGTAACATATATCGTACATACTGTATACACCCACACACTTATTTGCCAGTCCGCTTAATCCTACTACATATTAGGCCTATCTTAACCCCCACTGAGCGAATGCAGGGTACACCCTGTACAGCTTACCCAACACACAGGGCAACACACACACAACCATTCATGCTCACACTCACACTTTGGGTCGATCAGGAACAGCCAATTAGCCTACTGTGCAGGTCTTTGGACTGTAGGAGGAAACTGGAGTACCCGGGGGAAAGCCACGCAAGCACAAAGAGTACATGTGAAGTCCATACAGGAACACCCTCACTGAAAACAGGACCTTCTTGCTGTGAGGTGGACGTGCTATCCACTACACCACCGTGCCTCACTCCAAACAGAGACACCTGACAGAAATGTTTTGAACTGATGTAGCATGTGTGATCTCATCCATAGTATACATTATTGTAGTTTTGCATGGATTGTAGCAGCCTTACTGAAGCACAATTTTTACCCTGTTTCCACCAATAGGGAACAGGTTTTCATCCAGTTCGAACACCAAACCTGAAATCATTTGGAGCATTCTGGCACCCAAAAATTTTTTCAGAACCCGAGGACTCTCCTCCAATTAGAACCAAAAGATATCTTTTTTTTTCTCCACTATGAACTGTGAACATATTAATGTGCATGCTGTTATTCTGGACGGGAACCAGTAAGTAATACCCAAACAAACCCTCGCAGGTATTCAGTGCAGTCCGCCATTTTGCTGCTGATGCTACGATCTGCTTGTCCACTGAGGATGCAGTCTAAATTACAAAGCTTGTGGAAACACAAGCTTGTTCAGTACCAAGGTTCAAGTGCCCAGAACAGAATTGGGTCAAGAACCTGTGGTATATAAGCAGAAATATCTGTGATGGTCATGACTGTGGGCATTGTCTTAAGGAAAACGCTGAACTTTTCACCTGCTCCAAAGAGCAATGCAGGCCCCTCAGCTGTAAAAGAGCATGCTGTCCTTTTCCATGGTTATTACTGCAGAGTTAAAGCTCTGAGAAAAGAGGCGGGGGGAGAAAAGCCCGTAGCCTGGAGGTGGCCTGGGGCATGGCACTCGTACAAAGAGCCAAGCTCTTTAAGGAACCACTGCAGGGAGGCCGTTCATTCGGATGCTCGATCCTTTATCAAATATCGCTATGAGGGCAATAGTAATTTGCTCTTGATGCACAGCCAATTGGATATGCTCCCTTGCTTTACGGGCATGGCTTAAGAGGCTACGTGGCTCACTTTCAAGTTCTAAATGAGAGTATGTTTTTCAGATGACTTGCAAAAGGCATAAAAAAAATAATAATAAAAAATAAAAGAAAAAGCTTTTAAATGTTTACACTGGACTGATGTGGCCCAGATAGTGTCGGTACAGTGCCCATCGCCAGGCACGATGGGCCGCTCCATATACAAAACCTACTTCTAAATCTCAAAAGGGTGAAGCTTTAAATATACTGGCACAACAGAAGAAGAGGTTACTGTATGAAAATATAATGTAGTCCATGTACCGAGCTATAAATAATGATGGATCAGAGCAAGATGAACTTTACGGCACCCAGAGAGGCATATACATGTTAAAGTGAATATTAAAAGTATGGTGTTAATTTCATACCAGGCTGCAAAGGGAAACATGGGATATAGAGATCAGGAAGCTGTTATTTGGACGGTGGGTTCTTTTTATAGAGCGAGTCAATACTGAGCCTCAGGCTGCTGCACCTAAATTTAGGTGGATCTTACTTTGATTCGATTCAGCTGCAAAGCTGCAGTAAATACAATCTAATCCTGCGACAATACGGTGCTGCTCAGGATCGGGACTGAAGCTTTGAACAGGAATCGATTCATCCTGTAGGATCCACAATTACTGTAAAAACGGATGAATAAAGCCACTGTCAACGTTTCACTGCTGTCCCCCCAGTGCACCTAACTGGGTTATCATAGGCCGGCCACGTCTCTCACTGTCTGTGGTGAGAGGGATGTAAAAGAACCATTGCTGACCTTCATCAAGAGTATGCTGTATAGCCGTCAGCGTGTTTCTGCCCTGTGATAGCCTGGCGAGCTGTCCAGGGTGTACTCTGCCCTCGTTCAGAGTCAGCTGAGATGGGCTCCAGCCTCCCCGTGACCCTAATTAGGATTAAGCGGTTCAGAAAATTAACGATGAACGGTTCAGAAAATGGACGAATGAACGGATCTTGAATTGATGAGGGAAAACTGAACTGAAGTCTTCTCCAGCACATCCCGAAAACCTTTCAATAAGGTTAAGGTCTGGACTCTGAGGTGCCAATACATATGGAAAAATGACTCCTCATGCCTCCTGAACCACTCTCATTATTTGAGTCCCCATTTTATATCAGATCCATCAAGTCCATTGCTCATTCAGTACATTCCGGTCATCAGTTGATTTAATTTTATTGCCACATTAGTGTTGCTGAGCCTCAACTGGACCAACTGGAGCAAAAATGCCATGAAATTACACGCTTTGACAAAATATTACAGTGCGCAACTTTTTTTTTTTTGCCCAGGCAGTGCATATTCCACCACGATAAACGATACATTCATTATCGAAATATTCTACATCATATCTTTTTTTATACCATTGAAGTAAATTAGTTTAAGCTGATGGGCATTTCTGTGTGGAGTGTGTGTAGTATGCTGTCATAGTGGTTACATTTCCACCCTACAGAAAGAAGGTCCTAGCTTCAAGTCCCAGGTTCGGTGAATTTGCATGTTCTCCCCGTGCTTGCATGGGTATCCTCCGGGTACTCCGGTTTCCTCCTACAGTCCAAGACAAGGACCCTAGGCTATCCGGCTGTTCCAAATTACCACTAGTTGCGAGTGTGAATGTGGATGATTGTGAATGTTTGCCGTGTGATGGATTGGCGAGCTGTTTAAGGTGTACCTCACCTTCACCCAGTGTTGGCTGAGATAGGCTCCGGCCTACACGCGACCCTAATAGTAGGATTCAGTGGTTTGGCAAATGAGTGAAAGTGAGTAAGTAGTATGATATCATATCAAACCTCAATGTTCTGAAAAAAGGAACCAACTCTAATTAATAGCTTGAACCTTATTCAAGGCTGACATTTGCACGAGTCGTGCCAATGCCAAACTAATCGTAAACTGCCGTGAAGTGTGCGTAAACCCATCGTGACTGCGTGCCATGTCAGGATGAGAACTTTGAAATGTTCAAAGTTTTGGCCACGACAAAATTTCGCGACCGGGTCATGAACTACGCGCAGTTCGTGAACTATGCGTGAACTCATCGGGACGATGCGTCAACAAAATCGTGGCCAAAAGTCGTGCAAGTGTCAGCCTTGTATTACTGAACAGAATGTAATAATGAGAATACTATTTAAACAATTTATAGGATTATGTTCCTAAAATAAATTTCACAGACCACCCGAGTCCAGATTTATTTTATAATTAGCCAGACCCACCCACCACCACCACCACCACCACCACCAAAAAAAATAAATTGAGACCCCCCCGGCTGAGAGGTCTGATATAAATCACTGGAGAAAATTACATTTTTTATAAAGGGTGTTCTGCTTAACTAACTCACTCACTCTCTTATTTGCCAAACAGCTTAATCCTATTAGGCCAGTGTGGAGACTGGAGCCCATCTTAACCAACACCTGGCGAAGACCATTACAGGGCAACCATTCACACTCAAACCTAGGTGCAATATGGAACAGCCAATTAGCCTAATGTGCATGTCTTTGGACTGTAGGAGGAAATGAAAGTACCCTGAGGAAACCCAGACAAGCACAGGGAGAATATGAAAACTCCACAAAGAACTACCGTCACCGAACCCCAGGACTCGAACCCAAGACACTTCTTACTTCCTGCTTAATTCATGTTCTGCATGACATGTGTGTATATGCAATGATTTATTAAAAAAAAAAAAACCCACCACAATCTACTGACTACATATCCCCTCCCACACACACACCAATGTATCTCACACACACATTTTTTCACGGAACAGGAAATTAGATGACCAATTTCCTGTCCCAAATTAGACTCACTTCTTTACTTATTATTCCTCCTGAAACTCATTTTCAGCAGTGATGAATTATTTAGCACATTTTTATGCAAAATGGCACCATTCTGATTAAACAGTGGGCTACATAATCCTAACCACACACACACACACACACACACACACACACACACACACACACACACACACACACACACAGTAGTAAATCACGGGTGGATTTTAAGGGTAGGACTAAATGACAGAGGGGGGACGGATGGGAAGCCATGCTGTTTTCTATAGGTGCTGCTGCATATGTATGAAAGGTTTACGCTCTGTGTGTGTGTGTGTATGTGTGTGTATATATACACTTACCGCATTGCTCTCAGTGCAATTTTGTATGCCAATTCGGCATCGTGAGGTAGGAGGGAGGTGAACAGATACTTGGCAAACGTGTGCATTGGAACACTCTCTCTGCAGATGATTTCCCCCAAACCACTGTAGGGCCCACCTGTAGGGAGAAATTCATATACACACGCTTTTGAGGAAGTACGCGCACACACTTGTATCCAGAGATAGAATGCGTAATTTTGTAGAGTACTTCAGTGTAGCAGCCGCCATCTAAACAGTATCTCTGCACACACAAACAACCCATCTCCGAGACGTTTATAAATCGTACACATAACACCACCTTATTAGAGATTACATCATGACTGTATCATTACACAACCCCCTGCAAACAATACAAATTTTGTACACGCTGGTGTAGTGGTTGGCATGTCCGACTCACAGCAAGAAGGTCCTGGGTTCAAGTCCCGGGCTTAGCGAGTTTGCATGTTCTACCCTTGTAACTCTGTTTGTGTGGGACGCTTCTGAGTACTCTGATTCACTCCCATGGTACAGAGACGTGCACAACAGGCTAACTGGCTGTTCCAAACTGAATGAGTGACTGAGAATCCTGTTTGATTTTGGAGTTTTGAATTTAGGATATGTCCACAAGAGGAGGAACGCGCGCGCCATGGCAACAGCCGCAAGCTGTTATCGCCGAACAACTACAAAAAAAAAAAAAAAAAAAAAACTCCAGCGGTATTTACCTCCACAGTGTTCCGGTGTGATTCTGGCTTGTAGAATCACTAATTACTGCAACTCTACAGTAATATTTAGTTCAGAATTCTCAAGTCACGGTCAAACTGCGAACCATGCTACCGCCTGTAACGTCACGTGCGCTTGTTTACTAATTTGCATCTGGAGCATGCAAACTCCCAGGACATGAAGGTGAAGCTTTATTCATCTTAGAGCATATGTGGTGTTTTTACGGCTTTAATTCCTTAAACTTTAGTGAGATCATGCTGGTCTCGATCACTCTGATTTACATCACAGCTTTGTTTGGATTTCAACCAATAAACAGATGGCACATAGTAGTAACTACAGGAATGAACAGGATGGTCACATTTTCCGAATAGCTCCACACGCTCTGCTAGCTGTCTCTTCTATGTGTGTACTAACACCCCTCCCCCAAAAATAAATAAATAAATAAATAAATAAAACAGAAATGGCTCTATAGATGAAAAACAGCAAGACACACAACACTATTCCACCCAATCAACAAGGGGGTGGGTGGTGTATTTGGGCTTTTACACAGCACAAATGCACCTTGGTGCTGATTGGCTGGAAGGGAGGTAGAGGTGCCTTTATTAATGTTGTTGCCAAGGCAACACATGTACAGCAATCTTTTTGTGTGTGGGGGGGTTCTTAAGGAGTCTGGAAAGGATGTGTGAGTTTGTTTGGCTGTTGAGTATAAAATATCAACATTTATTTTCTCCCATAATTTTAACTGTTTCCAATTCCCACCCGTCAAGTGTTGCCGTGAAATATGATGCTGCCACCCACATTTGGACATCTGCCCCTTTTGTATGAATGAGCTCACCGATGCCCATGATTGGCTGGTGATCACTGTGAGTGACAGGGGCGCGTATGCCGTCCCTCCCTGCTGTGAGAGCTCAGCCAATTAGTTCCCAGGATTCCCGGTCGTGATGGCTGCAGCATCAACCTGGATTTGAACTTGCAATCTCCAGGTTGATAGTCACACACCTTGTCGATGCGTCATTGGGGAGCCAACCATATCCACATGACTCCGCGCTTAAGTATATACGGGTGTCCCAGCTTTACTCTCATCTTTAGCGTCTAAAACTGATGTAGTGGATAGAACATTCAGCTCAGAGCAAAAACACTGCACGTTCTCCCCATTACACTTCGGTTTCCTCCCACAATCCAAAGGTAAGCATATTAGGGTAAGTGAGGGCTCCCGAGTGGTGCAGCGACAAGGTGCACGACTATTAACCCGGAGATTGCAAGTTCAAATCTGGTTTAATGCACACGGCCGTTCGTGGCCGGGAGTCCATGGGAGCTAATTGGCTGAGCTCTCACAGGAGGGAGGAATGGCATATGTTCACTTCCATGTCATTCATAGTCGCCAATCATGGCCGTTAGTGAGCTCATTCGTACGGGGGATAGTGCTTTTCCTCCGAGTGTGATAGATTGCGCCAAATACGCATCACAGTTTGAAAAGAGGCAGGTGACTACCACTGCATGTCACGGCGGGGGCATATGCATGCTTTCACCCCTCCCTGTTCGGTGGTGGTCGTGTGATACGGAAGGCAATACCTGATGGGTGGGAATTGAGTACGACTAAATTAGGGAAAAATCAAAAACTATGAAAGTGAGTATAAATGGTTGTGTGTGTTGCCTTGAGAAGGACTTGCAGGACTGGCGAGCTGCTCAGGTTGAACCCTGCCTTTGCCCAGAGTCGGCCGAGATATGCTCCAGCATCCCTGCAACCCCAATAAAGCACTGAGCGGTTCAGTAAATGAATGAATCTTCATTCAGCATCAGCACTAATCTTCTTAGGCCTCATTTGTTCAGGCCTCTTTTCTTCTCACCGCCAAAACCAGATGAAAGCGTGTGCCCACTTTCAAGTAGGTGAAGGGCTTTATTTCGTTTTTTTTCCTTTCACACTGGCCTCACAAGATAAACTGCCATGCCAGAGGCCATATGCGAGGCTTTTGCTTCCCCTGTCATTAGATTATTTAGATTATTTCAACGGAGAGGCCCTCGACCGCAGGCCACATCACACAAACTCACATGTCTTCACGTACAAAAGGCCAGAGTAACTGATATACCGACCCAAGCCTGTCATACACACAACGGCTTCAAACACAATAGCAAATCACGTACAGCCCCCCAACACACACACAAACACACACACTCAAGTAAAAACACAAACCGGAAAACGGTGTGAGATTTACCAGACACACAGACACAGCTGAGAATGCCGAGTGTATTAGAGTGAGACTCTGGTAACATGTCCTCTCCATTCATGTATAGTTTTCCTGTTTGCGCTGCCCACGTGATGGCTGCTGGTTTGGTCCGGGAGGAGGGAACGCAAAATTAAAAAAAAAAAAAAAAAAAAAAAGAAAGGAGAATGGGACATGGTGCAGCCTGTTTATCAGCTTCCTTCCCTCTTTCACGAGAAGGTGGCGGCGGCGCTCAGAGCAAGGCTGCCTGCAGTGGCCATTTTGCATTCTTTCCACACTCGCCACCGGTGCAGCGAACAGTCCTGACGCCACACTTTATAACCGGCTCAAAAGATGAGGGCGTGATTTCAAATTTAACAGCATAGAGATTAAAATATTCTGATTACATATTTAAATAATAATAATAAAAAAACAACCAAAACTGCCAGAGAGAGTTTTTATTCTACATTCCTGGAATGAATCGGCGCTCTGGTTTAACCTTGCCGGAAACTTGAAAAGTATTTGCATGATGTCGGAGGCAGGGGAGGCTTTTGCTGAAAAGGCCCCCGAGGCCCTGCAGGATTCCATTTTATTTTTGCAAAACAAAGCGCTTTTGCAAATCGTGCCTCGATATCGCAACACGTCCAAGAAAATGCTTGCTTTACAAATAAAGCTAAATTACACAAAAATTGACAAAACTGGATCACCGTAATTCCTCCCCCACCAGCTCCCCTCGCCAAAACAGTATCCCTACCTTCATTTCTGGGTGGTTCACATAAAAAATATACATGTACAAACTAGAACTCACTTTCTAGCAGCAGGACAGCTTGCTTGCGGAAGATCTTGACCAGCATGTCGTCCAGCTCCACCTCCTGCAGCTTGGCGATGAGGTGCTCCTCGTTGCGGCACACTTTCTCCTGGGCGTACAAACCTTCGGGCATGATCCTTTGCTGCCCAAGACCCATGAGAGCAGTCTCCACAGCCAGCGCCAGGTAGGACTCTCCCTCCTCCAGGAAGCGACGTGCCGTGGGGAACATGTGCACGTCGCCATGCTTACTGGAGCTCGTCGTGCCTGCTGGTGGAGACAACGCAACTTTGAGTTAGACAATGCTATAATTTGGAGATTTCTCAAAAGTAACGTTGCTCCATATATTACACACTTTTCGATACTGACTGTACGATGTCATGTCTACGGACATGCCTTTCATGGAGAACCTATATTTACAGTTGGGCTTCAAATAGAGTTTGGGGAGCATTTAATTCATGGGTTTACTGAGTTTAAGTGCAGAAGGAACCGAAGTACATTATGATGTATGCACACATGTATGGTGGTGTGGTGGTTACAACGTCTGCCTCACGGAAAGATGATCATAGGTTCAAGTCTCAGGCTTGGTGGGGGATCAGGCATTTACATAAGGTGTTTGCATGGGATTCTTCTGGGTACTCTGGTTTCCTCCCATAGTCCAAAGGCATGCATATTAGGCTAAGACGTGTCATTTGGCTGTTTCAAATTGCCCATAGGTCCTATGTTCAAGACTTGGCAAGGGTGTTTCTCGTGTGGAGTTTGTATGTTCTCCCCATGTTGCCGCAGGTTTCCTCTGGTCACTCCAGTTTCCTCCAATAGTTCAAAGATATGCTCCTTATGCTAACTGCTACGCGCTCGCTTAGTTTCTAAACCGTTTACTCCTACTAGTGTCAGCAGAAGACTGGAGCCTATCTGAGCAGACACTGGGTGAGGACTGGGTACACCCTGAACAGCTCGCCAGTCAATTTCAAGGCCAACACACTCAAACACTCACACACACACACACACACACCAAGGGGCAATTAGAAACAGTCAGAGGAAACCGGAGTCCCTGGAGAAAACTCACAAACTCCACACAAAACACCGTCAGCTTGATACTCGAACCCAGGACTTTCTTGCTGTGAGGCAGACATACTAACCATCATGTCATTATAGGCTGACTGGTTGCTCCAGATTGCCCCTATATGCAAATGTGAGTGCATGTGAATAGCTTCGTGTTGGTGCCGTAATGGACTGGCGAGCTGTTCAGGGTGTACCCTTCTTTGATCTGGAGTGGTGGAGATAGGCTTTAGTCTCTCTACAACCAGAGATGTTTAAGTATTTTGAGTCAAGTAGCGAAATCCAAGTCATGAGAGCCCAAGCACAGTCTAAGCATGACGATTTTAGTACAAACTTTTGTAATTAAAGAATTATTCTTCAGGCATTCTTTAAAGGGGCCGAATATTTTGACACCAGTTCACCTCCGCATTTGAGAGATTTGCCTCGCAGGGGCTGCTGCCTGGCCTTGGTGCATTATAATGAGGCACCGGAGAGGACTGAGCTTTCTCTAATGAAGCGGCTGTCTTTGCCAGGACACTGGGCAAGCCATGCTCAATTACCCCTCTGAGCGAAGGAAAGAGTTTTGCTGGACTTGCAAAAAAAAAAAAAAAAAAAAAAGAAATTCTATAAAAAAAATCCCTACAATCCAATGCAGGGCATACAGACTGCTGTAGTGCAGATTATGAAATACCGAACAGACGCAGACAAAAGAGCTTAAAGGGGAACGGAAATGACCAACACAAGTTCATTTATTCGTAAAGATTATAATATTTTATCCACCAATAC
>JAQNCB010000008.1:16657565-16668296 GCA_030068295.1 Euristhmus nudiceps | reverse complement strand
CACACACGCTCTCTCTCTCTCTCTCTCTCTCTCTCTCTCTCTCTCTCTCTCTCTCTCTCTCTCTCTCTCTCTCTCTCATTGTCTATATATTCTGCTGTTTTTTCTCCCAGTCTGAGATCTGCTCAGTATACTGTATGCAGATGTTTCACACACTTTATGCACAATGGAGCTGCCAGTTCTGCTGTGAGCCTCTGCCAGTGTTTGTGCATGTGTGTGAGAGGGGGGATGCGGTCAAAATGTTTAAAACATAGAGTTCATGCACAATTCATAATGATGCGCTGCTGCTTTGACAGCGCATGCTTTATTAGCCCCTGGACCCTCAGGCCTTGCTCTAAGGATGCTTGGCTGTAATGGACAAATGTGCTCCGCAGATTTCTGTATGTTAATGCGGGTGTGGTGGGGGGTGGGGTGCTCACACAAATCTGCATGAGGAAGGACAAAGGAGGGTCAAATATCAGTAGAAATAGTCGAGTCACCCAAGACGAGCTGTTATGATTAAAATAGGAGCTGTCAGTCAAGGATTATGTCTGGCAATGTTTTTTTTAATGCTTTGTCTCCATTTCACTCTACTCTGTGCTGCTATTACAGCCAGACATGAATTGCGCTAATTGTAGCCAATCAGAGCGCACTGAACTGTCACCTCTGATTTCCAGCGCTCACATTAAAAGCGAGTAATTGAGCAAATGACAATGTTGCCATCCTGAACTATAAAAGGTAAAGCGCAGATCATTATCTTGAATTAATTAATGAATGGAAGTGTTCAGTGAGCATGAATGCTTTTCATTATTTGTCAGATGATTTGCCCTTTCAACACTCAGCACATAAAGCATTACTGACACCAGAGCTATATATGAAACAAGAGCTCAGCATATACAGGAATTTAAAAGGTACAATACTCTAAAAATTCTTCCTTGTTAAAAGAAAAGGTGGTGTAGTGGTTAGCATATACTAGTATGCCTCATAGAAAGAAGGTCTTGGGTTTGAGTCCCGTGCATGGTGTTTCTGTGTGGGGTTTACATGTTCTTCCCATGTTTGCATAGGTTTACGCCAAGTACTCCGGTTTCCTCCAACAGTCCAAAGACATGCACATCAGACTAATTGGCTGTTTCAAATTGCCCCTTGAAGTGTGTGAGTACGAATGGGTGTATGTTGGCCATGTGATGGACTGATGGGCTGTGCAGCATGTACCCCTGATTTCCCCAGATTCGGCTAAGGTAGGCTCCATCCTTCCTGCGACCCTAATAGCATTGAGCATGCAAACTCCACACAGAAACACCCTTAGACATGTGTTGAGCATAGGACATGAACCTGGGACCTTCTTGCCGTGAGGCGGATGTGCTAACCACTATGCCATCGTGCCACCCTAGAACTTTCTGCTTTTCCATAATGGAGGGACTGAGTATTGGTGAAGGACATGATCATGAATGGGCGAGTAAATATTCATTCGTTCATCATGTACAGACACAAACATGCATTCACATCTAGGGACAATCAGAATAGTCAATTAGTTTAATGTGGATGTCTTGGGACTGTTAGAGGAAACCGGAATACTAAGAGGAAACCCACACAAACATGGGAGGGAACATGCAAAGGCAAACTGGCTACACATATTGCCCCTAGGTGTGAGTGTGAATGGTTTTGTGTGTATGTGTATGTGTGTGTTGGCTATACAATGGACTGGTGGGCTGTTCAGGGTGTACCCCGCCTTCACTCGGAGTTGACTGATATAGGCTGTAGTCTCACAACAACCATAGTGGGATTAAGTGCTTCATTAAATGAATGAATGAATGAATGAATGAATGAATCCAGATTAGATCATCTAATAGTGTTAAATGTAAGTGTAATAAACTGGCAACCTGTTCAGAGTGTAACCCCGCCTCTTGTCCCACAATCAGCTGGGACCCTGACAGATAAGTCATATAGATAATGAATGGATGGATTGAAAATAATATTTCTCATAATTATAGTGTTGTATAACTTTCACACAACTGATAAGCCTAGCCTGTAACTTAAAATGCTAATGGTGCAAGCCCAGAATGAACAAGAAGCAGGACAGTGAAGGTGTTCATGACAGTAGAAGACAGAGTTTTGCATGTTTCTGCTTGGCTTTCATGCAGCTGAATGGCCGAGTGCACTTGAAAGAAATGTCATGACACTTTACCTCTAGTCATCCAGCTGTAGGTTCTGGAGGCAAAGCCTGAGTGCATACAGGGCATGACTGGGAGACGGGCTCCAGAAGTAAAATCTCATTCAAATCTTCTTCAACGTGACTTGTTTAACCTTTAGAGAACTTAGAATCAGAAAGTCAAGCATCAAAATGTCCTCTGCACTGTCATTTTGTTTAACGTGCAAAGTGGAGAAGCTTGTTCCAACCTTGTGGACTTCTGTGTTTTACTCTTTTGTTAGCAACAAGCTGGCCAGAACAATGACATTTATAGTTAATAGTTTAAATATAGGGCTGCATGGTAGTGTAGTGATTAATATGTCCGCCTCATAGCAAGAAGGTCCTGGGTTCGAGTCCTGGGTTTGGGCAATTCTGTGTGGGGTTTGCATGTTGTACCTGTGCTTGTGTGGGTTTCCTCCAGGTTCTCCGATTTCCTCACACATTCCAAAGACATGAACAGTAGGCTAACTGGCTGTCCAAATTGCTCCTAAGAGTATATGTTAATGTGAACGCTTGGGTGTTTGTGTTGTCCCTGCAATGGTCCGGCAAGCTGTTCAAGGTGTACCCTCCCTTCGCCCCATGTCGGCTGAGATGGGCTCGAGGCTCTCAGCAACCCTTAAAGAGCAAAGAGATGTTTCATAAACATCGCTATCTCGAAAAGCACATTAGACACAAAGCTGAATGCAGGCGAGGTCATGTGGAATCTCCTTTTATGGCAAATATAATGATTTTTTGCTGATTTTGACAGTCCATTTGCACCCCACGCTCTTGAAAACTGGCAAATTCACACTCCTGGTAACACACTCATTCGCAGCATTACTGCTGCTCTCACATCATAACCCATAAGGACCCGAAGGAATGATTCTGTAGTAGAAGAAAGACTGTGACGCAGGTCAAAACCCATTAGCATGCAGTTAGTTCCCTTTCACTAGAATGGACATTGATGCTACATGTAGTACGAGACATGTAGCATGTAGGACATGTTTATCCTGTACTTGTTTAGGTTTCCTCTGGGCACTCCAGTTTCCTCCTTCGGTCTGAAGAAATGCATTTTATGCTAATTGGATATTCCAAATTTCTTCTAGGTGTCACTGTGAGGGTAAATTGTTATGCTTCAGGACAACCTAATAGGACCCAAATGCATGACTTGCAGGAGGCGGCGTAGTGTGGAGACAAAGCAAGATGTTTATTCGTGAATAATCCAGATAAACAGACAGAAAAACAGGTTGAGACAAAATCCACGGCAAGAACAAGATGAGCACAACAAAATGATATATCTAACAACAATCTATAATCTATCTCATGAATAGCTATCTACAATATAGCATGAATCTTTCAGCGATCTACAATCATGAACCAGCGCCGGGGAGCTGGTTAATAGGAAATAAATAGCAGTCTTTGATGAGGAGCAGGTGTGCCCAGAGAATTGATAGGGTCACGTCCGTCAGCCTGGAGAAACACATGACAGAGAAAACATAGAGACAAAAACCTGGACAGCTCCCCCAGTGACGAGAATGTGCAGTGTCGTGACATAAATACAATATGTTTTTACTAGTGTGTTCTAGAAAACAGATTCTGGAGGGGGATAGTAACTGATATATTTTCAAGAGAAACCACAAAAGTGTCCGAATGCATCATGGGATACTACTACTGCTATTACTACTACTACTACTACTAAGAATAATAATAATATAATAATAACAAAACACACAAGCACTCAACACAATGTGTCGCTTGGTATTCCTCCACCATAACCCCTTTTAATGTGTGCTTGAACTGTAACTCCTGACCTTTGACCTATCTCCTTAAAAGGTGCACTAGTTCATGAGCATTTAGTAATGAGTAACTGGTGAAAGTTTAGTCTAAATTCATCCAGGCATTCAGCCCACAGGGTGTGCATAAAATAATAATAAAAAAGATCTAATCTGACTTTGACCTTTGACGTATGACCTCAGACCTTATACCAGTTCATGAAATTTTGTTCCAAATCTGTTGAGGAATTCAGAAGATAGCATGCTTACAAGGACGTTTAGATGCACGCAAACACACAGGTACAGATATACGCATGGACACACAAAGGGTGGTCAGTGGCATAATAAATATCACACATATTCAGTGGCGCCATTCTCATATTTTTGGCCCACATCAAAGAAGAACTGTGTTTAACTCCTGAGACCTAAAACCCCAACATATTACTCCTAACATGGAAATATCTTTAGCCATGCCCATTTGCGACATGATATTGAAGTAATATAATCCCTTCTACTAGTACTGTACATTACGCATGAATAAGGTTTCAGGGTGTGGTTTAAGAGACAATAATCTGGTGATATTAAGTAAACGGGTAACATATTGCATAGCTGTCTATCTGTACTATGACAACTATACTTCTCTTCAAACCCATTTCATAACTGGAGGGGAGATCAATGAGTGTGAGGTACCTCTGCCAAGTGGAAATGTATTATTATAAAGGTAAAGATAAAGATAAAGATATTTTTATTTTCAATTGTTGCATGAACAGTGAAAATCAGTTTAGCGCTCTTCTGCTTAGCCGCAATTCTAAAAACAAAGTACACAAAAGACAACTTAGACCCTACACTAAGCTATACATGTGCATATACCTACATATGCATATATACACATACGTATATGTTCATATAGAGACACACATACATACATATATCACATACATACCTGTACCTTTTTCCAGTGGGGAGAGAGGAGAAATGGGGTGTCCAAGGTGTATGGGGTCCCTTATGATTCCACTGGCTCTCCTCTGAAGTCTGTCATTGTAAATGTCACTAAGGGAGGGTAGTGAAGTTCCAGTTACCCGTTCTGCCATCCTCACCACAGGCTGCAAGGCCTTCCTGTCCTCGGCAGTACAGCTACTGAACCACACTGTACAGCAATAGCTCAGGAGGCTTTCGATGGCGGAGCGGTAAAAGTTTATAACTTGACATGATTGTAATGAAATGTCCTTCCTAGTGGGCATCAAATAAACATTTATCCCCATGTTAAACATGGGAATTTTTCTGGATGTCTGGATTTTTTTCAACATGATCCCATGCACGGATAACTTCAAAAAATGTAATGGGTTCTTTACAGGCCCAGGTCACACCTCTCCACCAGGTTTGATGAAAATCAGATCAGTGGTTTCTGAGTAATCTTTCATACATTCCTGAGTCTGGATCACGATCGAGATGTGCTCCAAAATGTTATGGGTTCTTGCCAGGCCCATACCCCATGTCTCCCACTAAGTTTGGTGAAAATTGGTTCAGTTCTGTTTGGATAATAGTGTTAAGAGACAAACAAGCAAACAGACGCTGGTGAAAACATAACCTCCCACGCCAAGTGGCAGCAGAGGTAATGAAGTCTTATGTCTAAGCTTCTTATATTCTGTCATATTTCTTTAAGAAAGAGAGAGAGAGAGAGACAGAGAGAGAGAGACAGAGAGAGAGAGAGATCTTTTCTCCAAGCATCTCTTCTTGGTATCTGGGCCATCTGGAGGACATGCACTGATAGCCAGTGTTGTGCTGACTCTATGCATTAATTGACAGCTTTATGAAGACAGACCAAGCATGCATGCACATCGTCTCTAATAAGATTGGAAGGGAGGGATACAAATGCCGGCACCTGTGCTTTCCTACCAATTTTCTTAGCAAGAAGCGATGTGGGCGGTGGTTGTCATGGCGACACCCGGGCTATCTTTAGGCAGGTAACATTTAAAAAATGATTACCTTGATGGGGTTTGAAATCCACAGTGAAGAATAACTTTAAACAAAGAAATACTTCACTTGAGAGTTATAGCCTGAAGACATGGCTGGAAGAGTAACGCTTTATCTCTCTCAGCGTTATCCCAAATGAATAAGGTGTGATGGAGGAAATCATAGTGTATTGTCTTCTTAATTCGCTGACCTTTCATCATAAACACTCCGAAAGGATTACTCTACGTACTTATTGTATACAGTATACATGGATATGAAATGGGGAAGTACTTTATCAAACTTTATTCTATTTTTATATACAGAATACAGTGCCACTTATTATAATCTTCTGCTCGACTGATCATTTTAGGTAATCTTCCAGTCGAATAAACTAGAAATGCGGGATCTCACTTCGTTCCTGTGAAGCGTTAATTCTTTAGGTTCTGCCTCATGTGGCATTAAGCTGTGCGAAAGGAAGTTTATTCAACCACGTATAGACAAAAAAAGTGTAGAAAGGACTATAATGGGGAAGTAAGGATAGAATAAGGTGAACTCAAACCTCTGCCAAAGTAAAAAATATACATAGGGACACAGCATCCCCTACTGAACCTGCTGTCATACCACTCTTCCAAAAATAATGTCCGATTTTACAACTGTAAAGAATCCTTTAAAAAATTACATATCCAGGAATCTTCCGTGTCTAAAGCCAAACCTCTTATATAAGGCAGGGTACACTATAAACAGCTTGCCAGTGTATCACAGGACCACACGGTGTTGTAGTGGTTAGCAGGCTTGCCTCACAGCGGGAAAGAAGGTTGGGAGTTCAAGTTGGGCTCCATTTCTGTGTGGAGTGTGCATGTTCTCACTACTAGTGTGGGTTTCCTTTGGGTACGCCATTTTCATAAAGCTGTTCCAAATTGCCTATAGGTGAGCATGTAAGTGTGAATGGTTGTGTGAGTTGGCCCTGAGATGGTCTGTCAAGTTGTACCATACTTTCACCCAGTGATGGCTGAGATAGGTTGTAGCCACCTCCACTATGATGGCACATGAGTGAGATAATGAGTATTAATGTCAGGCTAATAATAAGGTTTTGATAATAACATCAAGATGCTAATTCTGCAATGATACGACGTACTGTCTCTGGAGTTGTATTGCATTGTGGAACCTCGAATCCAACACATGCTGGCTCTACTTCTTTATTCTTTAATTTCCTAAACCACTTAATCCTATTAGGGATTTTCGGACTGTTGAAGGAAACCAGAGTACCTGAAGGAAACCCATGCAAGCACGGGATGAACAGGCCACTCTACACAAAACCACCTTCGCCAAGCCCAGGACTCAAATCCAGGACCTTCTTGTTGTGAGGTGAACATGCTAACCACTATGTCACCATTCTTCTACATCAAATTTCACAAGAATCTGAATCTGAAAAATTTTAGGCCTGGGTTTACACCGGAAGCATGATGTTTGCAATCTCCACGATTTGAGTAAATCTTAATAAGCTTAGGAGGTCATGGGGTCAAATTGTGTTGATCTTGAGGGAACATGGTTGAATCATGATTATTGTGCTGATTGTGGCAACATTTTTGACTGTCAAAAATTTTGCCATGATTATTCCGCTGTGTTATGATTTGATGGCACTTGTGATAGAACGTAATAGAGTGCAGTAGAGCTTAACAGAACTTAACGGACCTTAACAGAGCGGAACAGAGCATAACAGACCTTGATGGACCATCGTAGGGGATCTTGATGAATTTGGAAACATGATTCCTTCAAGTTTCATCTCATGGATGTGAGCTGTCTCCTTTTTGTACCCCGATTGTGCTCCCAGCATGCTCATAAACCGTGGAGCGCCGCGATTTCTTTCATTGTGGAGAACGCGGATATCATGCCATAATGTAATCCCAGGGTGACATCCAAATTGGTCCATTCTTGTTTAGGTTTGAAATCATTGAAAAGTTCATCAAATGGCATTTTAATTAGCAATTCCTATCATTCATTACCTCTAATGCTACAAGTTCCTGAGTCTCCAATTATACAGACAAAAACACAAGCAATTCTATTTCTGTTTTCCTCTTTGCTAATTGCTAAAAGCATTCATCTGAAGGTTTTCCGACAGATATCCCTGTCACTGTCATGCCAAACCAGAGATGGTTTTTTGGAGAATCTTCAGTTGCATGCATGTATAATGCCCCTGTCTAGTTTTTAATAATTGAGCCAGGCATATTGTTTTAGAACATTGTATTAAAACGCATTAAAAATGCTCGCTTTCATTTAGCACATTTTTTCTCTTATTAAAGTGTCAGGGAAATAATTGAAAGGATTGTGTGCTTATAAATATTTGATTTTCCTCTTACCCACATCCACAATGAGCTTTGCTCATCAAAAAAAAAAGTGTAATATTATATATTTTATTTCGAGGGGTTGAATAATTAAGGCTGGACTGTTTGGCTCAGGAAAAACTCACACAAACTAATTTGGAACAAAGTAAAAGGAGACGGTTTGATTTATTATTAATATACGATGCTCTCCGGGTGACGGATAAATGAAAAAAAAACTTTTTGAGAGTTTATGTAGTGTCTGTGTGCATTATATACGTATATTCATTAATTCATTCATTTGCCAAACTGCTTAATTGTACTATGGTCACAGGGAGGCTAGAATCTATCTCAGCTGACTCTGGGCAAAGACAGGGTACACCCTGAACAACTTGCCAGACCATCACAGGACCAAGAGACACACACGCACAAACACTCACACTCAAACCTAGGAGCAGCTTGGCACGTCCTGTTTGCCTACCACGCATGTCTTTGGGGTGACATGGTGGTGTCATGGTAAGCACGTCTATCTCACATCAAGAAAATCCTGGGTTCAAGTCCCATGCATTTTTTTGTGGAGCTTGCATGTTCTCCCTATGCTTACTTGGGTTTCCTTAGTGTACTTTGGCTTCCTCCTACAGTCCAAATACATGCATATTAGGTTAACTGACTGTTCCAAATTGCCCCTTGGTACAAATGAGCGTGAATGGCTGTGGTTGTGTAGCCCTGCAAAGGTCTGGCAAGCTGTTCAGTGTTGGCTGAGACACTAGTAAGATTTAACAGTGCGGTGAGTGTATGAGTGAGAGTGCATGTCTTTGGAGGAAACCGGAGTACCCGGAGGCCGAACATGCAAACTCCACAAAGAAATGCCCTCACAAAGCCGGGACTCAAACCCAGGACCTTCTTGCTATGAGGTGGACGTGCTAACCACTACACTATTTTCCCCGTTATCGTCTATCAACATGGGCCTAGTTTGTGTGTGTGTGTGTGTATAGCCCCTCTGACCATTGCGCGATTTTGTAGCACACTAGTCGTAAACTGTCGTGAAGTGTGCGTAAACCCATCGTGACTGCGTGCCATGTCAGGATGAGAATTTTGAAATGTTCAAAATTTTGGTCACGACAAAATTTCGTGACCGGGTCGTGAACTCTGTGCAAACTGTTCGTCAACTCGTCGGGACGATGCGGGGGATGCGTGAAGTATGCGTGAAGTATGCGTGGCAGTGCTCGCCATGCCACGCACTGTCGCGAACTGCCACGGATAGTTCACGAACAGCTCACATCCAGTTCACGAGTAGTGCGGGAAGCGCGTAAACTTTGTGCAAACTATGCATGAACTATGCGTGAACTATGCGTAAACTCGCTGTGAAGTATGCGTGAGCTAGTGCGGGAGCCTCCCAGTTCGTGCCCCCAAAATGGCACAACTAGCCACAACAAAATCGTGGCCAAAAATTATGCAGTGTCAGGACCCCTTATGTGTGTGTGTGTGTGTGTGTGTATGTGTGTGGTTTTGGGTAACATGTGAACTTGTAAGTTGAACTGGTAATTTGCGCTGATGTTAGTGAAGCCCTAAACACAGACAAGCTAAAACTTCCTCCAAATGGAGCCAGAGCAATCGTTTAGCTTTAATCAGAGTAAATGGTGGTTCAGCAATTAAGGGTCTGTGGATGGGCAGATAGAGAAAAAATTTATTTCTTTGTTTAAACGCTTATTTAGGTTTTTATCCCCACTTCAGACACTGCCAGTTCGTACTGATTAGCTAGTTCTGCCCCCTTGCACGAAAACTAGTGCTCAGGGATGGTGTAGGCTTCATCACATCCTTCCTGCTGCTCAAGTTGCCTTTCAGGGTCAGTTACAGCCCTATATTCCAACATCCCATTGGTCCAAAAGCCCTGACCCTAACCCTAACCCTACTGAACTGAGTAGGGTGCCCAAATCATTTAAGCAAGGCGCCTATTTTATATGAGTAGAGCTGTCTGACCAATGCAAGCACTGGTTTCATCCAGGTACTTAGGTTTCCTCCAACAATCTAAAGACATGCACAAAAGGCTAACTGGCTGCTCCAAATTGTGTCTGGGTGTGAGTGTGATTGTGAATCAGTGTGTCTATGTTGGCCCCACAGTGGTCTATCAATCTGTTCGGGGTGTACCCTTCCTTTGCCCGGAATCGGCTGAGATAGGATTCAGCTTTCATACACCCTTAGTAGGATTAAGGAGTTCAGAAAATGAGTGAGTGAGGATGAGGCGGCATGGGGGTGAGTGGTTAGAAAGTCTGCCTCACATGAAGGTACCTCGCCTTCACCCAGTGTTGGTTGAGATAGGTTCCAGCCTCCACGTGACCATAAGAGAATTAAGCCACCTGAGGCATGAGGCCAGAATACACCCTGGAGGTGAGATACATGTTCACATCTTGGGGCCAGATGGAGTCTCTTCATCTATGTACTGGCAGGTTTTCTGGACGTGTGTTAAGCCCACACACACACACACACACACACACGCACACACACACACACACACACACACACACACACACACACACACACACAC
>JAQNCB010000008.1:16608086-16620095 GCA_030068295.1 Euristhmus nudiceps | reverse complement strand
GCGATAATACTTTATTATATTAAATCTTTTAATTGGGAAAGTTTGAAAATAGGGTTATGTTTGGCTTTAAGCTTATTATAGTTTAAAAAAGGAGAAACATGTTCTGTGTTTTAGAATTTGGAGACATGGAACAAGAGGCACAGTATCGCCATTGGGGAAGTTCCTGAGTGTAAGCTGATTCGGAGGAAAGACATCACGCCAAAGCACACGAACCAGATCTGGAAATCAATGACTATCAAACAGTATGTATTTAATCGGATAAAAGTCTTTCTTCTGTGTTAAAAGACAATGATAAACATACACTTCTTTATTTCTGGCTAATAAGCGTATCTCTGTTGTTGAATAGTTTACAGAGTGTTTTGGGGTTCCAATCTATAGATGGTTTTCTCGATGACAAGCTTTTTAGCTCCAAGCACATTGTCTACAACATATTTAGTGTCAACAAACAAGGCATCGTTGTTCTGAATAACAAAGCAGGTGTGTGCACAATAGAAATCAAAATAATTTTTATTATTATTGTATTCATGCGCATAGATGCTTGATAATGGTGCCATCTGCTGTTTTATAGAGGACCTGCCTCACTGGGTTTTGTCTGCAATGAAATGTTTGGCGAATTGTAAGTTAAACATCTCCTCTTATCTGTGTATGCCATTTCTAATTTTAAAAAAATGTATATCGATGAAAAATTGTGGTTTCAGGGCCGAATGGAAACGACACTAATCAGTCCATGTATCCCGGATTCGAGCGAGATGTTTTTCAAACAGTAGCCGAACACTTCCAGAGATTGAAGGAGCCGCTGCTGACGTTCCAGCTCTATGACATTTTTGTCAGCATTCTGGGTACGATCAGTAATTAATATAATTTAGTAGTATTTAATTCAGCAGTGATAACTTTGTCACTGTTGCTATTATTTTAAAGTGTTACTCCAAGCACTGAATATATACTTTTTTATTTTTGTAAATACTCTTATTAGGCAGGGGTTTGGCAGGGGGGCTTGTGTGAATCACAATCAGTATATATTTGAAAATAAGTACAGACTCCACTCAAGGGCATTAGAATTTTTTATTTTTTTAAGCTCTTGCCATCACCAAAGATGAGCAGAGCGGTAGCTATAGAAATGGGGTCTGTCTGTCTGAATTGTTAATGCAATATCTTTGAAGGAAGTGACAGAACTAACAACTCTACATCAGCTTTTAAACCAATAGATGTCATTTTCGAGATGCTTTCAAAAAAACTTTCTATGGGAGCTTAAGTAGGGGGGATTCTGGAATTATTTGAAGTTGGAAATGGGAATTTTCATTGGAATTAACAGGGATATGTAGGAATTAACTAGAACTATAAGGAATCGTGTATTGAAATGGCCAGCCTACAGTCCAGATCTTTCACCTATAGAGAACATTTGGCGCATCATAAAGAGGAAGGTGCAACAAAGAAGGCCCAAGACAGTTGAACAGTAAGAGGGCTGTATTAGACAAGAATGGGACAGCATTCCTTTTTCTAAACTTGGGAAACTTGTCTCCTCGGGCCCCAGACGTTTGCAGACTGTTGTAAAAAGAGGGGATGCCTCCCAGTAGTGAAAATGGCCTTGTCTCAACTTTTTTGAGATTTGTTGACACCATGGAATTTAAAATCAACATATTTTTCCCATAAAATGATAAATTTTCTCAGTTTAAACTCTTGACCTGTCATCTATGTGCTATTCTGAATAAAATATTGAAAATTGGCACTTCCACATCATTACATTCAATTTTTATTCACAAGTTGTAAAGTGTCCCAACTTTTTTGGAATCCGGTTTGTATACTGTATTAATCCTGCAAGGGAAATTATTGCCTCTGTATGTAACCCATCCAAAGTGAGCACACGCACTCAGAGCATGGGCTGCCACACATATTGGGGGCATCTGGAGAGCAGTTGGGGGGTTAGGTGCCTCGCTTCAGTGCACTTCAGCCATAAATGTGGAAGAAGGGAAGGTGGAGAGCATTTATTTATTTATTTATTTATTTATCCGAAGTCCATCCTGTAAATCCTGCATTGAGTAGTGGAACTGGAACTGACAGCCATTGCTATTATCACTCTGTGCAGGACTCCTTCCACGAAGCCAGATTGCAGTTGAGGCGATGCAGGTCTGCTGCCTCCTACTGCCTCCTGCCAACCGGCGAAAGCTGCAGCTGTTGATGCGCCTGATGACTAAAGCCTGCAACAACCATCAGCTCCCTCCACTTAACGACACCATAGGAACACGCACTCTGGTTATTTCCATTCCTGGTTCACTCTAATATGAGACAAAGATTAAAATCATGATTGTTTATTATGTTAGAGGTGGGATTGGTTTGAAGATGTCAAAAATTTTCATTCTGTGTATATTAGGATGCAAATCTACCTTATTTCAATATCTTCAGTGATCATTGGGTCGAGGCGAATAAATGATTGAGCTACACTGGAATGCATACTACACTGGAACATAAAGAAAGCAGACTAAAATCAGATTTTTAGGTTTATGTTTACATTAGTGTGACAGTAGTCTTCTTTATGACTTCTTATCAAAGTTATTTAAAGTTTGAAAAAAGTGTTTCTTTTTATTACTTTTTATTTATTATTATGACTGAAAAAATTGTTCGTTATTCCATTAGGATGTACTTTATTGTAAAAGTAATACTGCAGGTGTACACATGACGATGCTATTTACATAATAACTTGTACTTGCATTATTTGACTGTCTGGCCAGTCTGTGTTCTTAAGATCTAAATGCACACTGCTACCGTAATGCCATAGACGTGTACAGCCAGCGACGTGCAGATGGACAGAGGCACTATTCTGCAGTGCAGTTGCTTTGCAAGACACTGGGTGCAGGATGACTGTCATGGCACTGATGGGCTGGACTAGGATTGGCCTTATTAGAGTTCCTTGTGAATAATGTGCCGGCTGGAAATACCCTTGGGTAAGCTCCTTAAACTGCCGGAGAATAAGGCAATGAGATCAAGCTCCATGTATGTCCTGGTAGGGTTAGCCATAGCTTAGCCATGCAGATCTCCTGAATGTAATAACACCTGTGTCATTTAATAGTAACCTCTGTCCTGTTGCTTTGTATCATCTAGCAACTCATATGCAACAAGTTGTTCTTGCGACCGTCTCAGCCTTGCTGTGCCGTCGACCCATAGGGTACCTTGCCAAGGGATGCTGCGGTGCGCTGGGCAGCATCGACATCTATAGCGCGGCCTACCTTTTATGAGATGAGTAAGACTGGATATTCATTTGAATTCTCAGTATTCTCATCTTGTAAATAGTTTTTTTGCCCGTGTTGAGATTTAGGCGTACTAGTTGTACTTGCATTGAGGGCTGTGTTTGACTTTAAGCATACCTTGGGTATAATCATTTTTCCTACAAAATAGTGGACCAATCAGATTGCTTTGGTTCTGTGTAGTTTATACTAATGCTGGCTAACGTCACTACACCAATGAGAAGCTTCATACCCAGTATTCCAGCTACTGTATGCAACAGTCCCTGGGTTGTTTTAAACAAACCTTAATACATCAGGAAGTAATGAGAGTCTGCTATAGGGCACTTTAATTTTGTGCAATTAACAATACTGTACAAATAGAGTTGGATTGTGAATAGTTGTCTTCACCCCCTCCCACCCCGTTTTTATTCCCAGCTGGTCCAGACATTCTCCCGCTGCATTTTATGCTCATCAGATGAAGTGGACCTGGACGAGCTGCTGGCCACCAAACTCGTCAACTTCATGATGGACAACCACGAGAACGTGCTGAAGGTCCCTGTCGAGTTACAGAGATCTGTGCAGGAGCACCTGTCCCATCTGCGCAGTGCTCAGGTTACATACACTCACACACACTCACAGTCACTCCTGCATGCATATGTAAATTTCTGACCTTTACTTTCATGGGGATTTGTGGGCATTACCAAATGCAAATAAGCTGTATCGTGCACAAATTCACCATGGACACGCCCATGTAACCAAAACTTTTGCAAATCTGGGGGTGTTATTTTTAGTTCTTGGTTTTCGACAAACATTTACTCAAGGAATGAGAACTAACACTAATGTAGCACACCCACGTTATAGCAAAAAGGTCCTGGGTTCGAGTTTTTTGTTTCTGAAATTTTTTTCCTATACTTGCATGGGTTTCCGTTGGGTACTCAGGTTTCCTCCCACAGTCCAAAGGCATGCAGACATTCGGCTAATTGGCTGTTCCAAATTGCCGCTGGCCGTGAGTGTAAACACTAATTGTGTAGCCCATATTTACCCAGTCACGCCTCCTTGCAGATGGATGAGTAGATGGTGGGAGGAGTAGTTTATTCTGCTTGTTTTCATGAATGTTGCCTTTCATAATCTAGTTTATAAGATGAACAAGTAACTGTAAAGTGTCAGTCATCTATGTATTCAGTATATTTCAGTTATTTATTTGCATTTAAATGAATGCAAATATAAATGTATTACTTTTTACTAAAATGATGGCTTTTTGTATGATTCACGCAGTACCCTTTTCCAGGTATGCTAATGAATCACCTGTAAGACGACAGATTTCGCTGAGCCTGTGAGTCACCGGACATTCTGTTGTGTTTGTTAGATTAAGTATGCCGCTGTAGATACAGAATCCATGCCGGAATCGCCTCCTCACGCCTTCTGTAGACAAATGAGCAGGCAGGAATTTGAGGAGCAGAGAGTCACGAGCTCGCAGAGAGCACTAATGGAGCTGCTCGAAGGGATCATTCATGACAAAGTTATGAGTATAAAGGACAAGAAGAAGAAACTGAAACAGGTTTGAGCTTTCTGTGTTCATTAGTAAGGAATGTAAATATTCAGAAATGCCTGCCTTGATGTGAGGATAAACTAATTAGATTTTGGAGAGCATAGGTCAAAGCAGAGGGTTTCCTCTGGGTACACCGATTTCCTCATACAGTCCAAACACGTACCCATTAGGCCAGGGGTGGGCAATTAATTTTCCCAAGGGGCCACACGAGAAACAGGAAATGTTCTGGAGGGCCAGACCAATAGGCTGAACTAAATTAATTCATTTTCTGAACCACTGAATCCTAATTAGAGTAGCAGGGAGGCTGGCGACGATCTCAGCCGACTCTGGGCGAGGGCGGGGTACACCCTGGCCAAGTCGCCAGGCCATTGCAGGTCCAACACACACACAAACTCACCTAAGGGAGATTTGGAACAGCCAATCAGCCTACTGTGCATGTTTTTGGACAGTGAGAGGAAACCGGAGTACCCAGAGGAAACCCACATAAGCACGGGGAGAAAATGCAAACTCCTTTTTCACATGTTGCGGAGGCTCTTTTAGCGTAGCCAGTGGGGGCAAATGAGCGAATGACTTGTCTGACATTTGCTTTGAAAATACAACTATCCTGGTTTTCAAGGCTCTGACGTTTGCTTGCATTTCATGCACAAACTGGTATTTCCCTTGTCGTTTCACATTCAGCTTGTTCATGTATGTCATTATGTCCACAGTAAAATCTAAATCACAAAGCCAATCTGTGTCATTCAGTGTTCTCAAGTAGCTCCAAAAATGAAGTAATGTCCTGTGTGAGCTCCCTCGCTCGTTGACATACTTTCCCCAAACGTAACCAGCAGACATTAGAATGGTAAAGCAAGTCCACGTGATCAGCGCCAGGTTCTTCAACAAAATGAATAAACTGAAGATGGTGAAGTCCTCTCGCTGGAGTAAAGTTAATGAGTTTCACAACTGGCTTCACTACGTGGTTAAGCTGCAACACGGATTTACACCGTGCTTCCTGGTAAATTATGCAGTGTAGGAAAATTACCGCCTGCTCAGGGTTGTCCTCTTTCATCCTGTCCTGGATTCTTTTGAGCAGCCCGACGTTTTTTCCCATCAGATTTAGTGACCCATCTGTGGTAACGTTGGCGAGCGTATTCCAAGGTAACTCGTGCCTCTTTATGACTGCGAACACGCTGTTATATAAATCCTCTCCATGTGTTTTTCCTTTTAGAGATTCCATAGCCAAAAACTCCTCTGTTATCTCAAAGTTTTCATTAATCCCTCTGATAAAAATCCACTTTTTTGTTGAGCTTGCTAGTTAAGTGTTCGTCATTTAGTTCAACACATCAAGTCACTGCCCTGCGTGATAAGCAAATTTTTTCAAATTTGTTCTTGCTCTCAGGACATAAAATTACTGTCTCTACCATGCACTCACCTGCATGCCTAATGGAGTTGAAATGCTGTCTTTACAAGTCAAAGTGCAATGAATGCAATCATTCACATCAAACATGAATTCTGTACCAATCAATCTTTGGCGGGCCGGATTACAAAGACCAACGGGCCGGATATGGCCCGTGGACCGTATGATGCCCAGGTCTGCATTAGGCTATTTGGCTGTTCCAAATTGTCCCCAGGTATGAATGTAAGTGAGAATGTGTGTGTGTGTTGCCCTGCGATGGGCTTGTGAGATGTTCATGGTGGACCCTAGTAGGATTAAGTGGTTCGCCAAAATTAATGAATAAGAAGGTTAATCGTATGCCTTTAGCAGTAATACCTATTATTAGTTGTAAAATGTGTAAATATAAACTACAAAAATGTTGTTTTTTTTATGTTTCCGTGTTGTATTTCAACCCATAATCTTGAAGAGAGTTAAAGAGACACAGCTCTTACACCTGCTCAAGGGCTTGGAGGTCACCTGCGTCTATCAGGTTTTATATAATGTAAAACGTGAACTGTAACGTCTTGCTTGAGTGTGAGTTTTTTTTATCTAATATTTCTGTGTAGTCTATACCTAAACAATTATTCACCTCGGACATGGTGGATGTTACTGAATTGGATAGTGCACTCTGTGTTCTGTCTCAGGGATTATTCAAGGACGTTCACCTCACCTTTGGTGCATAATTGTGAAAATGGGATTAAAGGCAAGCCTTCCACACCCTCCTGTTACACGTAAACATGCATATATGTATTGATTATTAGGTGGTTTATACTTACAGTTTCGAAGTTGCAATCTACTAAAATCAGTCAAAATTAGGCAGTTTGAAAAGGCTGCTCGCCAGTGCACGCAATCGCGAGAATAAGCCGTGAATTCTTCAGTTAATGCAAGACAAGATAACAGTACAGTCATCCCTCGCTATATTGCGCTTCAGGTTCTGCGCTTAGGTGCCTCACGGATTTTTTAAATATATTCATCGAAAAAAAAAAATTTGGAAAAAAGTTCATGAAAATGCCGCGAGGGATGGCTACTGACTCAGATTTGGAGTCACGGTATTTATTAAACTTTATTTACATCTATTGTCACGCCACTTGGGGTGCTGTCGCGGGTTGTGGTGGTATGGCGTACCCCGCTGTTCACCTTCCGCACCTGTGGTCCATTAGAACGGTCTAGGAGCAGGATCATTGTTATTGTTCCTGTTCCTGTAGCTGTTACTGTTTCCTGTTCTTGATCCGGTTTGTTTATGCTTTTAGCTCCTGCCTATAGAGTCGGTTCTGTTCCTAGATTTATACCGTGTTTCCCTGAAAATAAGACCTAGCATGAATTTTCTGGATGATTTTAATATAAGACCCACCCTTAAAATAAGCCCTAGTTGATAGCGGGAAATAATGACGTGATAAATGTAGGTCAGGAATACCTAGCACGCTGTAGCAACAAGACACGTGAACCTACGGTAAATGCACATTTTCATCCCGAGACAAGATGAGTAAAAGAAAAAGGTATTCAATCAACAAGAAAGAAATCGTGGAGGAATCACAGGACATGAATCCTACTGCTTTTTTAAAGAAAATAATTTGGATCTCTGAATGGTACGGAAATGTCGATCAGACTACAATGAACTCAATCAGCATGTGAACAAGGGAAATGCAAAGAAACGCAAGTGTGGATCCGGTCGACGACCACAGTATTCAGTGTTGGAAAACGTAATCTGTGAATGGGTTGCTGAACAGAGAGAAAAAGCATTGGTTGTTCACAGGGCTCAACTGGCTATGAAAGTGCACGAGAATAGCCCGAGTGTCATATTTTGGAGTGAAAATTAATATAAGCCCGGTCTTATTTTCGAGGAAACTGTATGTACAATTACACGTATGCATTTTATATTATTTATATTTTATTTACATCTTGTGCATTGTTTTTGAATGTTTAATTGTTATTATAAGCATTTATAGCATTGACTATGTGTTTATTGATATCATATACACATATACATGTATGTATACATCAGTCAGGGGGGTCGAACCTACTTGATCCTACTTTGATCCTACCGTGGAAATTCAGTCTTCACGGGGGGTATCGACCCCCCCCCTTAACCACGAAAAGTCAGGGATCCCTGTATTTCACCTCTAAATATCAGGATGGAGTGAAATACAATACTTTCATATGACCTGTAAGTTGTCGACACATTTACATGTTCCACTGCACAGCAAACTATGGGCCTCTACCTGTGAGGGATCCCTATTTACAGATATTAAACTAATAAATCAGATATAGACAGATTTCAGTGTTGTCAACCATTAGTCACGTGACTAATGTAGCACACATACTGAATGCTAAACATTTCCCGGCATTATTGTTTACACATGACACATTCGAGTAATGGCTATGATTAAACTGACGTTTAGGCTTGAAAGCAGGACAAAATATGTTGAAACTTGTCAGTTAAGGATGCCACCCTTTACTTTAATAAGCTGACTTTAAGTACAGGTGAACGACCCTTGCAGTATTCCAGAAAACGGGTGGTCAACCAATGTGATGTTGTGGCCCAACCTTCAATGGCCAGATATACATACCTAGAGGAAAGACCAAGTCAATTTACTAAGGAAAGTTTGAAAGCATACAAATCATTAGAAGCCTACAGTTATTTGGTGTGTGGACATATACAGATAGTTAGATATAGCGTTATATTGGCGGAGTACTGTATTGTGAAAGCAAACGTTTTGCCAAGTCAATCATAGGGTCATAACATGAACTTGTATGAAGACTTTGACATAATCCATGAGGAGAATATATATATATATATATATATTACAAAATGTTAAACCTACACCGCTGGTACCGACACTGACAGGCGAATAACACTTGTGCTTACCGTAAAAATACCCTAATAGTGCCTATATCGACCTTTTGTCACAATACTAAAAATCTTTGTATAAAAGTGCACGACTGTGACACAAAAAGCTACTTTAGTATTTATTTATTTTTTAATACTAGAATACGATGTAGGCTTAAACTTACCTGATATGAAATCTACTTTTCTTTCGGCTTCTCCCATCAGGGGTCGCCGCAGCGAATCATCTGTTTCCATCCATCCCTGGTCTCCACATCCTGTTGTCTCACACCAACTAACTTCACATCCTCTCTCAGTGCATCCATGTACTTTCTCTTTGGTTCCTCTCGGCCTCTTACCTGATATGAAATGAGCACCGCAAATATGTGCATTCTTTATTCGGCCCTCTGACCAGTTTTCCTGACTAGTTGCACATAACCATAACTGTCTCCTATCTTGTTGAGATGTGTCCGGACTTGCGGGTATCTGCAAAAGGTCTGGGGTTGTTTGTAGAGCCAACAACACAACATGAAGGCATGCTGTCATAAAAAAGAAGACGAAAAGTTCACTCCGCGATGCTTCTATCAAACCAGTAAACTGTGTGTTTTGCACCCAGTCTGCGCGCACATACCTAATTAAGTATGCTAACTTCACATGAAATCCATGTATATCATTCATTCATTCAGTTTCTGAACCGCTTAATCCTGTTGCCCATCTCAGCCGACTCTGGACGAGGGCATGGTGCACCCTGGGCATCTTGCCAAGCCATCGCAGGGCAGAAATATGCTGATGGTTATGGAGCCTGTTCTTGATGAAAGTTAGCAATGGTTCTTTTACATGCCTCTCACCACAGACAGTGAGGGACATGGACGGCCTTTGATAAGCCAGTTAGCTGCACTGGGAGGACAGCACTGACAACCCTGTGACAGTGGGGCTTGAACCCTCAACCTTAGGATCAGTGGGCCAGCACCCTACAGATTAATTAGAGAGAAACTAGTTAAATTCTGAATAAAATAAAACTAGACACATCTCCACATAATACAAACTTCCGTTCATTTACACCAGACAAACATCAGCTCATTTACAGGAACATAAATCACTGCTAATTTGTGTGCTAATTACCTCTGTACTTACTGATTGATACATGTGGATCATGTGTTGACTTTTCTTTGTATAATGTCATCCCCTTGTGTGCAAATTTATTAGTTTTTCTTTTTAAATGCATTTTAATGTGCAAAGACGTATCGAGTGAATTCATGCTTTTAATAAGTCAACCTTCAATTATTACAAAGGATTGTACATGAAGAACTCCTGAAACCCTCTGATAACAGGACAGCTTAAACATTGGGAAGACAGATGCAAAAAAAAAAAAGATTTCATCAGTAACATAGTGCTGCAGCTAACAGGGGCTGAGGTGAGCCCAGGACATGAATGAATGAAAGCTGGGAATGAGGCACACTTGGAGTGAAATTATTATTTTTTAAAAATGTAATATTTTTTTTGTCATTCATGTCCCCTAGTTTTGATGTTGTGCTCCAGGCAGGAGATACAACTTCTAACTTGCTGTTATTGATCCATGTTCTACTGCAGCAGTTTAATCTGACATCCTGACATCTCGCCTACTAATCTTTTAATACTGTACTCTTTCTTCACCTCAGTTCCAGAGATCATATCCTGAGTTGTACCGCAGACGCTTCCCCACACCTGAGAGCGAAGCTTCAGTTTTCCCAGACAGGTCTCAGAAGCTCAAATCCCAGTTGATGTTCTTCACCCTAAAAAAGAAGGCTTCACAACCTTTCCAGAGGAGCTGGAGCTTCCGCGCTTGAATCAAAAATACAGTTTGCTCATCACAAAGCTGCCACGTGCTGTTAAAAAAACACCAACAAAAAACAATGTTAATAAACCCTGCAGCTTCTGGCTGGTGCAGTATGGAATTGTTCTTGTTTATCTCATGTCATGCATAACTGCTGCAATCCTTTGGTTATACTTGAAAAATTATCTCTGGATTCTGGACTTGAGTACATCTCTACATCTCGTCATCTCGTATAGTGATCATGATGTCCAGGGATGACTGCTTGAAGTCTTCGATCTCAAATAACATCTCACTACACTTGTCTTAAAGTGTGTGTGTGTGTGTGTGTGTGTGTTTTGGCCTTGCCATGGTCTGGCTGTTGACCCTGCCTTCACCAGTGTCAGCTGAAAAAGGCCCATCCTCCCTGTAACCTTAGTAGGAATAAGCGGTTTGGCAAATGAGTGATGAGAGAATCTTCTCATAAATATCTCTCACCTGTTATAGACACAAAAGAAACCACACCCACCTACGAAAGTACCTGTAAGTTATGTTTGTATTTTTTTTTCCCAAACAAATCAAATGTTTTTTTTTTCCTTTTTTTTTTTGAAACATTTAAAATAACTTTATTTAAAAGTAGTCTTTTAATGTTGTGTATTTTTGCTGCAGTATTAATTTTTTACTTGTAAACACAGTGTAGTGATTATTTTGGACTTTTAATTTTTTTTGAGTGGTTATTTTTATATTATGTTTTTTCAGAATTAACCCTGTAAGATATTTTCATTAATCCAACTAAAGTGTATTTCATAATGGAAAACCCTTTAAGACACTGCTTGTCGTTTTTAATTTGTAAAGTAAACGATACGATGGCTCAAACTGTATCATTTGAAATGCTGGAGTTACTGTTACTGTTTGAAATGTATGGTGATCACTACTGTTAAAAAAAGAAATAAATGATACAAATGAAGAAACTACATGCACATGGAAGTGATTTTGTTTTGTTAGTGTTAAACCTGTCCCTGGATTTAAAGTACATGCCAGTTTCAACAATTGAACATTACAAACCATAAATGTGCATTTAATTGGCGATCTGAATGCAGCAAGACTTACGTTTTTACCATTCATTCATTTTCATTCGTTTTCCAAACCGCTTATTCCTAGTTAGGGTCACGGGGAAGGCTGGCGCCCATCTCAGCCAACTCCAGGCGAGGGCAG
>JAQNCB010000008.1:16423214-16433332 GCA_030068295.1 Euristhmus nudiceps | reverse complement strand
CTCGGAGTAGAACCGCTGCTCCTCCGCGTTGAGAGGAACCAGTTGAGGTGGCTCGGGCATTTGGTTAGAATGCCCCCTGAACGCTTCCCTGCTGTGGTGTTTCAGGCATGCCCGACCAGGAAGAGACCCCGGGGTCAACCTAGAACACGCTGAGGGGACTATGTCTCTCAGCTGGTCTGGGAATGCCTTGGTGTCCCCCGGGAAGAACTACAGGAAGTGGTCGGAGAGAGGGACGTCTGGACCTCACTGCTTAGGCTGCTGCCCCCGCGTGGTGAACTGCTCAGCATGTAACTCACCTTTGCTCAGTGTTGACTGAGATAGGCTCCAGCCTCCCCTCAGCCCTTGTAGGACTAAGAAGTCTGACAAATAAGTGGAAGACTGAGGGAGTAATATTAATAAATACTTAATGAGATGGCAGGGGTTTGACCTTTGAAAATCACTCAAGGCCAAAGGTTAGTGTCTCAATTGAAAGTCCATACATGGATTCCTATTAATATTCCATAACAGTATGTCTATGCACACTCATTTCAACTTGTTGAGCAATCACAACTCTGTGACCTTGATTTTCATTTTTCAAGGTCACTCAGGGTCAAAGGTAATTTTCTGTTCTGAATATATATGGTTTCTTATTAGTGTTCTATAGTAACTGCAATTCTGTCAATGCCCATTTCTAAGTTATAAGTGCTCTCTGTCCAAAATTTTTCAACCTTGGTCTGACCTTCAGCTTTGACCTTGACATTGAAAATGAAGTTCTTCTCTGGGACTCGAGAAATCAAAAATCGACTCAGGTGGAGTAGTGTCCGCATCACGTCTAGTGAAAATCTGTGCATGGGTGCGGGCAGGATTTTGTTCAGAGACCGTTTTGCGGTGAGGATAAAGATCACTTTCATCTCACTCATTTGCTGAACCCCTTAATCATACCAGGGTTGTGATGAGGCCAGGGCCTATCTCAGCCAACACTGGGTGAGGGCGAGGCATACCTTGAGCAGCTAACGCAGGTTAACTCGCGAGCGTGCATATACACACACACACACACACACACACACACAACCATTTACATTCAAGAAACTGGTGTACCTGGAGGAAACCAATGTAAGGAATGTAATGGAAAGAAGAGCGAACACACAGAAACGCCCCCGTCGAACCTGGGATTCGAACCCAGGACCTTCTTGTTACTGTGCGGTCTTGTCCAGAGATAAAGACCAAATTAAATAAAGAAGAAAGTGTTAAATATAACAATATAAATAAAACTACATTCCTACTTCATTTTTAGTGCTTGAATGAAAGAAATTACTTCATCCGCTGCCACGTACACTTTGGAATTCATTTCTGGGTAATGATCGCCTAAATCCACATTGGTGAATATGCTGTATACATTATTCATAGGATCTGCATCCACTGCTGACGTCATGCTCCGTTTTGTCTCTTATGTTTCGGCATCAGCACTCTATATCCCTGTAATCTGATTATACTTTATGAGCAGTGTCCCTCTTCTTAGAATTGTTCTGTGTATCATGCGCTACACAAGGACTCTCACTGACAATACTCATTCAGGGTTAGATTTCTGTAGGGGTTTGAAGTTTTTACCATAGTTAAAAGGGCAATACAAATTAAGATGAATCAAAACAAGCTTGTCAAATTAAGATGAATCAAAACAAAGTGGTGTAGTGCTTAGCATGTCTGCCTCACAGCAAGTAGGTCCTGGGTTCGGTGAAGCATTTTCTATGTGGAGTTTGTATGTTTTAAATGTGCTTGCTCATGTGGGTTTCCTCTGGGTACCATGGTTTTATCCAACAGGCCAAAGCCATAGACATTATGCTAATTGGCTGTTCGAGATTGCCCCTAGGTTCGAGTGTGTGCGTGTGTGTGTTGGATCGAGCACTTGTTTGCAAATAATAATAATAATAATAGGGCAGAGACCCAGTCCTCGCTTGGAGTCGGCTGAGATGGGCACCACGACCCCAATTAGGATTAAGCGGTTCAGAAAATGAGAGGGAGAGAGAACAATAGGGCAGAGGAGCAGTGGTGGCAGAGTGCTGGCTTACTGATCTTGAGGTTGGGGGTTCAAACCCCACTATTACCGATTTGTCACTGCTGTCCCCCCCAGTGCAGCTAAATGGGTTAGCAAATGCTGGCCATGTCTCTCACTGTCTGTGGTGAGAGGGATGTAAAAGAACCATTGCTGACTTTCGTCAAGAGTAGGCTGCATAGTATAGCGTGTTTCTGCCCTGCGATGGCCTGGCGAGCTGTCCAGGGTGTACTCTGCCCTCGCCCAAAGTCAACTGTAATAGGCCCCAGCCTCCCCGCGACCCTAATTAGCGGTTCAGAAAGTTAAAGCAATACATAACCCTAATTCAAAAACTGAATGAACGTTTCCTCGGGACCTTTACCTCACATTTCAACATAGAACAAAATGTATATGCATTTTGTAATTATTATATTGGTGAAAATACAGCAAAAAATCCAGTCCGTGTACGCTGACACATTTCCCCATGATGCCTCGCTACTGTGACGTTGAGATCGCTCCACACAGAGTTGGTTTGTTTACATGGTATTTGAACGCATTTATGCGCGGTGTGCTTGTTTAAGGTTTTTAATCGTAGACTAATCAATTTAATTGTAACATAATCATAATGTATCAATTCAATAACTATTTTATGGCTATAAAACGTTTACTACAGCTATAGCTGCGACACAAAAAAAAAGCATCAATAATAACCTCATAAAATTGCAATATTATTTAGGAATACAGCCACATTTTACTCACCAAAAGCCTTTTTATTTGTACACAAAATCCATCCTTTCTTTCCTCAAGAAGATTTCAATTACTCTGTTATACAGATTATCCGTGCGATCAGCAATAGCAGTGATCAGGTCGTTTTGTATTTTGCCCGACGTCCCACTAAACACTTGGGGACAGGTGGTAATGTAAATCCGTGTTGCTCTCAGCAATAAGAGAAAGAAGCTCTCAGATAGTTTCCTCTGTTGTTGTAAAAGAAAAAGAAAGCTTGCCCAAATAAAGACACAGTCTATCAATCCATAAATCCAATTTTGCTCCAAACACCATGCCGATTTGTGACAAATAACAAGCACTCAAAAGCAATACAGCTAGCAGTGTTAAGCCTGTGAGCCAGGCAGAGATGACAGTGGGGCGGTGCCTACGTCATGTTCTCATAAATGCCACGAGATTTAAAATGCAGATGGCGGCGCTCTCTATTGGAATTCCAATGAACTAAAAGGCTTTTCTTTCCAAACATGACATTCATACTCCTAAGATACATGCACTATAAGACTTTATTATGTTAATACTTTCAAAAGGGAAAGTTTGAAAATAGGGTTATGTTTGGCTGTAATGAATGAGTGAATAATAGTGAGGTGCAGTGGCATAGTTCTTAGCACTGATCCCCTCAGAACAAGAAAGTCCTGGGTTCAGGACCCATGCCTAATGAGAATTTCTTTATGGAGTTTGTATGTTACTTACATCATTGCATCACATGGGTGTCCTTTGGGTATGCCGGTTTCCTCCCACAGTCCAAAACTGTGCACATTAGACTAACTGCCTCTTCCAAATTGCCCCTAGATGCGAGTATAACTGTGAATGGTTGTGTGAGTTGCCCTGTCATGTACTGGCGAGCCCGTGCAGCATGTACCCCGCCTTCAGCCAGAGTTGGCTGAGATAGGGCTCAGTCTCTCCACTACTCCAGGAGGATTAAGCTGTTCATCAAATGTACGACTGATATTCTGTGTGATTCTAATCATTTCTGTTCCTTCATTAGTTAAATGCTCCAAAGAGATTTTTCAAAGTCAGAAAAGCAAAGCGGTTATTGAACGATGCACAAGTGAGATGGTGAAATATAAGCCAGATTACTGACGTCAGCAGCACGTCTTTATTTTTTATTGCCTAGCCCTGTATTTCTGTTACAACACAGTTACTGTTCCCTGGAAAGCCGCATTTGAGGAGCTTTCATGCCGCTGGAAGAATAAATTGTGCAAAGAGGAGAAAAAACATTCTTCAGATGTTTGTGCAACCTGTCTTTACTTTTTTTTATCGACCACTTCAGTCATTCCACTGTGCCTTTGTGATAAACGTGTTTTCCACTCCTCGGAAATAGCGCCTTCAGTTCAAATCACATTTAAAAAATTGAAGTAATTCAGACAAAGCCAGCTGTAAAAATCGCTCCCATAACCTTTGATATTTAAACTCAAACAGGCTCGTGAGAGTTCTCCAGAAAGCTGTAATGAATTCTTGTGGGCCTCTGTGCGAAGGCATTGAAAGCTTTGTGGGCTGCCTGTGCGTTTATCCTTAATGTACCATTCGTCCTGCCCTGAATTATTGAGGAGGCGCTTTTACTGAAACATACTGCCTTAGTGCGAATACGCCAGCAATAAATCAATCAATAAATAAAAAGAAAGTTTGGTTTAAGCTCAGCATTTTTAGAATGTGTTGGAATTTGAGGCTTGATGACGGTGCAGTGTGTGGGAAGCGATGTCACCTCACGGCCCAAGCGTCCCCAGGTCAGTCCTGAGCTGTGGTTGCTCTTTGTGTTCTTCGTCCTCTTAATTTTTTGTAATATTCTGGTAAGTAGATTTATATTGGCAAGTGTGTGAAAGGTGTTTGGACTGGTGTCCCATCTACGCGATATTCCTGCATCATTCCTAGTGTTCCTGGGATACCAGGGTTCCCAATCTACTGCCATTCCAACCACAACAAACTGCTAAGTGAAGATGAACGGATAGCTGAATATGTAAATGGAAACCAAGTAATAAACAGAGTGTGAGGTCTGTACAGAGAAATCTCAGCCTAAGATGTACAGTAAAAAAGTTAGGATTTCTCCCTACAGACCGAGCAAACAAGGTTAATAAGTAGTTTAATAAATAGTTTGAGGGGCAGGTGGCGTAGTGGTTAGAGTGCTGGGCCCATGATCAGGAGGTCGTGGGTTCGAATCTCGGTGAGACCCCCACTGTGCTAGGACCCCTGGGAAAGGTCTTAACCACGTGTGCCTCTGTCCACCCAGCAGTATAAATGGGTACCAGTAAAAATACTGGGAAGGAAACCTGCGACGGACCAGCGTCCCATCCAGGAGGAGTTGAACTCCTCGTCGCTTCATGCTACAGAAACCAGGATAAGGACCGGCCTGATGAGCCACTGGGCTCGGGTGGAAAAGCCCACAGACTTTACTTACTTACTTTACTTAATAAATAGTATTTTAAAATAGTGGCCTTTTTATTTTTTATTCTCATTTCTAAGTGTATTTTACTCACTCACTTGCACACTTAAAGGGGTGATCACACTTGAGGTGTGATTAAAAAGCGACTGACCCGATTTGATTTTTTTCTTGATTTTTTTTTTTTTTAGCAAATTTTAAGTTTGTGTCAAGTTGTTTTGTGACTCCACATGCAAACAAATATTTTACGGCTTAAATACATACATCTCACAAAAGTTGTGAGAAGGCCGCGTGACAAGTCTCAAACATGTCGCTTTTTGTTGTGAGCGAAAAACGAATCATTTGCGAGCAAAACGTCAACTTTGTGACCTTTAAGGCAAAGGCATGGTACACCCTGAACAGTGCACCAGACCATTGCAGAACAGCAAACACTACAATTCATGCTCACATTTATATCTAGGGGCAATCTGGAACAGCCTAATGTGCATGTTTTTAAACTGTGGGAGGAAAGCGGAGTAAGATAAAACCCAGAACAAAGAAGCGAAGCATCAATTACTGCTTTCACAAGAGCTCAGTGTGTGTCTGTGTGTGTGTGTTTTGGATGCAGACCCTGGTGCTGATAATAACACATTATAAATAGAACCTTCTGTGTCAGAACTAGACAGAGATGTTACTGTCAAGTTCAAAAGTCTGTTGATGTGGGTTTTTTTTTTTTTTTTTTTTTAAATCATCCAGCTGTCTGCAATGACTCAGCACTTAACAATGAAGCATCTGAGCGGCCGTTGAGTTTTAGTACTCCTCACTTTATTGCAGTAAATAGCTGGAGCCTATCTCAGCCGGGGTACACCCTGAACATCTCGCCAGACCATCACGGGCCAGAACACACAACCATTCACAGTCCCATTGACAAATACAGGCAACTTGGAACGCAATTAGCTTCATGTGCATGTCTTTGGAATGTGGGATAAAACCCACACAAGCACAGGAACACCTTCACCATGCCCAGGACTCGAACCCAGGACCTTCTTGCTGTGAAGCGGACGTGCTAACCGCTATGCCGCCATATCACCTTCGGTGCTAATTTACAAACCGCTAGAAATGTTTTTTTTGTTACAAACTACTTCAGAGTATTTCTGTTAGTGTATTAAAAAATAAAATGTCATAGTTCATGTTGTTCATGATTTCTTTCTGTCCTTTTTTCATTCTTTTAGGTAAGTCACTGATGTGGTGGATTAGTATGCTGTTGTATCAGTTGGTAAAGTATTGCATTATTATTATTTAATGAATTAATGAATGTAGTTTTTTCATTGGAGCTCTTCTGTGTCCTTTCTAAAGGGTGCAGAATTTAGTGACTTAATTAGGACTACAGATGCATACATGTCATTCTGTGCTTTGACAAGTAAAGTGCTTTTGACCTTTTAAATGGTTGTATGGCTCGATTGTCCTGTTTTATTGGTGGGTTTGAAGTAACAGTTGGCAGGTATGCTATTTTAAAATAATAATACTTGACTAGCATGCTATATGGTTAAATAGGGTCTTACCTATACATTTCAAAACACATTGTCATGGTCACTTCCTGATTCACTGACAAACTGCATTCAGCTGGGATGCATTAGTTAGCGCAACCAGGAAGTGAATATAAGGCCTTTTATATTTATCATGGTCGTTACAGGCTCTGTGTTCTGGGTTTTTGTTTTGCTCCTGAGTGCCTTCAGTTTCAGCTGTAGGCTTTAGAGTTCTTGGTTAGCCAGCTAGGTGTCTGTTTCTGATTATGTGTTTCAGTTCTTGTTTTGTGTGGGTTGCCAGTTCCTAATAAATGCCTCATCCAGCGATTGTGTCTGTATCCCATACGGGTGTTAAGGGTATGCCACAAGTGACCAAAAGTCAATGAACCACAAAATGAGCGATGAGAGGTGTAATTTTCACAAGTGACGTGAAGTGCTCTGCAACTGAGTCAAATCCGTGCGGAACTTTATCACGACATAGTTCAAGCAATGACCAATCAGAGCTGTGGGATACTGTTGATTGACAGATTCCACCAAACAATGAGTTCTCCCAAAACATTATCTCTTGGGAAGCACGTTTATTGACTCAGCCCACATCAACATGGAAAAACATCTCATTATTAATGTGTGCTTTACGACTTCACACAGAAATTTAACAAATGCACTTGGGTCCACATTTAAGAAACGGTTGTCATTGCGCCGGAGTGTGTATTTATATATGTTTAACTCTTCCCATTTCATTATCCACAAGAGTCACCTGGTAATAATAAAGATAACAGTAGGATATTTGTGATGATAATATGAGATAAAATAAATGAATAATATAAGAGAAGGATAATAAAAGCTCTCGTTGATCTACTTTTGGAAACTTGCTGTATATTAAGTATCAAGAGCTGACGACACATAGGCGGCAAAGTTGCTCACCACTTCCGGTGTGGGCGATTCCTTATGGTCAGTGCTGTAGTGGTCAAAAAATAATTGAGTACACGATGGCAGCGAAGTGACCGAGGCACGCGGGGTGGTGCTTTGAAACTATTTAACACTTCATCTCCTCGTCTGGAAGGGGCTTTGAAACTATTTAGCACTTCATCTCCGCTTTTTATTTACATATTCTTGGAAATTTACGTTGATCAACTATAAAGTAGACCAAATTAAGTCAGTAGACGCAAGTCGGCCACTAAAACAAGTGGGTAGATGGCGTGTTCCGGCGTGTACCTACTACAGCACTGCTTATGGTTCAGTGTCCTCAAACTTTTTTTTGCCAGCAATCTGTCCTTGCAAAGGATCAAGCAGCAGATACACCCCAGTAGTCAGACAGACATATTTATATATTTTCAATTATTACAATTATTATCTGTGATGTGTCTGTCATGTAATGCCTACATGGAATGCCTGTAGTAGGTCAATCAATAAAACAGTCTTTCATGTGTGAAATGAAATACTATGGGGTGCGGTTTAGCTCAAAGCTATTTGTAAAACATGTTGTTAGTGCAGGCTAATGCATCATGGGGACAATATTCCCTTAATTTTGTTAATATTTGTCTTGAGGCCGTAAATCCAGCAAACATTTTGTGTTGTGCCACCTTAAGTGTCACTGAACCAAATCGTTAGAGTTGTCAACAATGTCCTTACTGAAATGGCGATTCATTTTCCTTGTTTATATATCCTTGTTCAACAAGCAGAACCTGATTACTTTTGATAGTAGATAAGCTAGCTTGTTATTTAAAGTACTAGGAGCGTTATAATCCAGCTTTATTTAATACTTGGTGTTGCTAACTTGACGTGCCGAGGAGCAACAAGTCAAAGCTTGATTATTTCACACTGTAATTCATGTCGGCTTTCTCAGCACACTGACACAGTGTTGGGGTTTTCTCATACACTTATGGTAATGCAGTCTTAATAAACCTTCCCATGGAGCAGAAAAAAACACAGTAGAAAAAAAGTAAATAAATAAACATGCATGGGGGGAAATGCAATAGCATAGAAGTTGAATCTCTTCCCGCTGCACATATTCTACTGATATTCCAGTCCAAATGACTGCTTCTCCCTGATCCAGTCAATTCCAAAGATCTGGTAACTGAAGTGGCCACTGAAATTTGCTGAGCTCACTGTTCATGACGCCAGGTTGAGAAAATTGTGTCGAATTAATATAAATGATTAGATTACTATATACATTATTGCACAATATGATGCTGGAAACAGCTATTATAAGATGGCTAAATTGTGACCGAGAGCAGTGGTGGCTCGGTGGTTAAGGTGCTGGCTTACTGATACGAAGACCGGGGGTTCAACCCTCGTTATCACCAAGTTGTCTCTACTGTGCACCTAACTGGGTTGTCAAAGGCCAGCCATGTCTCTCACTCTGGTGAGAGGCATGTAAAAGAATCATTGCTGTCATTCCTAAAGAGTAGGTCATTGGGTTGCCATCGGTGTGTTTCTGCCCTGTGATGGCCTGACGAGCTGTCAAGATTGTATTCTGCCCTCGCCCAGAGTCGGCTGAGATGGGCACCATCCTCCGTGCGGCCTTAATTCAGAAAATCAATGAATGAATAAATTGTGACCATTAAGGGACACCAAGAACACAGTACCCGCTGTTAAATGGGGCACGTGTTGTTTAATGGTCAGATAAGCAGGATTAAGACCGGAATGGTTGCTGGTTGGATTCCCAAACTGGCAAGAAAATTTTGTGACCGGGGGGGGGGGAGACACACACGCAGGCACCTCTTTCTCCACCTTCACAGTTGAAGTGTTCTTGAGCAAGGCGCCTAACCAACAACTGCTCCCTAGGCATGCGATGTGGCTGCTCACTGCTCTGAGTGTGTGTTCACTGTTTGTGTGTGTGTGTGTGTGTGTGTGTGTGTGTGTGTGTGTGTGGGTGTATGCGCGTGTGCGCGCGTGCTTATTTTGGATGGGTTAAATGCAGAGGCAAATTTCCTATATTAATATCATGTATCAACGTAAAATAATAATTAAAAAACCCCAACAAATGTGCCAGTGAAAACCAGGGTTATCTCAAGCCTACCCTGAGGCTAGTAGCCTGGGGCTTTAAGCCTCGATCCGAAATGATCTGAAATTGATGACGTCGATGTTTTAGAGAAATCTACTCATGCAGATTAGTGTTTGCTGAAACAAAACAGCTGCTCCAAGAGCTCATGCCTCAACATGGAATGGATGGCTGAAACTAGTTTAGGTGGAGGTGTGAATTAAGCACCACTGTGGTTGTCTAGAATGTGCATTAGGGCTTCAAAATCAGTGTCTGGATGTCTAATCCCTGGATCACGAGGGCAGAGATGGTGATATGGCAAGTAATTCCATTTCTTTCATTGCAGTGTACAATATTAGCAGTTTAATGTATTAAAAGGTTGACAAATTTCCCTGTACCATATTTTCCGGACTATAAGTCGCAGTTTTTTCATAGCTTGGCCAGGGGTGCGACTTATACTCCAGT
>JAQNCB010000008.1:16409683-16420263 GCA_030068295.1 Euristhmus nudiceps | reverse complement strand
AAGAACACTGACCTTGGCCTCTGCTAAGTTGGTAACAGGACATAATGTGAATTTACTTCAACATCAGGCTGGTTTTGAGGTGTATTCTCACTTGCATGTCGCAGTGCATTGTGTTTGCTTGTGAGCTCAGTGTGAGGCTGGCGTCAGGATTCGAACGCTCAGTACGAGTTAAGATGTGACCTCTATTCCTGCTCCACTGTGTACATGCACTGGGAACGCTTGACATTTCTGTTTTCCAGCGAGTGAGAATGGCAGGTGACAGCTACTTACCGCACGCGCACACACACCCTGTGTTTCTATCTTTGTGATGAATTCAATGAATAATGACCCGAGACCCTCACTTAACCACAATCATCACAGCTAAATGACGAACCCTGACCTTTATCCGAACCCTAATTTAAACCTAATTCTAACCTGAGCCCTAATACCAAGTCTTAATTCTCAAGCAGCTCTTTGAAGAAATGAGGACCAGCCAAAATATCCTCAATTTTTAAAAAAGTCCTCACATTGATGGGTAAAATCACACACACACACACACACACACACACACACACACACACACACACACACACACACACACACACACACTCAATGTTTTTTGCCTTGCTATTTTTGTGAGATCCATTTACTAATCCAGATTATGCCTACACATCAATTTACATCTGAGTTTAACCTTAGCAAAGAAAAGAAATCAAAACACCCCTTTCGGGTCTTGTAGTTGATTTGGGTCTTATAGTTGATTTGGGAGAAAAGCAATAGGAAAATGTCTCCACCAAGATAGAAAAACATTATCAGACACAGACTTTGCTGGCCTTTCCTCCCCTTGTGCTTTGTTACATAATGCAGGGCTGCTGTCAAATTTTTGTAGTTTTACACCATATTATTACCTAACTCATTGTTCTCATTAATAATCTGGAGCTGTAAATTCCACCAGCTGTGTTTCATTCATATTTATTTAATTCTGTTTTCAGTGCTATTACAAATAGCTGTATTTTACTCCAATATCACTCATCAAGGCTGCAGTTTGGGTTTAGGAGGTTTACTCATTAAAAAAAAATTCTGAGAATTAAAATCTATGCGTCAGTGGAGTATTGTGTCGAATTGGCATCTTTTGTGTAATGGAACAACTGACATGACAGTGTTTGGTAGTGCTACATACTGACATCTAGTGGCTTAATGGCAGCATGGCATCTATTTTTTTTTTTTTTTTTTTTAAGGAGAGTAAATCACCATCTCTGTCTGCTATGTACTATTAACTGACATCTACTGTATAAAACTAGGCTAATCAGTATTTATTGCTATCTAGATGTGTGATAACTCTCTCACTCATTTGCTGAAGTGTTTAATCGTATTATGGTCACAGGGAGGTTGAGCCTCTGTCTATGTCAGCTGACAATGGGTGAAGACAGGTACACCCTGAACAGCTCGCCAGACCAACACATACAACCATCCACACTTGTATCCGTGCCTAAGGTCAAGTTCATAAGCACCTAGCGGAGGTAGATTGCATTCTATATCTGATTTTACATGGGCAGCAGAAACAAATTGCGTTTGAATCAAGTTGCACCCATTTTCCTGCCTGTTTACACAGCCACTCTTAAATCGCTGGCACGCTGGAAGTTAGAGGGACAATATGTAATCAAACTACCGGAGATGAAATGCTCATGTGCACCAAAAGCCAACAAAATGGCCTCATAACCGTGACGAATGCTACTGCACGCATTTAAAACCTCCTCCTTTTCACCGATTGTGTTCAGACGGCAAGTGCACCTGAAGCAGGATGTTCTGAAGCAACTTGTGTCACCTTGAAAAGTGGAGCAAGTTGTGGGCACTGATGGCAAGTTGTTCCAGCAGAAGGATGGGGAAACTAGTTGCAGGAGCAGGTTGTTTTAGCGCAAGTGCAGCTGATGACATTGCCTCTAGTATTACTTCAGAAAGTAACCTTTTCTTTCCCAACTCTTCGCTCTGTGCGGTGGCCAAATGTTCAACCCAGACTGTCAAATGTTCTTCTGCAAGGAGCTTCCTCTAGCTGCCAAAGGGTGATTTAACTCGAGCAGCTGTAACCCATCAAAGCATGAAATGTCTACTAATCCTGCGTAATTCCTACTATTAACTGTTTCTATTCTCGCAGCCCTACACCAGTGCTCACTACATTTTGCTGAAATCTACTGAAGCCAACGCATGATGATGATTCTTTTATTTATCGTCTGTTTTCATGTACATTTAGTATTCTGTTTTTCATTTTAAAACCCATGTGGACTTGATGGCTCATCACAGATTTGCATTGTGCTTAAGTGCTTTGGGAGGTCATCCGGGTGTAGAGTGCGGTTTGGGATCTGGCCTAAAGTGACAATAGCACGCAAAAGAAGTCTACAAAGACCTGCGCTAATGTAGAATAAATAGGCTCATTAAAATCCTTTACCACAGATCACGTACTATGCTTGTGGTGTGAGTTATACAAGAAGTTTATGACCCCACTATGGTTTGTTTGTTTTTCAGCGCTTGCTATAAACCCTACTCAGTTAAAAATGGTGACAAAATGAAGCACAATGGGTCGCTATCATCATTGTAAATAATGATAGCTAACATTTAGTTGGACATGGCAACCAAAACAAAGAACTGGAAAATGACTACTAGGACTCCCACGAATTTCAAGAATGTAAACATTCCAGCATTTATTTGGTGTTCATTTATTTGTGATTTGTTATCAACACGGTTATTTGCTGCCAAGACGAGTGCACTGACAGGGAAGTTGTGCTCAGGCCATCCGGGGTCAGTGCAGGAGGAGATAGAGTCCTGTGGTCCTTTGGGAGGAAATGTTGTCCTCGTTATCTTATTCCGTTACATCCCGAGTGACTACGCAAAAGCCAACAGAGGCTGATAGATAGTGTCTTGCCTAACTGAATTTCTGCTTTGATACAGCATGTTAAGGTTAAGTGTTACAGGATTATAGGATCTGTCAGAAAGCTGGTCTTGTCTCAGTTTTGATCACATGAGGATGATGTCAAGCACTGAGATCGTTTTTTGGCAGGAAATTTGTCAGTGTAACCCTGGGTTTACACTGGGGCTATGATGTCTATGGTCTCTTTGATTTGAGAGAATCATGATGAGTATGTGGGGTTGTGAGATCGAGTCGTGATGATCTTAAGGGAACTTGGTGGAATCGTGATGATTGTGTCAAAATTTTGTGCTGTCAAAAATTTTGCTACATTTTTTGTGATGTATTAAAATTTGACTCCAATCGTGATAGAACGTGGGAATCATAATGGAGATTAACAGACCTTAACTGAGTGTAACAGGCCTTGATGTACCATTGTAGAGGATCTCGATGAACATGAAACAATTCCTTCAGGTTTCACCCCTTGGATACACCCTGCCTCCATTTTGTACCCCAATTATACTCAAAACGTGACAGTCTGGCTTAAATCATGGTCATAAATCATGGTGCTCCACCCTTTTTTTTCGAATCATGGAGATGATGAACATCATTGCCCAAATGTAAACCCAGGGTAAGAGTGTATTTGTGGGAGTTCTTCAATCCAGTCCTAAATTAAAAATTCAGTCTTACAGATGATCCTGAAATCATATCCCTTTCCGAAGTAGTGATATAGTGAATAGACTTCTCGAGATGTTGGATTTGTTTCAAACTAATGCTTTCCAAGTGAAATATAGCTTGGGATGTTGCCTAGACCGATCTTATTGGCCAACAAGCCAAGACTTGAGGCTGAGACGTCTTTAAAAACCGAATCAACTTCAGACCTTATAAATAAATAAATAAATACATCTTTCATCTTTCATCTGTCTCAATTATGTTCTGAAGTGACAGCAGGAAAGGTAAACACCGAGTTTTCTATTAAGCTCTTTTCATTTTGCTGATTTCCACCTTCATTTGTTCTATTAGCTTAATTACGGTATCTGTTTAACAAGTTCATGTTCTGTGCTCCTGTTCATGTTTAGTGGTGTTTGTTTGCCAATTTATGAGAGATGATGTGTTTATTCTGTGCAAGTCTGAGCAGTGTATGAGCCTCTATTTTTGTGTTTCAGTTTATTTATGATTTTTTATTTTATTTTATTGACATCTTTGTCAGCATTGACAGTGGAATCTATCACAAGAGGGTTATAAGAGAGATAATTCTGTTTACCCTGAGATATTTATCCACCTCACAGCAAGAAGGTTCTGGGTTTGAGTCCCAGGATCAGCAAGAATGTTTTAGTGAGTTTGCATGCTCTCCCAGGAATTTTTACTGGTAATCTGGTTTCCTCCTACCGTCCAAAAACATTGCACGTTGCACTGGTCCAAACTGCTCTAGGTGTAAGTGGGAGTGGAAGTGTTTGTTTGTGTTGGGCCTGCTATGAATGGGTAAGCTGTTCAGGGTGTACCCTATTTTTGTCCAAAGTCAGCTAGGATGGGTTCCAGCCTCCCTGCCACATAAATATTTGAATAATGATGTTCAAGATCCTGAACCGTGTGTAGTCGTGCAGCTCTGAACGTTACTACAGCTTTCTTCTTGTCAATAAGTGTGAACACAGTGTGAAGAGCTTGTGGTATGCCATCCGCTCTTGTTCTGTTGTGGTGACACTGCAGTATTTGAAGACGGTCAGGAGGATGAGAGATACTTCACGTGTCTGATGTGAGTGCAGTGACGACACCTCTAGTGTTCTCACATGCTATATAAAGCAGATGATGCCTCATCCAGGGTGTATTGTCTATTTGTATCACGTTGCTTGCCAACATGAAATCCACAAATGCTGCCATCATGTGATTTGTATTCGGTTCATCCAACCAACCTGTTGTTGTTCTTCCGACGACAAAGGATTTATTATGACCCCCTTTTAAGCTGATTTCCATTGCCTCAACACACATCGTGTCAAAGACTACACCTTCATGAAGCGAGATTCGGTGGCATCTGTTTTGTATTTTGATTTTAATCCAATAAGTTATATTAGAATGTTGAAAGGTGCTACATTGTGGGCATTTTGGGTTTTCGAATTTCAGTTTGGTTTTAGGACCGCATGGTAACGTAGTTTGGTGCGAATTTGATGTTGTGTGGGTTTCTTCCACAGTCCAAAGGCATTCACATTAGGTCAACGTGCTGTTTCAAATTGTCCTTAGTTGTGAGTGAAGGCTGGTACGTCTGGTCTGTTCCTGGAGAAGAGCACAAACTGCTGAAACTGTTAATGCTGGATCTGATAGAAAGGAGTTAGGACACACAACGTATTCCAGCTCAGACTAGTCAGGTGGTGTTATTGGTATGGCTGATTGGTGTATATGCAGTATAGGGGTGAGGCTTGCTGTAAAAGTTAGTTTACAATTTCTTTGTTATTTAAAGGCATGAGAAAAGTGTGTAGGGGATCTCCGAGTGTCTGCTGGGTTATACAAGTATTTTTCCATAGATATCTGTATAGTAAAATACAAGCGTTAGTGCGGATCAGGTATCAATTCCATCATTATTCCATTTCTATGAAGTCAGTGCGCTGATTTGTTTTTGCTTGGGGAATTTTTCGACTGGGTATGAATCGCTTTTGTTATGTCTGCCTTCTATGACCCAAGTCCTTTGTCTTCTCGGTGTCTCTAAAAAACCAACCAAACAAAAAAACCCCAGGCTTTCTTGACTTGTTAAGCTGTTAGTGACTCGGTAACGTTGGCCTGAGAGAACCTCCTTCATGGGGCCCCTTGACGTTTACATTCAGACATCCAGTCACACTGTCTTTCCCAGACACACATGCACACACACACACACACACACACACACACACACACACACACACAAAACATACACCAGCCTGGAGCCGGCTTGCGGTGCAGCTAAATAGTGTGAGCAGAGTTCCGATTGCCCAGTTTAGAGTATAGGAGGGGCAGAGCTCTGAGAGGTATCACACACACACACACACACACACACACACACACACGGGATGAGTACGAGTGTGAGAGTATGTAGGATTTGCACGTGCTAGGAGGTTAAAGAGAAAGCTCTTTGTGTGCCTGCTCTCACACGCTCTGCAGTCGCACTGGGCATGACATCTGGAACACATGGGTTAACAAGAGGACAAGGCGACGCCGGCAGCCCTGAGACGACACATTTTATTTCATCCCCCTTTCCTGTTCTTCGGCTCTGCTTCTGGTGCTGTACGGTTTGCTCTGTCCTCCCTGGGGCTCCCATCCTTCTGAATTAGTCAGAGCTGTCTATGCTAGGAGGATCAGTAGCTTACTGTGCTGTACATGAGAGGAGCAGCCAGACTCCCTTCACTCTTGATGCATTTCTATGGATTGAGGATTGTCAGAGTCTTGCCGGTCCTGCCCTGTTGTTTCGCTCTATGGCATCCCGGAGCACTGCAGGATGGAGTAAACGAAGGAACTTTGTGCCTCCTAAGGCTTCCTGGATGCACGAGCATGCAGCCTCAAGTCTAGAATGACAGCTTTCGTTTGGACGGGGACAGGAATAATGCACGGTAGTGCTGGGACGTCACCATGGAATGAGTCGGACGTGTTTTCTGTGCGAATCCTATACAAAAAAGTGGGAAAGTGATGAGAACCCCTGGGTTTCTGTTAGAACTCACTCGAATGTGGACATGTCTTATTTTATTCTACCGACTTACACCTTTTTATAGAGTTTATTCTGGACATTATGATGGATTAAGACATGTGCGAACAATTTATAAACCATGTCTTTGTCACAGAGAGAACGTATGTGGGAATGATGACATTCTTGAGACTTGTTGGAGATCAAAAAAATATTTTTTTAAGTTAAAAAGAAAACTCATTTTCATTTAAATGAAGACTGGCTGTATTAACACAGGACAGGACCCAAAGATGATGCAAATCAATCATTTCCCTCTCAGGAGGCATTCGTGGATATGGTGAGTCCAATTCCGTACTAAAATCCTTTGTGAAATAAAAACGGAAAGGATGAAAGTCCTTACTCGGGTCGCGGGGAGGATGGAGCCTATCTCAGCCAACTTTGGGTGAAGGTGGGGAAGACCCCGAACAGTTTGCCAGAGTAATGCAGGGCCGACCCACACACAACCATTCACACTAGCAGTCACAGGGGTAATTTGGAACAGCCAATTAGCCAACTGTGCATGCCGTTGGACTGTTGGAGGAAACAGGAGCACCCAGAGAAAACACATGCAAGCATGCAAGATGGAGCGTGCTAAGCTCTTCACCATCCTGGTGCCCTAGGTTTGTTTATTCAGTGAATTTAAAAAACGGTTATACTTTTTAGTACCCCATTTTCTCAGATATTTCTCACATGAACACTGTCTTATACCCCTTCCAGCACTCGCGTGTGGAACCCATGTGGTTTGTAAGTGGAATGAAAATCAGGTCCAATATGAGATTGTCCGTAGGGTCCATAGTCCACCTGTGTATGTGGGGCCCCAATGTCTGGGCTACATGGGCATCTTAACTGGGTCAACCAAGTGCGTCCCACTATGACAAGCCCAATTGGGTCCCCTATTTGTGTCCGAGTTGGGTTACTACTAGGAAATAAATTCATGTCTGCAGTTGACATGGGGCCATTGTGGACAATTCCAACCGGGACCCACTTACTACCCGTATCGGTCCTACATACAAGTGCTTGCTGGGATATTATAACTTGGTCATGCTGTCATTCTAACGCATCAGTTTGTTTTGGTCATGGTGAAACCTTTTATGAGCAGAAAAGCACTCTGGGTCGTTGATTTTGTGTCAAAAAATGAGATAAAAGATTGTCTGCCTTAGATACAGAAGGAGTGTAATTTGATGTTACGAAACGAACGTACTAGGAGCAGTAAGGCTGTGACGTACGCTAATGGGGCTACACAAGTGTGCATGTGGTACGACATAAACTTGTACAATTGTTGAAGGATCTGCTGTGTTTGCTTTTGTGGAAACAGAGTAAGGGAGGGGTGTGTGTGTGTGTGTGTGTGTGTGTGTGTGTGTGTGTGTGTGTGTGTGTGTGTGTGTGTGTGTGTGTGTGTGCATATAACTATACATTTCCACCCGTACCCAAAAACACTTCGGAGTATTGCTGGAAAAACATGACTCATTGTCAATTTTTTTTTTTTGCTGTAATAAATCCATCATTAAAAGATTACTCCATTGGTTGAAGGTAAATAGAAGGTTAACTATGTCTCATCAATGATCTCTGGTGTGTGTGTGAAGCTGCTGTAGTGTAGACACTATTTACACACCGCAGGGTGGAGTTAACCTCGCTCCGGACTGGTGCATCCACATCCTGCTGCTTTGATATAATGAACTACAGCCTGCAGATACTGCCCACCACTTTACCCAGGTTTCTCCAGGCAGGGAGGTTCGGATCAAATATCTCCATTGCGTCAGACTCAGTCTGAGGTTTCGTAATAAAGCAGGTTGATTATTGCTTGTTCGGGGGGGATGTGTACAGTCAGGGTAACATTTTATCTGAGAGCTCTTTTACGTAATAATATAGGATAACCAGTAAACTGGTTAAGTGTATTAATATACTCACTCATTTTCTGAACCACTTATTCCTACTAAGGTGAGGATGAGACTGGAGCCTATCTCAGGCAACACTGGGTGAAGGTACGGTACACCCTGAGCAGCTCGCTATAAAGCATCGCAGGGTCAACGCTCATACAACAGTTGACACTCACCGAGTTAGCCAATTAGCCTAGTGTGCATGTGTGTGGACTATATGGGGAAACTAGACTTCCCATAATAAAAACTATGCATGCTACACCATGCTAACGTCACGCAGAAACACCCTCATCGAGCTCGAGATCCGAACCTTGGACCTTCTTGCTGTTAAGTAGAAGTGCTAACCATTATGCCAGCATGCCGTCCTTTCTTTTATTCAGATTCCATTGTTGTCATGTCTACTTTATCGCTGCTCTTATCTAAGTTAGTGTCATAAAATTTCACTTTCTAGTTTTAAACACGTGTGAGCTTGTTAGCCAGCTACTTGATGTTCGATACAATGAGTGCAGGAGCTTTCAAAACTGTTTCAGCTAGTGGAGCAAAACAATGTGTCAGAATATCACACTCAACTTGCGTCCACACTGGAACTGATGAGCGACAAGCGATCACGTAAAGCAAATTGAAGGCAGCAAAATGAGCGACGAGAGGCAACATGCATCTATCATTGTTACACAACTGAGGGTTAAGTGCCTTGTTCAGCGTGCCAACAGTGGCAGCTCAGTGGTACTGGGCTTGAACCTCCAAACTTGTGATCAGTAAGCCAGAGCCTTTACCACTGAGCCACCACTATAATGCAAGTCACGCAATAACTCAGTAGAGCTTAAAGATACCGTTAATTGACAGATGCCTCAAAACATTTTCCCTAAGGAAACAACGAACACGATTTTAATGACTCTACACACATTGACATGGAAGAGCAGATCATTATTGTGGGATGTTTTTTGCAAATGTACACAGCAATTTTACAAGAACAACACTGTAAACACGTTACAACTGGAAACACTGTGCTTGGGTTGACATTGACGAATGTTTAGACAGTTAACTCTTCCCGGTTCATGATGCGTGAGAGTCTCCATTCTATACTTGCCATGCAATAATAACTTAAAAATTAATAGTAATTTTATAGAATATGTGATAGTTATTACAATAATATAAGGCTAATATAACCTATTTATTATGATAATATAAACTAATATAAGCTATTTATTTTTGAACTAGCTTGATACTGCCGAAACATTTGGAAGTGGCAAACGTGAGAGGGTTACCTAGGCATCCAATTCGCTTGCTGCTTTTCGCATCCTGGGAATACACCACCTCCCAATCGTGTGGCATGACTATGAATCGCTGCTAGTATATTGCACCAAATTAGTGCTCATCGTTTTTGCTTTCATATCATGCAGCACCTGGAGAAAATCCATGTCTATATTTGCACACAACATACAAAAGAGTCTTACATCCTAAGCAAGAATAATATTACAGGACTGCATTTGTGTAGCTTAGCATAACACTAATGAGCTTCGAGTTTTAAACAAGTATTTTAGAGGACTGTAACATGCTTTAGTGTCTGTGATCAGTTATATTAGTCAAACAGTGGTCAGAACATTTTTAAATGGCATTCTGTTGTTGAATAATTGAACATGCTAGCACACAACATGGTGCAAGAGTGCTCGTTTTCTTTTCCTTTTAAAACTTTTTGGCACTGACAAATATGATTGAATAATCCAACACTTGAAAAGGTTTTTTTTTTTTTTTTTTTGAGTCATAACCAATCCCTGAAAAAAGTTCTTTACATATAAACTTTGGGTCAAAGTGTGTTGTTTTTGCGAGCATCACCACTGTTTCAAGTCATGTAGTAACCGTTTAAATGCTGTCTCATGGGAAAATTCACTCTTGTATCACTGAATCCTGGTAAACTGATCCTATAGACTCTGAAGCACATGCTACTACTACTTTTCTTTCGGCTTCTCCCATTAGGGGTCGCCACAGCGAATCATCCATTTCCATCCATCCCTATCCTCCGCATCCTCTTGTCTCACACCAACTAACTTCATATCTTCTCTCAATGTATCCATGTACCTTCTCTTTGGCTCCTCTAGGCCTCTTGCCTGGCAGTTCCAACCTCAGCATCTTTCTACCAATATAT
>JAQNCB010000008.1:16384087-16396375 GCA_030068295.1 Euristhmus nudiceps | reverse complement strand
ATTGGGGATAACAAAAAGGATTTGCCCTTACACAGATGTGGCTTATTAAAGCAGCCATACGCTTGACACTGCAGCATATTGGTTATGTTGTGATGAGTTCGCCAGCCACAACTGCAATAGATGGGCGCATGCACTTCAGTGGTGCGGTGCCTACGCCATGTTCTCGTGAATGCTGCGAGATTTTAAACGCTGATGGCAGTGCCCTCTACTGAAAAAAAGCGAACTAAAAGGATTTTATTTCTACACAGAACATTCATACTCCTAAAGTACATGCGCGATAAGACTGTATTATGTTAATTCTTTCAATTGGGAAAGTTTGAAAATAGGGTTATGTTTGGCTTTAAATCGGAGTAAAGAATATAAAAGCGGTTATCCTGTGGCCCTCGAGGACTGAAGTTGACTGTTTAGCCAGGCTGAAATATCCTCAGTTACAACCCAACCGGGAGGATCCTGTTAGTTTTTTTTTTTCTGAGGAATGCTTTCAGTTCATTTCACAGAAGACTTGAATTGCACATGCCCTTCCCTTGAAGGACAGCTTTTGTCAACTGTGTCCAGATATGTATTCTGTGGAAATTTTTTTTCCCCCATGAAGTACACCTTTGTATTTGTATTTTGGAGAATTTCTCGGCCTCGTTTTTCTTGTGACGTCAGACATTGTTTCCAGCCCCATGTAATGGAACCAACCATTAATGTGTTCAATTCACAAAGGCTTCTCCAAAACATTGTAGCTGTAATGAGTTTAGCAGTGCTTTCATGTCTGCTAGACCTCTCCTAGTTAATGTGTTGCAGGCAGGAATTTTGCTCCTTATTTCTTGCAGTGGATTAACAGTGACGTTTATTCCTCTGAGAACTGTGAAAAAATTCCAAATCACAGGCCTACATGTCTGGAATAATAATAATAAAAAAACTAGAATCGGAGTCAGAATACTTTATTGATCTCGGAGGAAATTGTGTGCCCACAGTTGCTCCATACCAAGTAAAGAATAAGATAAAGATAAGTCTCAAGAAAAGTAGTATCTATCTATCTGTCTAACTACTACTTTTCTTTCGGCTTCTCCCCTCAGGGGTCGCCACAGCAACTATCTGTCTTTTTATTGTATATATTCATTCATTTTCTAAACCAAATCTTGTTTCTAATTAGGATCACGGGGAGGCTGGCACCCATCTCAGCCTACTCTGGGTGAGGGCGCGGTACACCCTGGATAGCTCACCAGGCCACCACAGGGCCAACACTCACACAACCATTCACGCACACACTCACACCTAAGGGAGACTTGGAACAGCCAATTAGCCTACCGTGCATGTTTTTGGACTGTGGGAGGAAACCAGAGTACCCAGAGAAAACCCACGCAAGCACAGGGAGAGCATGGAAACTCCACATAGAAACACCCAGGCTGGGAATCGAACCCAGGCCTTCATGCTGTGAGGCGAATGTGCCAACCACTACGCCATCGTGTCGCCCCTTACTGTATATATGTAAGTCTGAAATTAGCAGTTACCAATATCTATATAAACCGATACAGAATGAATCCTGTTAGTGAGTAACATGGACAGTGTTATCAATATGATAATAATAGTACAGAATTCATAATCTTGAGAAATATTCATTGATTGATGAATTTTCCAGAGCTTGTCTCAGCCGAAACTGGGCGAAGGCAGGGTACACCCTGAACATCTCGCCGGCTCATCACAGGGCAACACACTCTCACACTCACAATTTGGAACAGTCAGCTAGCCTAATATTCATGTCTTTGGACTGGTGGAGAAAACCAGAGTACCAGGAGGAAGTCATGCGAGCATGTCGCAAACATGCAGACTCGACATAGAAACGCCCTCGAGCCCAATTCAAACCCAGAACCTTCTTACTGTGAGGTGGATGTGCTAATCACTATGCCACTGTGCCACCCACCTTGGTGAATATGCAGAAGGAAGTATTTTGTTGATTTTGTAGAATGGGGAAGGTTATTCACAGCACATCAAATCCTAAACAAATCATTAAAAATAAAACTAGCTGACATTTTTATATTTCTCTTTGATGCAGTGTTTTTAAAATCGCATCCTTCATTTTGGAAAGATTTTTTTTTTTTCACAAATTTTTCATAGCTGATACTCCATGATTTCCTTTTTTGCCACAAAGCTCTATAGCATGTAGGTGCCATGCTGGAGGATTTACCCCTAAGCCCGGGGACCTCCTATGACATCACGATGGGATCCTCGTGTACTGCCACATGGCTGTCCCGCTAATCCGCCCAGTCCTGGATCACTGATGTCACAGGGATTAGATTTAGCATCGCTATGATGCACTTTCCCTTTAACCAAAGTCTAAACCCATTACCTCAGCCATACGTAGGGGCTTTTTTAAATCCGGCCACTCCTGATTAGTCACTACAGAGCTGACAGAAACACCCTCCTGTGCTTTTGCTTGAGAGTTAGTCTGAGGTGCAGTCGATAATTGTATATGTGTGTAATCTGTTAGATTAGGATAAGATGTGTTTAATATATTTTAAAATATAATCACTAACTTTCAGTAACCTTCATACCTGAACAGTAGCCGCATGCATATTAATTAGTTGCTGATCCCAGGGTTGGGGGTTCAAGCCCCACTGTTGACAGTTGCCACTGCTGTCCCCCCAGTGCAGCTAACTGGGTTACCAAATGCCGGCCATGTCCCTCACTGTCTATGGTGGGAGGCATGTAAAAGAACCATCGCTGATGTTTGTCGAGCCGTCAGCATGTTTCTGCCCTGCGATGGCCTGGCGAGCTGTCCCGGGTGTACTCTGCCCTCGCCCAGATGGGCGCCAGCCTCCCTGTGACCCTAATTAGGAATAAGCGGTTTGGAAAATGAATGAATGCCTACAACATTGCATAAAGGTTATAATTCGATTGGTTGCTCAACATTATCTGCACATTGTGACAAGGTTAAACGATAATCTTTCTTGAGAACATGTACATGGGATCTCTGCGACGCTGTTTTGATCTCATAATATTGCACACGTCCCCACCCACAGTACAGCACCATGAATTATGGGACAAGGGCTGTGCACATCTGTACTGGGGTTTCCTTTTCACACATGTGCACAGTCCTTACAAATTAAAGTTATTACTACCGGTATATTTTTTTGCCAACCACAGCACCATCGCGTCGCCCTCCTCAGCACTTCCAACGTGTCAAAAAGCCCAAAACAAACAGCTTTACCTCTGACTGCTACAAAGTGTCTGCATCAAAGACTTCTTTTATTAATGCAAAGGAAGAGCAAGGATTCCACACATATTTTAATCTTATTTATATCTATACAAAAACATTATTCTTTTTAGAACACAGACATTTTGTCAGTGGAAGTGAACACCCCGGGAATCCTCATCCATCTCCCTGATTCAGTCACAGTACAGGGGGGAAATTGTTGAGTGTGTCTCTTAATAAAGCACTGAGTCTGTTTATATGGGATCTAAATACACTACGGCCCATTGTTACCTCTTTTTCTTCCCAGATCAGCAGCCATTGTGTCTATTTGTTACAGAAACCCAAGCCCTTGGGAAACTGCGCAAATGTTTCCATCTGGGAAAGTTGTTTTAAGAAGACGTTCCCAGATGCAGTTTGGGCCAACAGGAAGTGATGGTGGTAGATTACCATATTATTGATAGAATACCCAGGGCCCTAAGATACATTCGAGTATGTTTCCTTGGATACATATTGACAGTCCAAAGTAATGCCTACCACTAAAAGGCCTGATCAGATTATGACTTTCATTGATCGGCAAGAACCTGTATCATTGTATCATTGCAGATCTGCGTTAACACAATCTTGATGCAGGAATTTATTAAAGGTTTTCTGTACTAAGCATTCATTAAAGGAATTTGTCTCTTGGCAGGATTATGCAAAAACTACTGATCTGATTTTTAATCACATTTGGTGGAAGGGTGGGGCCTGAGCCCTTAATAGAAACCATTGAAATTTGGAGGTGATCTGTGCATGGAACCATGTTGAAAAAGAATTGTGAAATCCTGAAAAATACACGTTTTTTTTTATTACCATTGTTTGAAATATTACTCCATTGCCCACTAGGAGGAGACATTTTATGAAAACCATGCCAAGTTATAATCTATTTGTGCCTGGTGGAGGTACCTTACTCTATTAATGCTTCTTTAGTTTCAATATGCCAGGATAATACCTCTTTACCAGCAACACGTCCCTTCATTCTCCCATGCGTCGACTCATTTACTGAACCTTGAATTAGAGTCAACTGATGAGTGGTAAGATATGCTTGTGTGGGAAGGATAAAAAGAATAATCATTCGTCCATTAATTTCCTGAACCGCTTAATCCTAATTCGAATCGCGGGGAGGCTGGCACCCATCTCAGCCGACTCTGTGTGGGGGGCAGGGTATACCCTGGACAGCTTGCCAGGCCATTGCAGAAAAAGAATAATCAATGGTTGAAACCCCAGTACATTAGCTTAAAAGGGCAATGGTGGCTGAGTGGTTAAAGCTCTGAATCATTGTGCCTAAGCTTGTGAGTTCAAGCCCCAGTGCCATCAAGCTGCTACTATCAGGTCTGTCTGGCAGTTGCTATAGATCACAAAGAAAAAAACTGGCAACAAGTGATTGGAAGCTGATTGATGAGTCAACTCTTACTGGTGAGCCAAATTTACAGATCCTCAGAAAAGAGCCACGATTTCCACCATTTTTTGCATACTTGTCCCATCAGATTTGCTGAAGGAGAGGAAGGTGTCTCTCAAATTAAATTTTCATTGACCTTTCAGCTGTCAAACAATTTTCTTTCTCGGTATTGCATATAGTTTGAGCTTTGAGCTATGTGTGCACATTAGGAAGACGTGGAAGAGCGGTCAGTCACCTGTGGTGGTGATTATTATCGCTGGCACGTAAGCTGCCAGTGTCACCAACTGCCTCAGCACATCAATATACCCCCAGGTGATCATCCACATGGCACGGACTTATTAAACCTGCAGCTGGATGGGAACACTTTCCACGGGTGTGTTGATAGTGGTGTTATCTTTCTGTTTTGTCCATAACAGTGTACCGTAAAGAGAGTCTTTATTTACCAATAAACATCTCAGGTGGCATCTTCAATGTGTGGAAACACACTGGGGGCAAAGTAAAGTTGGAGCCAGCCAGGCACAGTGTGGTGGCGGAATTCTGCTTCACTTTTTCTCTAACAGTAAAGAAGCAGAGCAAAGTTCTTCTGGTTGATAATTTCTAATCCTCTGATGAAATATGTCTATCTGGATGGAAACCTTTGTCCATCCATTCATTTTCTGAGCTACTTGATCCTACGAGGGTTGGGAAGAGGCTGGTCCTTTTAATAAAAAAACATTAACAAGGTTTATAATGAATTTGAATGGATTTTTAAAGCAGGGTGTCAAATTGGCAACACCAAAAGAAAAGGTGCAAAGTGGGTTTGTTGCTGATCGTCTGCTCTGCAATTTTGAATGTCATGACAAACGTATGTTCCCAGGGAATGATCTCTGGAAGCATTCCTGAGCCTATACAGTGATTAGCCATGAGAGGATCATGCCTGTTTTTTAACGTAGTGCCACCTAAGTGGCCAAAGAACACAGTCATCTAATATTGATTTCCAACTTTGTCCCATCCAAGGAGAGATTTCTCCAGATTCCCAAAATCGTTTGATGATATTATGTACTATAGATGACGGGGTATTCAAAGTCTTTGCAATTTATTGTTGAGGAACATTATTCTGAAATCGTTCCATAATTTGCAGACACATTTTTTCGGGTTGGTGAATCTCTGCCCAGGTGCTCCTTTTCTGAACCAGAATACTTTATTTATCCCGAAGGAAACTGTGTCACGACTGTGTCAATCATGTCACGACTCTAGGGGGGGCGTCGTCGCGGGTTGCGGTGCTAGTCTTCTTCATGGGTCCCTGTAGGCTACGGCTGTGCCCTGCCCATTACCTTCACCACCTGTAGTTCATCAAACCGGAGTATTTAGCTTCCGCTAACCCACTTCCTAGTGCTGGATCATTGCTCCTGTAGTTTCAGCTATCATGCAGACAATCGGTTCTGTTCTGTGATTTTTGTCTCTGTTCCGGCCGATAGTTGTTTGTGTTCCAGACGATCGTTTATGTACGATCTCTGTTCCACTCCTGTTTGTGTTTTGTTCCGTTCTGTATTTCCGCCGGTGTACCCGGAAGTTTATTCTAATAAAGTCTACCTTTGTTTTCACTACGCCATCTCCAGCTTGGTCTGGGTTTGGATACACCTGGTAACCCCGTGACAAATCATTTATACCCAATCACTTTCCTAATCTGTTGCCAGTTAACGGAATTATTTGCAAAATCTTCCTCCAGCTGTCCTCCACGTACTTTTCCAGCCTAGTGTTGCTCATTTGCCAAATCGGGTAATCTTGCGTTGAGTTGAAATCTAGAGTTTGGGTCGCTGTGGCATAATGGAGAAGCAGGTTTGGGAACTAAATCTTGCTGGTTCAATTCCCAAACCAGCAGGAAAAATGTGTGATGGCAGGGGGAGTGAGCAGCACCTTTTCTTTCTCCACTTTCACGGAGGAATTGCCTTTGAGCAAAGCACCTACCCCCACCCCAACTGGTCTCCGGGCGCCGTCCATGCTCCGGGTTTGTGTGTGTGTGCTCACTTTGAATGGGTTAAATTTGGCAGAGCCAAAATTTCCCTTGTGGGATTAATACTGTATCAAAATCAAAATAGGAAGCCGACACTGGGTGAAGGTGGGGTACACCCTGAACAGCTTGACAGACCGTCATAGGGCCAACACACAACTATTCACGCTCGCATCCACACCTATGGCAAATAGGAACAGCCAGTTTGCCTGATGTGCATGACTTTGGACTGCCGGAGGAAAGTGGAGGACCTGGAGGAAAACGACACAAGCAAGGAAGCACCACACAGAAACGCCCTCGCCAGGCCCAGGTCTCGAATTCAGGACCTTTCTGTTGTGAATCGGATGTGCTAACTACTACACTATACCTTGTATGACATTATGAATATGAAATCGCATTCTGGTTTTTTTATTGATTTATTTAAAAGTGAAACAGGAACAGCTCTTAGTTATCAGGAAGATGCTTTGCAGTGCAATCTGCATTACTATCTTCTCCCATCTTTGCGGTGACTGGATGCGGAACAGCATTGCTCCCAAGCACATACTGTACCAGATGGAAGAAGTGAAAGGTTAATTAGCTTATTCAAATTAAACCGCACATCATTTGATGTTTGACGTCGGCTCCGCACTGCTCACAGGAAACATGTTTTCAGGTGGTAACTATACCCACCTGAGAACGCACACTCTTCATCCTCTTCTTATTTTTCTGGAACATATGCGCTTATTAAAGGCTCGACATAATTATAAAATAATTGAAGTACAGGTTTCATTATAAGGAGGTTTAGACTGCAGAAACGTCAGTTTGAGAAGAGAATACGCATGCTGGTATCAAACACGATCTTAACAAAAACATTCCAGAGTTCCCTGCAAAGCAGCTCAGGTCACCAGGTATTTTTTATTTTTTAACAGCCTGCTGATATTTGGGACATGTTCAGACTACAAAGCCTGAAATATGCATTGTAAATTCATTTCTCATTCGTTTATTTGTTTAGAACTCTGCTTTGTGTATATCATTCATTCATTTTCTAATCCTAATTAGGGTCGCAGGGAGGCTGCCGCCCATCTCAGCCAACTTTGGGCGAGGGTGGGGTACACTCTGGATGGCTCGCCAGGCCATCGCAGGGCCGACACACCCGCAACCATTCACACTCTCCTAATGGAGATTTGGAACTGTGCATGTTTTTGGACAGTAGGAGGAAACCGGAGTACCTGAAGGAAACCCACACAAGCAAGCACGGGGAGAACATGCAAACGCCACACAGAAACGCCCAGGCTGGGAATCAAACCCAGGCCTTCTTGCTGTGGGGCCACTACACTACACCACCGCACCGCCCGTGCTTTGCATATGATGATTGCAAAATCTATTAACCCTTTACCTACCCCGACCGAAAATCGCTTAGAGTGTTCCTGGAAGGATGTGACCACAAGGTGGCGACAGAGTCTAATTAACCGATTTAAAGTAATAACGCGAATATTTCACTTTAAAATGATATTTTAATGAAATATATAATTTTTCGCGTTTCCCGTAGGGATGGGGGCGAGACTTAAAATTTTTCCCACAGGGTAGGTAAAACTTCATTTAATATTATTAATTAATTACTATTATGTAAGATACTGATACTCACCACTCCTCGTTTTTGGGATATTGGAACATGTCCTCATGGGCCTCTTGTACTTCAGTTGTCGCAGACATGTGAAACCATAATTCAACGCCCAAGTACCGTTGCACTTCAGAGTCTGCATCTAGCCAAGTGCAATCCAAATACCTGGATGTGTTCTTGCTCCTCCCATTTTAATGAGAAACCATTCGATGGTCACTTCCATGAAATTTGGACCACAGGGTATCCCAGAATGCATTTCATGCCAACTAGCATTACAACGTAATGTATATCCAGCTTTTTTTTTATTATTATTCATTCATATTTAGTTTTATGTGAATCTTAATCCTGCTCGGGTTTTGGGGAGACCGGAGCTTATCTCAGCCGACTCTGGGAGATTTATCCTCATGTGCATGTCTTTAGTCCGGAGGAAGAAACCCACACAAGCATGCGCAGACTCCGCAGAAACGCCGTTGCCAAGCCCAGGATTCGAACTGAAGATGATCTTGCTATGAGGTGGATATGCTAACCGCTATGCCACAGTGCCATCCATGTATCATTTGGGTTAGTGGTGTAGCATGGTGGCCTCCCAGCAAGAAGGTCCTGAGTTCGAGTCCTGGTCTCGGTGAGGGTGGTTTTCATGTCTTCCCTGTGCTAATGTAGGTTGCTTCCAGGTACTCTGGTTTCCTCCGACAGTCCAAAGACATGCACATTAGGCTTACTGGCTGTTCCAAATTGACCCTAGGTGCGAGTTTGATTATGAATGGTTGCCTGTGCTTTGCCCTGCAATAATCTGGTGAGCTGTTCAGAGTGTACCCTGCCTTTGCCCAGTGATGACTGAGATAGGCTCCAGCCTTCCTGCGACCATAGTAGGAGTAAGTGGTTCGGCAATGTATTGATGGATATATTTTACTGTACAGATAACCATAAGGTGCACTGCTGTTCTAATTGCCAAATAACCTTAAAGCATCCACCTTTCCTTGTGGGTTTGTAATCCCGAGCTGAACTTAAGAAGTTTTTGGAAGTACGAACTTAATAACAATAATAATAATAATACATAGTTGGTGTGAGACAAGAGGATGCGGAGGACAGGGATGGATGGAGGTGGATGATTCGCTGTGGGGACCCCTGATGGGAGAAGCCGAAAGAAAAGAAGTAGTACATTTAAAAGCGCCTTTCAAAACACCCAAGGACACTGTACAGTAAAAACATATTGAAAACTGAGTGCACTTGGTAGTCAGTAAGGTTCCATGTTCCAGCAAACCATTATCCAATTCTTCTGCTAATTTTTGCTAATCGCTCTGAGCTGGTGTGAATGATTATAACCCAAGGCACCACTAAACACCGGGTTTGAGCCACTATGTTGGTATGTACACAATAAACAGAGTGCACATACTACAGATCTAAAAAAAACTCTTTTACATCTGACCTGCTACCTTTATTCTCGATTGACTTTCGATATGAGAGTAACGATGTGCTGTGCATTCGTCTATGGATGTGCATATGGCTGCACAGACTGCAGGTGATGAATGAGATGCCAGACGTCAAAGCCTTGGGGGCACCTCTGTGTCTCGTGTGGAAGAGACATTGTTGATGATCATCTCCAGGTTTGGCAGCTGCATGTCTCGTCTGCAGCAGGCATCTCAAGTTGCCAGAGTGGTTTTTAAAGTTTTTTTGGAGACCCTTGTTTTGGCTCGCTTCTGTTAGATGGATGACGTGTGCAGTGTAACCTGTTTGTTAAGTGAGCGGAGAGAGCTTCATTCCTTTACCCACAGTTGTCAGGGTTCAGTGACAGAGAATCGTTACGCCTGGAGACTTCCTTGAATGCAGTCCAGGATGTGCTCCTTTTCAGCCGTTGAATGCTCCGATTTCTTCGTCCTGGTTCACCAGTGTAGACTTTACACTCAATTTATCACTGTATTATTACTGTATTATTACTGTGTTAACACTGTATTATTACTGTATTATCACTGTATTATTACTGTGTTATTACTATGGTTTACTGATATGGAATCCTATGTTATTTTACAAGCAGCCAAACTATTGTGGATGAATTCAGGAGTATAGAACAATTTACTATTTTTGCAAATGGTAATGATTGTCACTACTTTTTTTGGGGTGGGAGGTGGGCGGTGGAGTGGGAGGTTTAAATTGAAGGCATGTGGAATTAAAATAAAATGTAAAGCCTCTCTGTATCAGCTTTTACGCACTTTATGGATGGCACAGTGGTGTTGGGGCTAGCACAGCACGAAGGTTCTGGGCTCGGACGTTTCTGTAGTTTGCGCAGGTTTCCTCGGGGTATTCAGGTTTCCTCCTACAGTTCAAAAACTTTCACATTAGGCGATCTGATATTTTTCTTCTCTTTTTAACTCTCTATTAAGCTATTATTTAATATGATCTTTACTTTCTCTAACTGAAACCGCCGTCCTTCTCTTCCTGCATGTTTGCCCTTCCTCCTTACACATGCTGGTTCAAATTGGTTTGATAGTCTGAAACTCTTGTAAGGGATTGTTATTTCCTTTCAGGAAGTAGGTATTGATAGCTATCAGAATACCACTGTAAAATCTCCGGCCTGGGCGGCACGGTGGTGTAGTGGTTAGCACGTCCGTCTCACAGAAAGAAAGTTCTGGGTTTGAGTTCTGAGCTTGGCGATGGCGTTTCTGTCTGGTGTTTGCATGTTCTCCCCATGCTTGTGTGGGTTTCCTCTGGGGACTTTGGTTTCCACCAAAGGTGGTTAAAACCAGTGCCCATATTGGGACCACTTTACTCCATGTTGCATCATAGAAGTACCTTACACTCTATGAATGCCCTCTAGTCCACACTTGGGGGCATTTAAACTAACCCCGGTTGGACGTATACTGTGTGCTAGAAACCATTACTGGTCAGCAAGTTACATATTTTTACTGGAGCTGATTGGATTCTAACATCCTCTCATTTTTCATTTCCATCACCACCCGTTGTCCTTTCCAGTGTCTGAGACGAGCCATCAGACAGCACAGGCTGAAGAATGTGAGCGCCCAGGACACATGATGGTGCATAGGAGGTACATTCGGCTGGATAAAAGGTGGCTAGAGAGGCAATCAGCCCTCAGCTACCAAATTAAAGAAATCAATAGACTGGGTGACACATGGGATCCCTACCTCCTTAAAGTTTACTCTCACACCATGTGTGTGAATAAGGTGCTATGCAGGGGTGTAGTGTTAAAAAAAAAAAAAAAGTGAGTACGCGATGGCAGTGAATTCGATCGATGTGGGGGTAGGGGGTTTTATGTGCGCGTGCTGGAGCCATTAGCAAACCCCCCCGCTCCGCGCGCTGAAGCCATAGGCGCTTCATCTCTGTGTCTGTAAAGGGGTTTGAAACCGTTTAGCGCTTCATCTCCACTTTTTATTTACACATTCTCGGAAATCTATGTAAATCAACTAAAGTAGACCAAATTAAGTCAGTACACGCAACTCGGCCACTAAAATACACGGCGTGTATCCACCACTACAGCACTGGTGCTATGTATGTACAGTGATCTATCGCTATATCACGCTTCAGGTTCTGCAGCTTCAATGCATCGCGGATTTTTAAAAAATATTCATCGAAAAAATAAATAAATAAATAAGGAAAAATAGGGAAAAGGTTAAGGAAAATGCCGCGAGGGGTCGCAAGCTGACTCACATTCGGTTCTTGGGTTGACCCGGCTGTGAAGTCTCGAGTCAAATCTCGCAAGCTAATTTGTCGAGACGAATTTCCCAGCATTCGTGTGACAGAAGAGGCGGAAGTCAAGGAAAGTGAGTCGAGCCGAAGTCAAATTACGTTAAAAGTTCTAAAAACCACATTTCTTACACTTTATTTATATCTATGTACAATTACTTATGTATTTTATATTATTTATATTTTATTTACATGTTATGCATTGTTTTTGAATGTTTAATTATTATTATAAGCATTTAAAGCATTGAATATGTCATTCATTCATTTTCCAAACCATTCCTAATTAGGTTTGCAGGGAGGCTGGCAGCTATCTCAGCCGACTCTGGGCGAGGGCAGAGTACACCCTGGACAGCTCACCAGGCCATCGCGGGGCAGAAACACGCTGA
>JAQNCB010000008.1:16040014-16052503 GCA_030068295.1 Euristhmus nudiceps | reverse complement strand
AGGTAAAATATTCTAAACAGAAAAATACAAATAGAAAGCATAATAATTTTTTTAAAAGACTTCATGACAAAAGAATAAACTTCAGGAAAGTGAGGGAGTAGAAATGAAGCTTGGATCTCTAAGCACAGTAATCAGCAGCACCTGACACACTTCACCATGAAATTTTTATAGTCGGCGTATTGTCGTATCACGACTATACTGATGTGATGGTCACATGATACACAACACATAAGCAGAGCCACTATAAAATCAAACAACTGTTGTTTAAGGCCTGCTATAACGCATCACAGGGAAGAACAAGGAAAAGGGACGACGCCAAATGCAAATTAAAAGCACATGAAATATTCGTCTCTCGCTTAAGCTGAAACAGCTCCACGAGACCTCCTGGACTGTTTAAAAGGCCGTAAGAAAAATAAATAAATAGGGAAGAAAGAAATCAACAAAAAAAAAAACTAAAATAATGAACACGAGTTTACTGAAATATCTGATGCACTTATAATCAGATTAATACGAAAATAGGATTTAAAATAATAATAATAATAATAATAATAATAATAATAATAAAACTATGAACGTTCCTGAATTTAAAAAAAACATGATTTTTAACTGCATGCTGATGGACCTCAATATAAATAAATAAGCAAATAAATTAATATATATATATTTTTAAATATCACTAAATATATTTGTATGCACACTTAATAGATCATAAATAAATATATTTCTAAGATTTTTTTGTGTAGCTAGCTAACTTTTATTTCAGCTAAAATAGAAAGATAACATACATTATTATTATCATTATTATTATTGTTATTATTAATAACAACAATAATAATAATAATAATAATAATAATGCACTTAATAAAAATTTAGTTAATACAAAAAATATAACTACTACTACTAGTAGTTTTATGTAATATGGATTTTTTTTTAAAATCAGTGCTATTGTTTGAACATGCAGATAAGTTGCACAGCCATTTTTAAACATTATTCAGTTTGTGTGTGTGTGTGTGTGTTAAGCATTATAATTTGTATATGTTTAAAATAATTTATGAGCAGGGCAATTAGCCTGTAATGTTTTACTAGCCATGGATTTTATTTCAGATGTGGCCTGAACATTTTCTTCACCACAAATTGCACATTGCCCACACAGTGCTGCCTTCCAGCACAAAAAAAAAGGACCACATTTTCGTCTTTACATGCTGTGTCTGTCACCACCAGACAGAGTGTAGCAAAGTGTGCTAATTAAAGCCCATTTCTCTGAGAAAGATTAGCTGTAAACCCCTAGAGGTTAAGCTACCTAAAGTTGTTCATTATCCAGCCATTAAGTCATCACAGTAAATTCAACAGTCCATAAAACCACCAATTCATCATGCTCTCACTGTGAGTCGATTGTGTTTACCTTCTTTGTTGTCACTCTGGCCTCTTGCTCTGTCCCAGAATCCCATGCACTTGCCATTCCTGGAGTCCTCGATCAGAGCCTTGTTACTAGGGCCATACCAGGTGGCACGTTGCTCTGTCATGAGAGAGTCAAGGTCAATGGTATTCACAGTGCCCTTGCCAGGCTCGGGGCTGCAGCCTGCCATGGCACAGTCTCCGTTAAGCCCAGACTGGCAGTCTGGCTTTTTGCCAGTCTTTCCTGCAAGTGGCTGGTCCTCTGAGATGCTAAACTGCTGCCTCTGCAGCTGGATTTGAGCCTGAAGGATCTCTAAAGGATGCACTTCGTCCTGGGCCGAGCTGTCCAGCGGCGTCCTCACCTGTTCCATGCAGGGCGTGTCAGGATAGCCGCTCCTATTGTCCGAACTGCACTTCATGCTGGTCCTGTTGGTCCGAACATCCTCGTTGCCATAATTAGGGCTAGCATCATCTAGATAATCCATACAAGGTGAAACACCATCAGACTTGCCCATGCTTTGAATTCCACTATCCACCGAGGTCGTAAGGTCAGGCTTTCCGAAGGACGGGGAGACGAGAACGCTCTCAGGTGTCCTGCCTCGGCCTTCGACGCCCATGCCTAAAGCAGATGCTTGCTGGCTTGGACTAACCACAGGGTTGCTACTGCACGATGGGGAAAAATTCCCCGGACTTATATGCCCGCTATCTCGTCTTCTCTTCCCTCTCCCACGGCTGCTGCCCATTGCTCCTTTGCCTTCATTCCCAGAATCCACAGTGTTGTCTGGGGAGAGGGTGGCAGCTTCCCTTTTTGCCATCTGGCCCAGAGCACTTTGACCCACTGCCGCATTGTTGTTATTCCCAGAGCAAGGCGTCTGACTATTCTGAGAAGAACTGCTCTGGAAATACTCTGCTCCTGGGCCACAAGCCCCAACACCACCACTGCTATTTATGTCCTTCTCCACCTGACCTGGTTTACGTTTGGCCTCATTTTGGCTCTTCTTATTAAAAGTCACATTGAGGTTCGGGGCCCCCAGACTGGCAATCATATTCTGGCAGGCAGTGGAGAGAGCTGCCAGACAGCTTTGGCCAAACACACTGTCTTTTGTACTTGCTTTGTTTAAATTCCCCAAAGAGAGGGCCCCAAGCTTATTGACTGACAGGTGCTGGCTGGAGATGTACTCAGGATGGGAGGGATAGTTCCCTGGTGAGGAGCTAAAACCAGGAGGATTGCTTTGAGGGGTTCCCTGTTGATTAGGGCCCCCAGGAGGGAAACTGTGCTGACGTCTTATAGCCGCTCCTCCAAATTCACCCTGTCTCCTGTTCATGGGTGCATTTGGTTGCAGGGTCCCATCATCAGATGCCTGTACCTGCATCGGATTGTTCATGCCATTCTCAAACTGGTTTTGTGGCCCCGGTGAATTTAAAGACTGCATCTCTACAGTCGTGACCCCTGATCTAAAAATATCGTGTCCGTTTTGCGACTGCTCCATCGCGTGCATGTTATTCTCCCTACACTGTTGATGCGGGTCGGAAAACCAGGAGTTTTCGTGAGGTAGGTGATGGTTCGGCGGGTCAAAGTTTCCATGAAAATTATGCTTTTTGTCAAAATTCAAGTGAGACATGCCACCAATTGGTCCTCTGTGGACCATGCCATTCTGTGTAACGTCCCCATGCTGACTTAAAGGCTGCAGGTCTGCTTGTCTCATTCTCTGCTGCTGGTTTCTCGATGCCATTTGTTTGATAATCATGGCTGCGTTTTGCTGGCGAGCCAGAGGCTGCTGTTGATGTGAGCCACAGCTCAGCGGTGGGGGGCCTGATTGAAAACTATCTGTCACGTGAGTTGTGAATTCCCCCATGGGAGTAGGGAAGGCGGAGGGAGAGAGGTGGTTCTCAAGGCCTGGGCGATTATGTAAGCCACTTCTCAGGGGGCGACAGCTCTCCCCAGCAGAGCCATTTGGGGCATCAAACCGTGGCCTCTTAGCCATATTTAAATAGGGGAAAGAGTTGAGATGCTGTTGATGAGGTGGTTGAGGTCCAAACTGAGGATTAAACATGGGCTCCCCGAATGGATGCATGTTGTGGTTATTTAATCTGTGTATGGGATGATCCAGCTGGCCATGCTGACCATGTAACACTACGTTGTTGTTTTGCATGTCCGGACTATTTGGAACAAACTCAGGCGTGTGGTACAACCGTGGAAGGACAGGGGAGCCAGGGTTCTGCCTAGCCATGGGTCCTGCTCTCTGTTGGGCCATGAGGTGATGTCTAGTAGTGACCCCCGATTCCAATTTCTCCCTGTTCCCAAACCTTTCCGAAAAAGTGTTCTGCTGAGGTAGTTGCTGATCGACTTTAGAACTGCCAATCATAGGAGCCCGTGAGCCACTATGATTGAAAGTGGGGAAATTACCTCCCACCATCTGGTTCCCTGCTTCACAATAGGACAATTTGGGCTCGGCGGAGTCAGGGGTAGAAAAGCCGGCCATATCGAAATGTCCAGAGATAGGATCACACGGGTAACAGTATTGAGACCCCCCTACCCTTCCCTGTGGGAAAAGTCTATAGTGCTCCAGTCTGTTGCTTTCAGGAGAAGAGGATGGGAGGCCGTGGAAGGACGCGGCCCGGTTGGGCGACTGGTCTAGAGGCAAACACGGAGCCGGAACTGCATGATTACCGTTCGGATGGCCGTGGAGCTGATAATCAGGCATGCTGGCTAGCCGCTGCTGCTGCGAGAGGCATTCTCGTGTCTGAGCATCTGAGAAATGATTGAATTCTGTCTCGAACATGTGCTGGTGGCCTGTGTTGCTGCCACTGAAGCCAATGTGTCTGTCCCCATGCAGGCAGGAGGTGACCCCATCCTGGTAGGGGTGTGAAGGCTGGTCAGGATTAAGCTGTTGGTTGTTGAAAGGCAGCGGCATATGGAGCTGCTGCTGCTGCTGCTGTAGTCCGATATTGAGCATATCTCCATGGCTGTGAGGCTGGAATCCATACTGCTCTCTACCCGACGTAAAGCCCAGACCCTGCATGGGGGGTTCGTTCAAAGGGCCCAACACTGGCTCTACACCTACTGATGGTGCCTTCATGTCAAATCCAGAAGGGTTATAGTTGGTGTTCATTGTTACTGTGCACAAAGCTTGTGCAATTACTGTTCATAAAGCCCACAAAATCACCACACAGAGGAGAATAATAAAAAAAATTAATGGAAATAATCCAAAATGATCACTAATTCCATTCTCTGTATTCCAGAATTCTGTTTTCACTTTTGATTAATTTCTTCTTCTCCAACCAGGTCCATGCTGTTAACAGGTAAAATAAAAAAAAAAAGAAGAAAGAAACGTCAGGCAGTGGTGGGGTGAAAAAAAAAAAGAGTTTTGGAAATGAATAAAGCTCTAAACAAAAACTCTACAGATTTCTACAGACAGTAATTCGAGATTATTATTATTAATATTACTATTAATGGCTGGGAAGAGCTGAAGTACCTCCGGAGCCCCAAACAGAGGGCAGTCAGCATAAAATCCACGCAGCCAGAAAAACTTTGGTCCTTTTGTTGAAGAGGACACACACACACACACGCGCACGCACGATCTTGGAGATAGAGATACGGACATGTCCATGAAAGCTCCTCGAACATGACTTCACCGTGAATAAGGCTGCAGGCGGCGGCGAAACCGGCGCAGCGCGCAACCCATCTCCACTCTCCTGCACACACACATACACACACCGCGCTGGGGAACGAAGATCTTGTTTACTCCGCCATCTTTGACAGTTTTTTTGTGTGTGTATGAAGATAAACTTGGATCATCGTGGAGTCGAGGAGCAGTCGGTGCGCGCGCGCGTGCGTCTCTCCTGCGTGCTGAATGCCGGGAATCCGGCGCGGTTCCGTCGCCGGGTGAGATGGTCGGAGCGGCGGGGTGGCGCGCGCTTCAACTCCCGTCTACACGCCTGTTAGAGCGGCGGCTCGCGGTGCTCCCGAAACACGCAGCGTTCATCCTTATGTTCTCCAGATTTTTTCCCCTTTATGTGTTTACCTCTACTGTCGGCAACAAGTTTGACATTCCCTCATCTATCCCAGCGCTGCATGATCACCAATACGGACACGGCGTCCGTGCGCATGGGGCGGGCTTCTTATAAACCACGCCCACACGGATGCAAAGAGAAGCCAGTCTATCATCTGAGTGGGATTTCAATTATTAATTAATTACTTGCATATCAGTTATAACACACACAATATATATTTTTTACACACACCCAACCACCCTGCATAGTGCTTACATAATGTTTAATATTTAAAGTTTGCTTGCACTATGAAAAATCAATCAAAAAGTAATGCAAAATATTAAATTTCTCTATCATATTTCTAAATTCTTTATGGTAATATTTCTGTTTTGCACCAAATTTAAAAAAGTTATTTAAAATAGACAAAAAAATAAATAAATATTCTACATGAGGATGTGTATCTGCTAAAGCCACACAGCGCCATCTAGTGGCCACCACCACACACACGCGCACACACACACCAAGACCCAAGTTTGAGAGAAGAGACTTGAAAAAATTTATTACATGTTCAGTTTCAATTTGACAAAAAAAAAATAATTGTACATTCACTTGTTTCTCCTGAAATTTAACTGGGAAAAAGTTACAGATCAGCCTCCAATAAAATAGACTCGCAAGCTCTATGATCACAAGACAGAATTACGACAGTATATCTGATGACATCATCCAAAAGATCCTTACGCTCCCCCTTCTGATATTCTGAGTGCGTTTTCTCAAGAGTATAAAAGTATCGAGAAACTCTGACAGTATGACAGTACTCCATGATCAAGTCTTTTATAAAGCTTTACTAATACACAGGCAGTGCACCTGTCAATCAAACATGAATGGGGAGGAATTTCCTCATGGCTTCAGCTCTGATGCTCCAACAAAAAAAAAAAAAAAAAAAAAAAAGGGGGCGGGGGACGAAATAAGAAAAGAAATGGATTTGAGACATTTTTGTGTTCAGATAAACTGGACGGCACTGAGGTTGCCACTCACTCCATGAGCGAACCTGAAAATGATGCTGCCGACCCCAGCAGTTACAGGGAAGTGTGAACAGCTTGGTTTCTTCTCACAATAACAATACTACGAATGTACGCATTTCACCACATTCATCATTAAACGTCATGTCCCAACAAGAGGGGAGGGGGAGGGTACAGAGCATCAGTGCCAGGGCAAATCACCTTTGCTTCCAGAAATCCAACTTTAAGCGGTTTAAGAAACCCTGTGAAGAAAATATACCCAGACTACAAAATATAAAAGTGGATATCTACAGTTAAAAATCGTATAGATGTGTGTCACTCTGTTATATCAACCGAACGAAATAATGCATATAATAAAATTAGAATATCACCAAATCTCTTAAAATCTCTACGATAGAAAACTGTACACACTATTTAAAGCACATTGAGAAAAGTCCATTAAAAAAAAAAAAAAAAAAGCCCTGCAGGTTCAGACTTGGGTAACCAGTGCAAGAAAGCCCAGCACGCATTTAAAAAAATAAAAATATTTAACGTTCTATGCTAGCAAAGGAGAATTTAAGTTACCGGATCAAAACCGAGGTGAACGTTTTAAGGTAGCATCTCGTACATATCTGCACGTACACAAAGCTTTGACGTCTTTGTGTTTCACCCAACATTGAGAAATCCGTGGATTTTTGAGCTCTAGCAGCATAAAGTCGCTGTAAGAGTTCTAGACAGCAGCATTGATTGCACTAGTAGTTAGTTTGAAATGTGAGGGGAATGGATGCTACGATAAACATCCCGAATCTACGCTTCGCTTGAGGACGGATGCCCCCTCTGAGGACAGGAACACCTCTAGTTTAGGGGCAGGGACCGACAGAGGGTTAAGGGTTGTTGAGAAGCCAAAACAAAAAACACCTGCTCTGTCATGCCTCAGCCAGGCTTATGCAAAGCCACTAACTAAAGAGGTGCTGTGGTCTCGGGGGTGTGTGTGCGCGCTTTAACCGACGTGACAGAATGATTGATGGGAAATGGTGTGCGTGAGCACGTGTGAGCGAGCGCGTGGGAGCATGTGCTTACTTTTTCAAGCTGCAGATTTCTCCCTTCATGTGACAGCATAATATTTTCTAGAAGAAACAAAGCTATAATGCACTAAATAATGACAGGATAAACTAGATCCATGATACTACGACTACTACGAAGTCAAAACTAAAAACCTTAATCCAACTGATACAAGTGCTTAAACTGAGAAGGGGGGGTGGGGGAAGAAATACAATTTAAATGGTGACAAGATGGCAGGAGGAGAAAATAAACAAAACAAAAAAAAAAAAAAAGGCAAGAAAACAACTCCAGACGGTTACAGTTAACATCGGGATCTTGCCATAGACAGTTAAAATTGGTCCGACGTCTGCTGAGGAGTTTGTAGGAATCGCACTAAACTTTAATTATCTCTAAAATAATCCCGATCTTAAAGTTGTAAATTCTCTGATAAAGTAATTATAGGCAAATGGATATAGGTGAGAGAGTGTGTCAGTGTGAGGCTGGTTGGTGTGCTGAGGAAGATGGCTACAGTGCTACTGATTGTATAAGGATGTACCCATCAGTTATTTCCTGGTGGAGGACGTGAGCACGCCACAGCGAGGGCGTCTTAGTGTGTCGCGTCGTGGTTCCTTCGTCGGCAAACTGCAGCAGGGTGTATGGTTCCGCCTCATTGTTCATGTGCAGCACTGGTGCCTCGTACCTGACCGGTTTTACGAAGCTGAAAGGGAAACGAGACAGCAGATGTGAAGGACAGAACCGTTGCCGAGCATCCCCGTTATTTGGTACACTTTGTGATGTCATGCATGACCTCAGCTTTGCAAGTGGTTTCAACATCACCTTTAACCACAAGTGCACTCGCAGAGAAAGTAGCAGCATTTGCACAGAGATTTCACACAAAGAATTAATAAAAAAAAAAAAAAAAAAAAAAAAAAAAAAACTTAAAATGTTAGGGGTTAGAAACAGGCGAGATGCACTTCGTACACAGTGGAGCATGTTCATCTTGTTCCTAAGAAATAGAGTTTGTTAGTAAGACAGTATAGTGCCAGAAAATAATGGCACCACCACTTCACACTGAACACGAGAGAGGAAGGGGGAAGACAGACGACGACAACATGCAGAGGTCAGATGATGTAATGAGTGTTAATGTGCACATACAAGCAGCCTGAGGATGGTACTGCCTCCATTCTGGTTCACAAACCCAATGCCAGTACTATTTCCTCCCCCAAAACAGCTTTCCAAGGTTTTCCCAGCTCCGGAGGTCTTCATGCTATTAAAAGCCTTACACTCTGATCTGCAGGAATAAGAACTTGCACTCCCTCATGACGATCCCTGATCCAGGTTTTTTTTTCCGGGTTCTTTTTGAAGCTCGGATCAGTGGATGAGCTCAGACCTCTGGACCCGATTTGTCACGTTGGGTGGTGCAGGTTCTCTCGGCCTTGGCAAATACTTCAACACGGCCGGCTGGCTGAAATGTTGTCTAGGGAACAATCACGGGCTTTGACTAATCTCAAAACAAGACGGAGGGCTTTTCATGACACCCTTGTTGCGAGCACTTGTCTCGATGTATTCTTAATTCGTGCTGCTGGTGAACGTAAATGGAGACAGCGATTGGAAATCATCAAGGAACGCAAACGACGAGAACTTAAAAAAAAATAAAATAATAAAATAAACCACGGGTCCTGGCAAACTTACGGATCTCAATCCACCTGCATGCCTATCAGATGACCAACCTCTAGTCGTCGGCCGCCGTCGTGCCTCTTACTTTGCCTTTGTGACGCATCTAAGTACAAAACAGAAGCTCATTAGGACATGCAATGGTCATATTGCTTCAGCACTCCTGTTGGTGTAAAAAAGGAAAGGGTTACAGAAAGGGGAGAACTTCAGCATCATAATTAACATCAAGTCCTCAAATAGGTTTTTGGAAAAGCAGCACTTGGAAGGTCTGGAGTCTGCAATACAAAGCCAAACTAAACTATCAGATTAAATATTAGGCAAAATCAGCACAGTTTAAGCTTGGCAGAGGTATGAGGGCAGGGAAACAAATTGTTCAGTGTTGGGGCTTAGTACCTCAACTCCAACTCCATCATATTCACCACATTCACAGGAGGGGAGGAGGAAAAAAAAAAAAATAAAGATCATGTCCATTTATAAAAACTTCAATAATAACAGAACAGGACTAATGAGACTGAAAGTGGACCATGTGTGAATCTATATTACCTATTAATTTTGGCAAACGAATACTAAGAGTTCAAGTAATACCAGACTACGCCTTGGGCCCTTGGAAGAGAGAGTATTGATCAATATTTCCCAAGGAGTGGAAAAGTCTGTGGTTTTCCTTGGCTGTGTGCTGAAAATGATCACAGACTGCGTCAGGCTTTGGAGGGGCCGCACGGCTGGATCACATTTCTAACAGGCTGACAGGAAGGAGCTGGGCCAATTACTTGCCGTCTTTGTGCTGGGTTCCGTTCAACAAAAACATACACTGAAAATAGAGATTATAGAGTGGCCAGTGGCAACCAGAAGAAGAAAACAATACTGAGCAGAACTGCAGGTCCTTTAAAAGCATAAAAGTGTGCTTTTCGCATTAGGTTAAGACCTGAGGTGTTAATGATTAAATGTACAGAAGCATTTGGAATTTTGCAAAATTCATGGGTATACATATATAAAAAAAACGTGCAAGATTGTAGCAAACTGCTGCTAAACAGCGCTCGATACACTTGTGTGCAGAGCGGACTAAATCTGTCTGACGAGTGCACTACACGAAACTCAGTTACAGAGAATCAATATATCTGAATACAGATTAAAAGGGCACCAAGAGTGTAAGGTACCCTCATAAGGCACAAATGGATTATTATAACTTAACATAGTTATAAAGAAATGTCTCCCCCTAGTGGGCATCTGATGAACCTTTTGCTCAATGTTAACATAGGGATTTTTCAGTACATTTTTCCCCCCAAACATGATGAAATACACAGACCACCTCCAAATTTTAAGAGGTCCTTTCCAGGCCCATGCTCTACCACTCAACCAAGTTTGGTGACAAACAGATTAGTTTTTGCGTAATCCGGTTAACAGGGGAAAGAAAAAAAAAAAAAAAAAAAAAAAAAAAAAAAAAAAAAAAAAAAAAAAAAAAAAAAGATACTTGTCAAAAGACTTTTAAAAGATTTCCTAATTCTTATGGTGAGCCGATCTTCTCCAAAATGTTACAGGTTCTTGTCAGGCCAATACTCCACCCCGCCATTAAGTTTGCAGAAAATCAACCAAGTAATTTTAGCATAATCCTGCTAACAGTTCAAACACAAAACCTTCCCTGCAGAGATATAAAAACCTTGATATTCTCGACTAATGGTCAAGATTCCATCTTGAAATTAAAAATCTGATAGGTAAGCACAGATTCTGACAGAGTACAAACTGCATGAGATCCATGCCACTCCAAGACAACGTTTTACATTTAAAACAAGAAAGACTAAACGAGTCACCTTAACCACAGAGTACAAGTACCATCAGGCTCCAATCAGCAGCTGAGTCGGCCCACCCTAGAACTATCGCCTGAATATATTTGCCGTGGTTACAGTCGAGAAGATTTTGTTGCTGTAGGAACCAGCTGTAATCATTCAGGCCCAGGAGCAACGAATGTGGAAGTCATCCACACAAGTGCCCAGACTCACATAATGCAATAGTCAAAATAAAATCAGTAAATCAGTTTTGGCGCTTTTTAAAAACATAACCGTACTGCTCTGCACTCAGGAATGAGACCTGACCTCCTCTAGCTCCTTCTGCGTTTCGGCCTCCATCCGCCGGATGTCCTCCATGGTGAGCTCCACCCATCTGTCGATCCAGCAGAAGAGTTGCCGGTGGAAGTTAGTGAAGATCCTTTTCTCTTGCTGTAAAACAAGGAGCAAACATATATTGAGTCCACATTAAAGAGGCACAGCTACAGCATGTTACGTTGTCATGGACCCGGAGTACCTGTACTTTAGATAAAGTACAGGAGTGTTTTAAGATCAGTGAAGACGTTAAGAAGAGTAAGTGAATGTTTATGTTTACTTTGTGGATGAATTGCTCGATTTTGCCCTGGAGGCCCCACCACCTGAACTTCACGGTGACCAGTTTGTACGCACACATTCGGGGAGTGTCTGTACTCGCACTGAGCTCGGCCTGTTAAAACAAAAGCAGTTATCCAGCAAGTGAATCAGCAAAAAGGCAATGGATCTGATTTAAACTTGGCAGAGAAGCATGTGAGGACAATGCTGGACAGAAAACAACCTGACTGATGCAGAATTTATTTTGTTCTAAGAAAGTTGCTATTAGATAGGCACACACCAATCATGATCCTGATTTTCCATATTCTGATGCTACACCACTACATGTTGGAGGACACTGTAGCATTTCGGGGAAAACTGAAGAGTGTAATATTTCAGGAGTACACTGGTACACACCAGTGTAACCACTACTACTTTTCTTTTAGGTTCTCCCCTCAGGGGTCACCACACACTAGTGTAACAATAGTGTAAAATGCTGAAAATTTGTACTACTTTTTTTTTATTTTTTTTTTTAAGCACAATATCTGAGACACATTGGAATGCAAGTACAAACCGGAGTCACACTGGTATAGATCAGAAAAACATCGGTCCAAAAAAAGTCTGAAACCTCAACCCAAAACTGAAAGACTGGCTTAAATCTGGATCACGACTGGGTCGGTGCAAGTGCATCTTCATTAGTGTTTAAAGCCAAACATAACCCTATTTTCAAACTTTCCCAATTGAAAGAATTAACATAGTCTTATCGCGCATGTTCTTGCGGAGTATGAATGTTCAGTGCACAAATAAAATCCTTTTAGTTCACTTTTTTTTTTTTTTTTTTTTTTTTTTCAGTCGAGGGCGTTGCCCTCAGCGTTTAAAATCTGGCGGCATTCACGAGAACATGACGTAGGCACCGCTCCACTGAAGTGTTTGCACCTATCTATTGCAGTTGTGGCTGGGGAACATCACAACATAACCAAGATGCCGCAGTGTCGAGCGTATGGCTGCTTTAATAAGCCACATCTGTGTAAGGGCAAATC
>JAQNCB010000008.1:16004186-16014675 GCA_030068295.1 Euristhmus nudiceps | reverse complement strand
CTCGCCAAACCGGGCGAGCTGGTAACTGAACTAACTCGCCAAATGAGAAATTAAGTCGCATCTGGCGACCGGACTACTGCAAATTTCGAGCCCTGATATATATATATATATATATATATATATATACACATACATACATACATACCTACACACACATACATACACACACATACATACACACACACTCACACACACAATACAGGTAGGGTGAAAAGTCCACAGGCTGACTAGGAAGGAGTAACAATTGAAACATGAGAGCAAAGAAACAACAGTTTATACACCAAAAGGATCCAAGCAAAGCAGTCCCAATGGAGGAGTGTAGACCACAGGGATGCTTATGTTTAAAAATAAACCTCATTTGATCAAACTTGAGTATGGTTAGCCTATGAACTTTTCAGCCCACTCTTGTAGTGTCTTTAATATATTTATTGTAATCAAAACAAAAATATTTTCTCATATTTTGATTAAACTCACTACTGCGTTTATATATCAACATAACTTGACAGATACTGAGCAGATGCTGGCCTTAACCAAGTAATTTGCATGCCTTTAAAACATACCCTGGTGCGTAAGGATGGATCACCAGGAAAATCCCTGACGGTTGTGGAAGCCATATTTAAAAAGGGAAGGCGGAGTAAACTCTACAATTCAAACTAGCCAGAGTTGTTTTTTTCCCCCCTGCCATAAAATGATTGATGTTTTATAGCTCAGGGGCAGCACAGCGCAGTGTATTTCAGTTCTGTCATAACGACTGGATGGATGCATGGTCAAATCCTAAATCCTCCATAAAGTCATGGCAGGGCCTTTAAGGGAAGTCGATCATGAAGTTAAAAATATTCTGTCGATTCAGTAGATAAGGTAAATAAAAAGGATACTTCAGGAGATTTCTCAGACATGGGAGCATTACGCATTTATATCAACAATATTTTTTAATTAATTCATAAGTAAATCAGTGTTTTCTTTGAAGGAAAAACCAAAAGGCATGCTCAAGAGTCCTTGTCCTATATGGAAGTAAGCCAGATGTCAGTGTTGTTACATGGGGCTCTGTGTAACCTGTGGCGGTTCATGTAGGTACTTCAGTTTAATAAGTGCATGCTGTGGTCAGTTAAGGCATTGCTTGATGCGTTCAACGCATGAACAAGAGCCTCCCCGGAAGAAGAAAAAATTTTGCGCCCCCCCATACAATGACTATAAATAGTATTATTTGTCTACATAATTATTATTAGTACACCTCTGCATAAGAATGTGTCCTTATTAACATTAAAAACAAAAAAGAAATATAGTTCCACTTACAACAAAGAAAAAGTTGAACAACATTCTTTTTTAATCTGTAACAGAAAATATTTAAGGTGCACCAATTTGCCTGAAATCAAGTTAGGCATCGCGCCCCACTATTTGAGAAGCATTGGGCTAATGGGATGTTACAAATTAACCCTAGGTGAGTGTGAGTGTAAACGGTTTTCAGTGTGTTGACCCTGCAATGAACTGGGCAGCTGTTCAGGGTGTACTTCGCCCTCACCCACAGTTGGCTGAGATAGGCTCCAGCCTCTCTGCAACTCAAGGATTAAGTGGTTTAAAAAAAAAAAAAGTGTGCTTATTCATTCATTTTTTGGACTGCTTAATCCTAATGAGAGTCGCAGGGAGGCTGGTGCCCATCTCAGCTGACACTAGGAGAGTGCAGAGTACACCCTGGACAGCTCATCAGACTATTGCAGGACCAACAGACACACACAACCACTCACACTTGGGGTGATTTGGAACAGCCAGTTTGCCTACTGTGCATGCCTTTGGACTGTGGGAGGAAACCGGAGTACCCAGAGGAAACCTACACAAGCACGTGAAGAACATGCAAACTCCACACAGAAACCCCCGAGCTGGGCCTCGAATCCAGGCCTTCTTGCTGTGAGGTGGACGTGCTAACCATTACACCACCGTGCCATCCTGATAAAAGCTGTGTGTTAAATAAATAAATGTAAATATACGGCAGCTCTGTGAATTATTAATGATAAATTAAATTAGGTGTGATGAAGTATAAAAAGCTTTAGTGTATTATTTGAATTTTCAGGCTGTCCTTGATGGAGCGAATCTTTAATAAGTCTTTTGTTTGATGGTGCTCACAAGTCTGTAATCTATTAAACATTGACGATCGAAGGTTTTCATAACCTTAATATGACTGATAAATGGCCAGGCAAAGTCAACCAACAGCAACAAAATGAGCAATGTGAGGCGTAATTTTCTTGAACTATTTGAAGTGCGAATAACCAATCAGAGCTTGAAGATACTACTGATTGGCAGATTGGCCACCAAACACTCAGATCCACAAACCATTTTCCGTAGGGAGACAACAAAACAAGTTTAATGACTCCGCCCACATCATTTAATGATTGCACAACCCGAGCCACAAGCACAACTCACTTATGTCGCCAAGCAATTGCCACGTTCCGAGATTCGCTCGTTGCTAAGTACTGTGTGTTTTGTTTCTGTGCATCACTTTAGTCAACAGCTCCACTTCATATACGAGGGGTAGTCAAAAAGTTCTCAGACAAATGCCATAATTTCTTGATGGCATTTTTCTGAGAACTTTTTGACTAACCCTCATACAGACTGAACTTCCCACGATTCATTGTGATCGATTAAAACCGATGAGCGTACCTAACAGAGACTGCAGGGTGGCGCTGCACTGTTGGAGTCGGTCTCCGGGGTCCGCCATGGGGAAGAAAACGGCAGCGGGGAGGCCGGCACCGCCCGAATCCAACCTGAAGCCTACAGCACTGAGCAGAGCCTGCCAGCCTGGGACGCCGCCCACCTTGTTCTCCACACTCTGCTGAGATGTGTACATGGAGTTCCGCTGACCGCTCTGAATCCGCTGGAGTGATTTCTCCACCTTGGGGGCGGGGAGGTGGGGGGTGTTAAGAGAGATCGGTAACATTAAAATATTCACTCTACATGGGTGTCAACTGTCCGTGCTTCCGGGTGAACTATCAAACTCGACTTTAATCAAATGTACTGACGGGTAAAGGAACGTGAGAACTGGAGTCAGACACCTGTGTCTAAAATAAACAGAGAGACTTTTGACTCGTGCAGCTCGCATGGAACAAAAATAAACAGACTCTGTGGCTGTAACGTTCGTGCTGGGATATTATAATTCACATCACACTCTAATTCCTAGGATGCTTTGTGTGTCTCTCACAAGATGCAGCAGGACCCTCAGGGCATCTCTGGCTTTGTCTGGATACTGCAGGATCTCAGCCAGGGCTTGGCTAATCAGAGACGAGGGACTGTTCAGCTTCACATCGCTGCCGATCAGCATGAAGCCTATAAAGCATGCAGAAAGATGAGCGGTTTTAACTATGAAGTCAGCTGTAAAAAGTGATCGTCCCAGTGGCACTGTCGGTTTAAAATCGTGGCCTAACCTGCCCAGTTGGAAGGATGAGAGAACTGCTTGCTGCCCTGAAGCGTTTTCATGGCGTCGGCAAGGGCGGCACTGGCCTTTGTGCCATTCAGCAGGGCTGTGTAGAAAGCGTGGACGAACATTTTTGAGGCGGCTACGGGAACCGGCCACAAAGACACCAGCACGCACTGAGCACCTGCGGCTAAAAAGGCTCGGGTGAGCCCCACCACTCCGTCTGCCGTCACCTTACTGTCTGATTCCTGGTAAGACCTGGAGAGGGAAAAAAAGGCATCAACGCTATTAGAGCTAGCCTCAGAGTAGAGCTGTTAGCTGATACAGCTGAAGGCAACTGGAAATTATCTGTAACTCTACAGAGAACAAGGGAAGCAGGGCATGGCCTGTTGAACGCTAACGGCGTATGCTGCGTATGGATGATTACACGGAATAATTTGAATGTTTTCCCGTATTAAGAGAAGCATGGAAAACACATTTACTTGAAATGCACTTAGGACAACGAGAGAAAACTACACTATAACTTAATAACAAACATATACCAAGGTCTATATCTGTACGGGTATCCCTTAAAACACACACTGACCCCAGCACCACAAGTTTGACAGGCAGACGGAGGTCCAGGATGTCTGCAGCTGTAAGCAGAAACTCCTGCAGAGGCGGGCTGTCGCACATACTCTCAGCGTCGCTGGCGTCATCTTTGATACTGTAGCTAGACTTTACACTCCCCTCGGTGCCTCCGGATGCCCCGCCCGAAGTATTAGCACCATGCCCAGCGCCCACTTCCTGATTTGGTGCGAGCACTAGCGCCGCTAGCTTCCAGGAGACATGCGTGGCGAAGTGGGCGCACTCGGCCTGGCTCAAGGCACTCATAACCCGCTGCTTGGTGGCACCCGGACCGCTTAGAGGCTGACAGCCAAGCAGCTCGGCTACCATGTGGGCCTCTTCCTCGGCAGAAGGCATTGGACCCCACAGCCAGCGCTCCATCACTGAGGCCGGCAGGCGGGGATTTCCCACCACAGCTGCGGAACTGCCTCCAGGGCACAACGCCGGGCCAGCACGCCGAGGATGAACCTGAGAAAGAAAGACGGGCGATCAGAAAGTGAAAATTCGGTAAAATACACTCCATGTCCAACACCATTACACTTCCTGTATAAATCTCACACTAATATCCCCGCTATTATGCCTTCTGTGTCGGCTGAGATACTATTGGAGTCACAGGGAAACTATGATGAATCAGTTTGGCAAATGAGTAAGCCATGACTTTTATAACCCTCCCAATTGTTATTCACCTGTCAGAGGTCAAAAATGTTTTTTTTTTGTATGTGTTTTGATATATACATTCATTCACTGACTTGCAGAAGCACCTCATCCTATTCGAGTCAAAGGGAGGCTGAAGCCTATTTCAGCCAACTCTGGGTGAAGCTGGAATAAACACACACCAAGGAGCAATTTGGAATAGCCAATTAACCTAACCATGTAGACTCCACACAAAGCCCGGAACTCGAACCCAGAACCTTCTCGCTGTGAGGCAGACATGCTAACCACTACATCAGCATGCCAGCCTAGCCTGGAAAGCTGTCTATGCTAATTTCCAATAATTTATTGTTGTTTATTTGTTCAGGTACTATGAAAATATTAACCGAGGGACTCTACAGGCGTATAATAATTAGGTTTTATTAATCAAGCATGCTTAAAGGCAAAAAATCCCATAATTATTTTACTTGTCTGTCTCAAGTATAGACAGCTGTATTTAAATATGCTAAAATTAATGCATACACTGATAAATCAAGCATAATGTGACACACACTGATTTGATTCTCCACTATGACTCTGATTTCCAAAGTCCTTTTTCTCTAAAAGTGTTGTAGTTTCCATGATATTGAAGATATGACTGACAGCCAGTAAAAGCCCGAAGCCCTAACCTTGGCATTGGCCCCCAGGCTGCCGATGGAGGGCATGGCTATAAGGCTGAAGCGCTCGTACAGGTACTCGTTGGAAGAGCTTCCCTTCAGAAGAGCGAATGGGATAAGGTAGAGCTCGCCTTCCAGAACCAGCACCAGCTGCCTGTGCCGACCAACTGGCCCACTGGAGTGCATCAGACCCTGGAAGGATGAGGAGACAAAGTAAGAATTAATAATTGACAGCACAGAAATCAGCACATATTCATCATTGATTTGAAACCCATGTATCAGTTACTCCAAAACTGCAATACCATTAGGTTACACCCTATATAGGGGCATATATAGTGAACAGGAGGCTATTTGGGAATCGGCATATTTTATTCATTCATATGTTCATTTGCTGAGCCGTTGTGCTAAGATAATCTCGGCAGACTCTGTTCAAAGACAGGGTACACCCTGAACAGCTCGTCAGTCCATCGCAGGGCAACATGCGCTCACAACCTCTCACACTCACATTCACACCTAGGGGCCATCTAGAACAGCCAATTATCCAAATGTGCATGCCTTTGGACTGTAGGAGAAAACCCGAGAATACCCTAAGAAACCCACATGAGCACATGGACAACATGCAAACCCCACACAGAAACCCCCTTGACGAGCCCGAGACTGGAACCCAGGACCTTCTTGCAGTGAGGCGGACACGCTAACCACCATTTTAGAACGTTTTAAAAACAGACTGCTGCAAAAAAAAAAATGAGGCGATAGTGGACTTGCCCCAGCAATAATATGCACCATGTGCCTGAACATACACGTGATAACGCATGCAGAATTATACAGCGTTATAAAAATACACTCGTATCCACGATTCTGACTAGTGTGTACATGGTTATCCTTCATCCTGTCAACGAGACATGAAGGGGCGGAGCAAAGAGACAGACAAAACATCCTTTTCCTCTCTTTAACCTTGTATGAATGGAAATCAGATTCAACAAAACATAAATACAGGTGTAATGACAAGCATGTTACAGCGCCTCACCCCCTCCATAGGAGCGATGAGAAGGTCATAGAGGGCGCGTAGGGGAGGCTTGCTGAGGGTGCTGGAGCGTCGCGAGAGAGAAGAGCTCCCCTCCTTCACTGGGGACACCGTGTTACTGAACAGACTCGTCATACTCTGACAGCTCCTGAAGCAAGAAATCATACAGAACATAACACACAGGCAAGATTAGAAAAGCAGTATAAGATGTTCTGCTACAAATGTTACAGTATACAGCCACTAGGTGGCACTGTGTATCTATATATCCATGCAGGGACAGTCAGACCAGGGAGCCGGTAACAGAGCATTGGCTCTTGTGTTTAGGAGATATAAATGACTATATGGTGATATTATATATTTAAAAACATAAGCATGTTTTCGTGTTAGCTCCTGTTTTTTTTTTTTTTTTTTGCTAAATGTACCATATTGTTCTATGTGAAGTACACAAAAGATTAATCCATGTTTAATGAATAAATAGTGGCACGGTGGCATAGTGGTTACCACATCTGCCTCACAGCAACAAGATTCTGGATCTGAGTCCCAGGGCTTAATGAGGGCCAATCTGTGTGGGATTTCAATGTTCTCTCTGCGCATGCATTGGTTTCCGCTGGGGACTCCGGTTTCATGTGACAGTCCAAGTGAACGCTACATGGTTGTTCCAAATTGCCCCTAGGTGCGGGAGTGTGCGTGAATGGTTGCCTGTGTTGCTCTCAATGGACTGATGAGTTGTCCAGGGTGTACCCAACCTTCACCCAGAGTTGGCTGATATAGGCCTCCTAGGCACCCCGTGATCCTAAGAAGATTCAAGGTTCAGCAAATGAATGAATGAACGCACATGTTTTGTACTCAGCTGATTAAAGGAGCTGTGTCATGATTTTGATCCAATTTAAAGGACACCTGTGTTAGATTTTTATTACAAGCTTTTTAAAACAATCACGTATGGCATCAGCGGGTCTGTCAAGCGACATCAGTCCTTGCTTCTTGTCAAGTACATGTGACTGCTGTCTCACTACTACTAGAGTGAACCCTCTACGATGTGGTTCACCAATTGCACCCCGCTACATCACTTTTTCCCCCCTGCAAATTCTCACTGTATTGCAAGAATCTGCAGAAAAAATATCAATAATATATAAATATATGACTTACTGGTTATATATGACGTACATCATAACAAAGCAAATGTATTTCAGCAGTTAGTATAGTCTCGTGTATCACGAGATGAAAAACGAGACCTGGGATGCTAAAATAGCTACACTATTGGCTGAAGAAGGCGGTTCAACCAATCAGTGCGTGCTTTCCATTCTTTTGGGCACTGATTGGCTGCTGCTAACATGACGCCATCTTGGACAGAACTGCAGGAGGCATACTGAGTTGGTCAGTTTCTGGTGTATCACTGTGTATTGTATATCGTTTGAGTGTTTCATGGGAACTCAAGTTGGGTTTCAAGCCATATGATTCCGCCCATATGCCCTACACCTTCTAATCCTTTTGGTAATGAGCCCAAGTGTTAGAGAGGATTTTGACCATTCAGGAGAAGATAAAACTCCTGGAAAGTATGAAATGTACGAAATTACACCGCCATGATCATTATTATAATTACGGATTTTCCTTACATTTAATGCTTGAAAATATATATTTTTTTGTGTTCAATTATGTTTTGCATTGGTTCAGACCCTGCTAGTAATCCACGGGATACAATTGCCAAGTATAGTGCTTTTTATGGTCATTTACTGAGTACATCAGAGGGACAGCACACGTTGGATGTGTTGGAGACAAAGCCAGAGAGGCCAGACTGAGATGGTTTGGATATGTACAGAGGAGGGATAGTGAATATATTGATAGAAAGATGCTGAGGTTGGAACCGCCAGGGAAGAGGCCTAGAGGAACCAAAAGAGAAGGTACATGGATTCACTGAGTGGAGTTGGTGTGAAACAAGAGGATGCGGAGGACAGAGATGGATGTAAACCGATTGTTCGCTGGGGCGACCCCTGGGGGGAGAAGCTGAAAGAAAAGTAGTAGGAGTACATAGTTTGCTGAAATAAGCTCTGTATGCCCCCGAGCATCGATGCATCGACAAGGTGTGCAACTATGAACCTGGATATCACAAGCTCGAAACCGGTTTGATGCACACAGCCGTTTATGGCTGGGAGTCCAAGGGAGCTAATTGGCCAAGCTCTCACAGGAGGGAGGAACAGCATATCTTCTCACTTCCAGGTCACTCACAGCGATTTCCAGCCAATCATGGGTGTCTGTGAGCTCATTCCTATGAAGGGGTGTATCGCGCTTTCCCTCCGAGTGTTAGACCCAAATATGCATGGTGCCACAGTTCGAAAAGAGGCAGGTGGCTAGCATGGCATGGTATGCATGGTTTCACTCCTCCCTGGTTGGTGGTGTTCGTGTGATAGGGAAGGCAATAGCGAACGGGCGGGAATTGGGTACGACTAAATTAGGGAGAAAATGGAGGGAAGGTATCAATACAGCAATACAGGTTACCAAAATGTCACGCTAAATATGTCACAAATATACTTGTGAAAAAGCTCCTGTAGTGCTATTTACGCTACGTTCTTCAAACAACCATGACAACCTTTAACTTAAAAAAAAAATGATGGAGTGGTGAATTGTAACCGCAATAGATTAAATTATGTTGAGATAGACTGGGTATGATCCCCAGGACTTCCCTCTGTCTGACAGAATGAGAGAAAGTATCGATTGTGGATTTCACACTATGCTAATAAAGCCAGAGTGTTCATAACCCCTGAGAGAAGTCAGACTCATTACATCAGAAGTGCTCGTCTCATTAAAATATGGTATAGACAGTGTTTTACAGAATGTTCTCACATCCCCTCGCCTGTCTCTCTCTTCCTCCCTTTAATGAGTCCTTTAAATGTTTTTTCCTTCCTCTGTCTCTTTTCCTCACTTTAAATAAATGAGGAAATGCAATAAGCGGCTGCACGGCAAACTTTACCCTGACATGGACTCCTTAATGATCAACCTCGGCAGAATGCTTCGTCACTGGACCATCCTACACCCATTAGCAGCCCAAATGTTTACTAATTGTTCAGTGATATAGTGATCGATCACTCCTCTGTTTTCTGGCTGCAATGTTTAAAACCACGCCCTAAGGGACCGGTGCAGCTGTGTGAGGATTAAAAAAATCGTTTCTCACTCCAGACTAAATTACAGAGAAAATTTCAGCGAACACAGTAACGTCATCCATAACCTCAGTTATATAATACGCCATTATACCCCAACACTGATCAGATTCTCTCTTCGATCTGATGAATGTGGTCATTCAATACACTTCGTATAATATGAAACTAAAACAGATTACCATAATCTTTTTTTGCTATGAGCACACACCCCTTAGAAGCTTTTATCCCAAGTGATTTACAAACACAGCACAGTTAGCACATCACCTAGATCTTGTCTGCACTGCACTGGCTCCCAATGCAATTTCACTCGACTATAAAATACTATTTTTAACCTTTAAAGCACTTAATGGTCTTGCGCCACATTATTTTAGTAAACTTCTTATCGCTATCTTAGTAAACTTCTTATCGTTTTTTATCCACCACGTCCACCCCCATAGATCAAAAGGTGCAGGCTGGTACAGATACCTAATAATGAAGACTACCACAGGGGTGGAGCTTTCTCTTACAAAGCCCGACAGTTATGAAACAGCTTTCCAGTTAATGTTCAGGACTCAGACACAGTTTCTCTTTTAAGACCAGGCTAAAAACTTACTTATTCAGTCAAGCATTTTGTCAATAGCCTTTTATTATGTAAAGGAGCAGATCTGGGGGTTCTCAGGCATGGCGAGTTATGGTAAACACTCCCTCACTCTCACATGCGTACCCAGGTCCGTTGCCGGTGGAGTGGTTAATTGCCTTATGTTACAGGGTGCCCTCGTGTCTGTCTTCCTTCTGGTCCTCTTTTTTTAGTTATGCTGCTATAGTCAATCATGCTGGAATCCCTGATTGCACTCAGCACTAATAAACTTTCCTCTTTAAACAATACACTGTTTGAGTATACATTAAAGCAGGGGTCACCAACCTTTTTGAAACCGAAAGCAACTTCTTGGGTACCGATTAATGCGAAGGGCTACCGGTTTGATACACACTTCTGAAATAGAAAATTTGCTCGATTTAC
>JAQNCB010000008.1:15905277-15924191 GCA_030068295.1 Euristhmus nudiceps | reverse complement strand
CACACACACACACACACACACACACACACACACACACACACACACACACACACACACACACACAACCATTCACAATCCCACCAAGAGGCAGTTAGGAAAAGCAAATTGGCCTATAGGAATGCCTTTGGACCGTCAGAGGAAACCACTGTACCTAGAGGAAACCCATGAAAGTACAGGGAAGAACATGGATGCAAGGTTCATACATAAATGCCGTTGCCGTGCCTGGAACTCAAACCCAGGACAGTGAATCAGATGAGCTAACCCCTCCGAGAAGCTGATTTCCTTTTTTGACTTTTACTGATAACAGCTTTTTTTGCTATTAGACCTTCAGTCGTCTCTGCAGATACTGACCTCATGTTCAGGACAAGGGTAACGCTTCATACTTTGGTCCTATGTGTCGCAAGGTACAATGAGACAACTCTGATTAATGTGTGCAAATCAGCTCTGTGTGATGTGTCCTGCATATTGAGGTGACTCTCATAGGATGCCAAAGTGACCCTGAATTGGAAGTGGAATGGAATCACAAAGTCAGCAGGCCAGATCCACTTTTAGCACGATGCCTTTAGAACATAATAGTTCCATCGTACAACGCCCTACAGGGAGTCTGACTGTCTTGCACTTACCTTACCCTGCCTTGCACCAACCGGGGGGACGGCACACTGAAGGCGATGACGGACTTAAACTGTTGGAAGATGTCTGAGAGTGGTTCATTTTCCATTTCAAAGGCCCCGTCCCCCCTCCCTCCCTCCCTCCCTCCCTCCACTACCACCACTTGGGCAGAGGTGTGATAGAAAAGAGAGAACCTGAAGTTCAAAACAATGGATGTTCGCAAACTTATCTCTGTTTTAGTTTAAAAAAGGTGTTGTATTATCAGATATTGTTGAGCTCTCGCGGTGGTGTAGTGGGACGCACGTCTGCCTCAGAGCAAAAAGGTCCTGGGCTCAGCAAGAGTGTTTGTGTGGATTTTACATGTTCAACCTTTCAAAAAGGTTTTCTCAGGGTAATCCAGTTCCTCCCCAAAGTCCAAAAACATGCATATTATTCTAACTGGCTGCTCCAAATTGCCCCAGGGTGTGTGTTGACTCTGTAATGGACGAGCAAGGAGTTCTGAGTGTACCCCACCTTCACCTAGAGTCAGCTGAGACAGGCTTCACTCTCCCAGAAACACTAGTAGGTTTAAGTGGTTTGGCCAATGAAAGAATTAATAAATTAATAAATAGATATTATATTATACATACTTAACCAGTTATTGAAGACTTTGAAGACACACTTCCTGAGGGTGTTTTAAGTAGTTGAACTTGCACATGCTCAATATTGCTTTCCACTGCCCTGGAACATGGGCTTTTTTTTTTTTTTTTTTAAAGTTTCGCCTTCCAAGGACAACCATTTTAAATTATAGTCCTGCTTTTCAGCCTCTCAATAATACCAGAGCTGTTTTCATGACATATGCATATATATATAGCTCCTAGCATCAGGACAATGCAATATTTCACAAAGGAGCAGACAATCCAGAGCACACCAATCCTGCTTGACCACATTATGGCACTTGCTCTAGCATTAACCCCCAAGAAGTCTTCTCTAACACAGGGGAGGGCCACAGAGTTCATCAAAATGAGGCTCGACACACTGAAAAAGCTCATTACTTTTGGTAGGGGATATTATTATGCTTGCCACTCAAGATTCAGCCACGCCCCAACAAGTGGTATCGGCATCTGTTGAGGATGCTACAAATGGTGATGCAAGTCGCATCAGTGATCACCCTAAGCTCACTGGAACTGTGGGTATTCTAGAAGTGGGTAATCAGCATACAGCTGCACCACCTCTTCCCACAACCCCCAAATGACACAGAGGGCAATGCGCCCTTGTCTCAGTAAAAGGGGCAGGCTAGAAATGCAGGGCATTCCTATCAGAAGGAATTCAGCTGGGAGCGATATAATCAGAGTTATAATAACCATGGAAGCCTCCCTAACTGGATGGGGAGCAAGGAGGTAGCACAGTGGTTCTGGGGCATATGGCCCCTTCAGTGTACATTATATTCTGACTATTAGTAAGGCAACACATTTCTAACTACACAAAAGCTCTGTGTGGAAGCCATGACACCACATTGCTCTCTAGGGCTTTGTACACTAATTACGTCCGTTTTAAAAAAGGGGGCGAGTGACCTCCTCCTTCCATCGTCAACAAGGAGCATGTCACAGAACTTCCACCAATGGAAGTCACTTTACAGGACTATACATAATGCTAGCTTAAAATACATGTCTCTGAAAAGTACATTTTGATTTTTTGCCAGTAATCCCTCCAGCTAAAACATTTACAAATGTTTACAAGATAAGCTCGTCTCACACACACATTGCTAGTCAGATAACTAGATTTTAGGTAACTGATTTCTGCCCATAATTATATCATTCAAGTTTGTAAATATGGCTTCATCTAACCAGTAATTTTAATAAGGTCTGGACACCATTCATTCATTTTCTGAACCGCTTAATCGTAATTAGGGTCACGGGGAGGCTAGCATCCACCTCAGCTTTTTGTTGTTATTTATGTTATGTTATGTTATGTTCATTTTATATCGTTCATCTTTGCACTGAATACCTTATGGAGCAGCACTCCAAATTTTGTTATGTGCACCGTCATATAATGACAATAAAGGCTTTTTGATTTGATTTTGATTTTGAGCTGACTCCGGGCTAGGGTAAAGTACACCCTGGACAACTCGCCAGGCCACCGCAGGGCAGAAACACACTGAGGGCAATCCAATGGCGGTTTGCATACCATATAAAACTAAAGCCCATATGATATTACTGATTCCCATTTTTATTAAAAGTTTCTGAACATAAAATTACAAAGACATTGAACAGTACACACATACATACATATATAAATACAGTGCATGCCATCATTAAAATATTCAGAGAATTTGGAGGAATCTCTGTGCACAAGAGACAAGGCAGACAGCTACCAAAGCCTAGTCACCGGATGCCAGTGATCTTTGGGGTATCAGGCAGTACCGCATTAAATATCGGCTCAGGAACACAGAGATCACTGTCGCAGGCAAAAGCTCTATGATTCAAAAAAAAAAAAAAAAAAAAAAAGCTGATGATGATGTTCATTTGAACTGCAGTTGTACATGAGGGGATCACATCTCCCTTTACTGTTCAAATTAGCACAATTACACATGTAGCTCGCTATCATTCACTTCACCAGCCGTAACAGTAACAATACAGGGTTAAAACGATGTGATCTCTGCTCAACAATAGCATGATGCCAAAAGCTCACTTGCTTTTTCATTCACTGTGTATTATTTTCACATTCAGTCACCTCCTGGGAGTAATGCTGAACTATGGAGTTGTCAATGTAGAAATCTCTCCATATCTCCCTGCCTTCCCCTGTTCAGTATGCACTCTACTCTCCCTCTGGCTACTCGGTCCCATGCTGACACCGTCCATCACACCTGTCCCTGTGATATTCCAAGCACAGCAGGACATGGCAGTGGATCGATGCACACATATAACCGCTCTGGTTTTTGTCTGCCCCCTCCCACTTCCATATATTCTTTATTTTTCATGTTTGCTGTCATAAATGCAGCTGTATTCATATAGTATGTAGTGTTGTGTATAATATTCTGTAAATATTAGCATCCGTCAAAATGCCCCACCCCCCTACACCCCCATGAAAACAGTGCTGATTGTAGAGATGACTTAATTCTGATTTTCCATTTCCATGAAATTGCACTTAAGTTTCGGACGCTGCTATTTCACACATTGTACTAAAACAAACGCAAATATTTTGTTATTAAATCTAACTATTAAAAGAGTGTCAGGGTTGTGGAGTTTTATTCTCTCATCTCGGAGTTCCTGAGTTACTCGGAGTTTGTTCACAGAAAGGCTGCACTAAAAGATTTGTGGCCTGACACTACGTTTACGTTTCACTCCTATGACAGGAGTGTGAAAGCCCATTTACTTCAACCTTCAAAGAGATGCAGGGAAAAAAAAAAGGCTTAAACTGTAGGTCATATTTCATAAACCATTTTCAGATCAGATTTTGGGGCAGTCAAGGATGGGAACACTGGGTTTTTTTTAATGGAAAGCAAATAAAGTGCATTCATGCTGGGAATTGTGCCAGGAAATGTTGCTTTATCTCTATAGCATAAGTCAGATAAAAGACGCCAGATTCATTTTTTCTGGCGGTACATGTGTTGGTATCCACAGGATAATTGGGAGCAGGTGAAGAATAAAAGCGAGAAGAGTAGTCAAATATTTATACTGTAATATTCTAAAAAAAAATTCTGCTATTGTTATAGCTCCTGAATTTATTTGAATACCAGTATCCAGTATAACAAGCTGAACTGTGCTACATACAGGAGATATATATATCTGTGACGCATTTGTATCCGGGGACATGGCTGGCTGGTAACGCCAAAGGATGCTGTTTCCAGTTTGAAAATCAAAAATCCGCCTCCACAGTATAGTTAATTAGGTCATCTGGTATAAACCTGCTAAGATCTGTGTGATTCCAGTCAGCAATAATAGAGGAATAGGTCTTTTAGTGCAAACAGTCCACAAGAACAACAACAACAACACTCCCGAAATGAGCAACAAGGAGACCAAGTCTCACACTGGATACCTCAGACATGTGCCGCAGGCAGTTGTGATGGCGACTCACTGTGACTTGCATGCCGGCTGTGATGTCTTTTACTATGAGGTGTATACCAACTGTGATGTAAATGAAGATATAAAAAGAGTGTCCTGTGCCTAAAGGATTTAAAAAGAAGGATCCCCTAAGGTGGTGGCGGTGATACGCCTTAAGTCGGTTTGTCAACCGCCAAAAAAAGGAAAGAAGAAGGAGGATCTCGTTTACGTGACGGTCCACCTTGAACCCTGGACTGGAGTGCACTATTGAAACCCTATTCTGTATAAAGCATCCAATATTTCTATTGCCCTATTCCAATAAAGCATTGTGCCAACCAACCCTGCTTTATTTGGATTATGCTAGATTAGATACTCCAAAGCACGCTCCAGTCCATCACACTCCTCACCTGGAAATAACCAATTCTTACCTTTTGCACTGGGTGGATGATGGATGATAATTATTCTCTTACAGGAAAAACCTTTAGATATGAAAAATTGCACAGCTTAAAATCGATGATGGATATTCTAAACAAGATAACTCAGAGTGCAAACCTTGGCAAAACCATAAAAATCAGGTACCCAGTATCCCCTATTGGATCTGCTGTACCAACACACTTCCAAACAAGTGATTATCCATGACTGGCATCAAATATATGAAGAAAGTTGAGCACGTCGTGCCCGCTTTTCTACATATTTACAAACTGACTCTCATATGGGTGGCAAGCCAGAAGCTAGATGGACAACATGCACGCAGACCAATGAAGAACCTTCCATCTGGCGGAAAAGGCTGCAAAAACAACCCAATAAACCAGATGGACGCTACTGCACATGCATAAACTCTGCTAATTGACACTGATACGGTTCAGACGGGAAGCTCCGCCCTGAACCAGATGTTCTGAAACAATTCATGCCACCTCAAAAATTGGTGTCAAGTTGTTCCAGAACTCATCAGGTACCCGTTTAAAAGCAAATTTGGAATGCCATCAAAGCTTCTGATTCTGGTTTCCTGATTGGCACGTCGACAAGGTACGTGACTATCAATCCACAGATCACAAGCTTGAATCAAGCTGATGCCACAGCCATCCGTGACCGGAAGTCCATGGCAGCTAATTGACAGAGCTCTCACGAGAGGGTGGATGGTATACACTGTCACACAGTGATAACCAGCCAATCATGAGCACACGAGCGTCTGTGAGCTCAGTCATATAAGGTGGTGGATATAATTTTCCCTCAGAGTGTGTAAGGCCGCCCCAAAATACACATGCGCAGCCGTTCGAAAAGATGTGGGTAGCAGTATTATATGTCACGGAGGGGGCAATTGCATGCTTACATCCCTCCCTGGTTGGTGGTGGTTGTGTGATAGGGAAGGCAATACTTGACGGGAGACGGACAGACTTTTGATTCAGAATATACCTCTCAAACTTCATTCAAATCAGATGTTTTGACAGATCTAATTTTTTAAAATTTGACTCATTATACCCTAAAAAGGGGAGGGGGGAATTTTTTTTGTGATGTCATCAGTGCGTGGAGTCTTACCAAAATTTACTGGGCGTATCCTTAGGTAATCACTAACCCACCATAAGATTTTCAAATTGATCTTTCAAAACTTATCAGGAAGTTAAGAGGCAGACAACCACATAAAAACATAACCTTGGCGATGGTAACAAAAAAGTGGTAGATTAGTCCGCTAGATGTGAAACATCTGAGGAAACTGAGGGGCAAAAAGAGGTCAAAGCTAATTACCTGATATCCATGTGTTTCATTAACAATTTATTAACCCCTCTGCAGGTATGGTACATCAGCACGTGTACACACACACACACACACACACACACACACACACACAAGAAATTGGATACACACACAGATTCAGGATGGAGGCTGGACTCGGAACGACCCTGAAACTCTAAGAAACAATAGATCAGAGCTCCTTTCCCCGCTGTTTTCACACACAGCCTCACTTGGGAGTCCATGACCTTTGGAAGCATTCAAAGCACACAATTAGCATCAGTGTGCATAGTTTGTCTGTAATTAGATCAATGGTTGTGATTTGATTTGCAGTGAAAGGTAACGAATCAAGCAGTGTTTTTATCCTCACCCAAGGCCTCAGTTACTCCAAAATGTGAATGTGGTGCTGTGCAGTTACGACATTGATAAATCCACAATGCAAATTCCTGTCTACGGGGGCACTGTTCGTTTTCAGGTGCCGAGAACAGATGAATCAAAGAAATGTTAAGGAAAGACGTGAGAGGCGCACAGGGGAGATGTGTGGAGGGATGGAAGGGTAGGGCAACACCAGGCAAGTTATTACCTAAGCAGTAGCATGTATGGGTGCTTCCTATCGAGTAGGGTTGCTAAGGTTGGTTTATAATTCTGTGTCAAATCTACAGCATGGACAGTCGCACAGGGCGAATTCTTTATACGTGCATATAAGGGGCATGTCTAAGGAGGTGCTGCTACATGTAACACACTTGAATTTACTGCTTTTGTACACGGAAGAGAATCGCACGTTCGGTTTCACTGTGGGAATATTAATCAGAAAAGATCACAGACAGAATGTTGTTTTGAAGAAAAGAAACCTCACCTGATTGACCATAAAACAGCCCAGTCCATTCTCACCCACAGTATTCCTGAGGTAAGTTTGCATTTAGGAGCTTAAAGCACTTCAGGCGAAGTATTGTTTAAATCCACAGGATTAGTTATCTACAGCTACTAGGCCCCTCACCCTTTATATTTATACATTATATGAGACGACCAATATAACTACAGTCGAACCTCGCTCGTATGGACTAAGAGGGGTGATGGGGTGTCCGGATTAGTGAATAGTCCATTAGAGTGAAGTGTTTTATTTTTTCGGGGGGTTTGTGCAGCTATACTCCATACTTAATACTGTGCAAGTAAACGCAACACAAAGTTCTGTAAAAGCACTGTAGTACCGAACATTTAACACCCAAATAATACATTTATATTGTACCTGTACAGTAAATACATGTAATACATATTGTAATACATTATACAGTAATTTATTTAACGTAGTGCTCGTGCTGCTCACGCTGAGTGCTCTCAAACTATCCTTAAAAATAATAATAATAATAAAAAAATAAAATCGGGTTGTCTGTAGGACCCGAAATCCGGTCCATCAGGGTCCGGTCAAGCGAGGTTCAACTGTATCTTCATAGTAGATCTCTATGTATTTTCGGTTGGAAAAAAAGGAAATGTGTAAGAGAGACTCGCAATGCTGCTTGAGGTGTAGTTATATTTCTGAAAGGACATTATGTACAGTATAGACATGGCTACATACCCTCCAGTATAGATTTGACACAAAAGTGGAAATTAGCATTAATACTTGTACTATTTAATTAATACTATTTGTTTAATAAGTTGGAATGAATTTAAACTATCCCAACCCCTGACCAGGCAGACCTTAGTCCTAATTGACACCTTTAGTACCAGTAGCGTGTTTAGGAAATATTATCTGTTCACTGTATTTGTACTAGGATTTTAGTACAGACCGAGCCAAAGGCAGGATTTCTTTGTACAGACCGAGCAAAAGAGTTTAATAAGTAGTTTAGTTGGAATTTAAATGTAGGTTTTATTCCATTTCCACCCATCAAATATTGCTTCCATATCATACCATATATGAGCATCATCAACCACGGAGGGGCATATGCACCAATCCGTGACATGCAAGCATGGCACCCACATAATTAATGAACTGCTGCACATGCACATTCGCCATCATGCTATCCACCCTCTTGGCAAAAAAGAGCTCACAGATACCCGTAATTGAACAACGGTGATCATCGTAAGTGGTAGGGAGGTGAGTTTATGCCATCCCTCCCTCCAGTGAGAACATGGCCAATTAGCTCCCATGGATGGATGCAGTACTGACCTAAATTCGAACCTGTGATTTCCTTGTTGATAGTCGCACACCTTGATCCACCACTCCAGACCCCAAAATAGTGGCTTTTTTGATTCACTTTAGCTGCCACTACCTACTCCGAACTAGGCGTCTTAATCCCTGTCTGTGTGGCAGCTTTCAGCTTGTTTCCCTTGAAAAGCACAGGCTTTCTGATGAGCAGCAAGTACTTTGCAGGAGTATGTAAACTCTTTATCCATTAGAATATTTCCTGTATACATTTTCTCTTCAAGGAAACACTGAGTGCTTCTCTGGAAGCTGCTAAAAATCACAACGCACAGAGCAGCTAGTTAACGACTAACTTGCCGGTCGGATACCCACTGATCCATGCGCGTTTTATTCCCCTTGCGCTCCAATCAGATTGCACAAACTGTCCTCGCCCTACAACAATTGCCGATATCCAGCTTGCCTTCAGTAAATGATTGTTAAAATGCTCCTAGTATAGGGATACACCCAACATTTTCTGTACACTGACGCTGGTAAGACACGGAAAACGCAAGTACAAAAATCTTTGTGGTAATGGTTGTAGAAAGCTAGTTCATTCGCTGATACCATTCCTGTGAGTTTATAAAGCTCCAAGTCGTCCCACTGAGCTTGGATTTGCTAAGACGACGAGGAAAACCAAGCAGTCGGCCAACGAGAACAGCCGGAGTCTAAGCCTCTAAACCCCAAACAATCATGCCCAAGGTTCTGCCTCTCCGTCTGCATGGCAGTCTTAGACATGCCCTCTTAACTCCAACATAAGTGCAACAGTATTCCTTTTTGCTGCCTGGCCGGACAAGGCTGCAGGCTTTCACAAGCCATGTTCACAGATGAATGTCCCTCAAACTTGCATTTCCCTTTTTCTGCCAATATTAAATCAATGTGTGGAAAAAGAGAACACAAAGAAGGCAATCCCAACTACAGAGCCTTTTGTCTGACTTCAGCTCTGTTTTCTAGAGAAACTATATTAGCATACTGTACCTACTGATCAGTCGTCTCATTTAGGACTGCCCACATACAACCAAACAATTTCAAATGTGCAATATTACCTCCGACACGACCTCAGTGAGCGGGCTGAGGGAAACACATACCTAATCACATTTCCTTAAAACACCAGAGAAAAACAAATTGCTTAAGCGAGCCTATAATGAATCGAACAGCAGACGGTGCACCGCCATAATGTGCTCAGACAGGCAGCTGTAAAACAGAAAATCCTGTTGACAATTTTTTTCCCTCTGCCTTGCGTGAAGCAAAGCAATTCCTCTGGAGTGATTCTGGCATGATGGGCGAGAGGAGGAAGGAGGGGGAGGCCTCCTATAAGCCCCGCATGTAAACAGAGGAAAATGAGTCAGTGCGAAAGAGAAGGAAAAACGACGTGGTGTGTAGGGCCAACTGGGCTGACAAGTGATTGATTTCCCAAAAGAAGCACCAGGCTTCCATACAAAAAAAAAAAAAAAAAAAAAAAAAACAACTACAGCCCCTCGCGTCAGAGGTAGGTGGGGGAGTCTAATCCGGTTTGCTCATCTTTGTGCAGATGTCTGCTTTCGGGCTTTCAGTAATCCATTTCTCTTTCTATCCCCTGCCACCGTTTTTATCAATTTGGATGGCAGCTAGGCAGACGGCTGGCCACCAGGTGAAGAGTGGAGAAGAGAAGACATCTAGTGAGCTTCCACGCTAGTCTTTTCCAAGTGCACAACATTCATCATCTTTCTATGTCTCAGTGCCCCATCTGATTCCGCCCCATTTTTCTCTCCCTAGTTATAGCCAATTTTACCCATCAAGTATTGCCTCACCATCACACACGACCAACAGCAACCAGGGAAGGCCATAAGCAAGAATCTGTCCTCAATGTAACGTGATGCTTTCACCTGTATTTTTATGAACTGCTGTGCATGCGCATTCAGGGGTGGCTCAACACACTTAAGAGGGAAAGCCCTATGCGTCCTGGTATACGAATGAGCTCACAGATGCACATGATTGGCTGATGATCCATGTAAGTGACAGGAAGGTGAGTGTATGAGTGTCCTGTAAGATTGCAGCCAATTCGCTCTCATGGTCTCCCAGTCGCGGATAGCCAGTTTGATCTCCAGGTTGATAGCCATGCACCTTGTCTACGTACTCAGAAGCCCAGTGCTCCTTCTGATTCTTAAGGAATTATTTGTTTTATGATATTACTACTACTACTTTTCTTTTGGCTTATTCTTACCAATTCAGCCAAGACGAAAGTTCTCTGGAGTACAAGGACCAATGCAAGGAGTTGCCAGCTATTCTTTGCCCTTTATCAGAAGGGGCAGGGGGACTCATTTTAAAGGAAGAATAAAAGGATTTAAATTAAAATAGGAGGTAAAATGTACTCTGAGAAGAGGATGAGAGTGATGGAGAAGGCTCAGTCTGAACATAGAGCCTGGCAAAAGCCGAATGGACCCTCAGCTGCTGTGTTCTTTGGCTGTGTGTCAGTAGAGGACGCCTTGTGTAACAGTGTTGCCTCAGCGTGCAAGAATGCAAATCCTCCCCTAGGATGGAGCCTCATGTTTTATAGAGTGCAACTCTACAGAAGTGTAGCTTGCAACTCTAACGATGCGCTGACCTTTTCCACACAAAGCTGCACTCCTCTGGTCTGCGGTTGCGTGAAAAACCTCAGCGTCTTTCGCTGAACTGCTCTGTCTCCTTAAGATCAGCTTATTAATGGCATGACTCACCGAGCCAAGAGCCCACGTCTTGTAGATTAACTACGACTGAACTCCACGAAGGTCACTGCCAATTGCTGGCTCAGTTAGAAAGAAAGTAGAAGAGAATCCAAGAGACGGAGAAACACAAAACCCTCTGAGGAGGCAAGTTTCAGGACATGAACATATGAGCAGGAGGAGGACCAAGTCTTTTAGCAGGTTCATCAACGGAAGGCTGGATTTAAAACAGTACAGAGGCCCACGGTCTCATATTTCCACCCTTAGGAATAGAGAAAAGGAGTTGACTCCATTCTTTAGGACGTGGCCTGTCATAGCTCTGCTTTTGAAACAAAACACAAGCTGGCCTTACACGGGGATGGTTCTGATGGCAGTTCCACATGGTTCCAAAATGGCAAAATATGACAGCAGTCTTTCAAAACAGCTTCACACTGGGGAGGTTTTTAAGACAGTTTAGTGCAGATTAAAATGACACCGGGGGCAAAACAATTGTGAGCAGGAGGTGAAAACACTGTGTGAATAGATTGTATTGAATGAGAAAGGCTTCCGAAAAATCACATCATGGCAGCTAGACAGTCATAAACAGTTTTAAAAACTGTCGTCCAATGTTAAACATTAAGGTGGTCAGTGCCGGTTGATATCAATGCCCGAAGTCACTGAGGTCCAACACAGTTTGGAACTGCTATCAGAACCGCCCCTGTGTGAGGCCTCCTTAAAAGCGCGCGCACACACACACACACACACACACAGACACACACACACACCATGCTAAATCTAAGCCAGTAAAAGTCAGACATGTACATGCCAGCAGCAATTTTTCAATACTCATCATGTATGACACTGAGAGGAAGGTATGAAGGCTCTTTACAGGTGTGAGGTCCTGGAAAACGAGTTCATTCACCTTGAAAAACACGGTGCAAAGATAAAGATCAACTTATTGATTGCTAATGAAGTGATTATCAAGGAACCCACAGGCAGTGAAGTCATGCTGTTGATCATGTTACACCAACTCAATAACTACGCTACCTTGAGTCATCGCCCGAGGCCTAAACTGACCTCTTGGGGCATCCAAACAAAGATGAAAAAACTCAGACTGACTTATGAGTTAATTCTTCCATGCTCTACGTTCCATTAATCCTGGAGCTCCAGAGAGCCCAGAGGGCAAAAAAAGAGCTGAACCCAAGCATTACTTGGAGGAATGGCAACCTTTACAATCTCTGATGTCCCAATTCTCTTGAACCAGCATGGAAACAAACACACTGACAGAATAATTACAGGTCCTGCCTGTGCCTGAACCCTGAAAATGACTGCTCTTGATGTCAGCACAAGCCAGCAATGTTCAGATGAGATGCTTCTCAACTTTTCATAATAATTCCTGCCTTCAATAGAAAAAAATCTCATAATTGAATGATAAAATAACATGTTCTATTATTAGTCACCTAATTAAGTCTATCAAGGCACATTTTATAAACATATGGCCAAGTGATTTAGGATGCTTGATGAAAAGATGCTGGAAATAAATGTATTTTATTTCAAATAAATAAATAAATAAATAAATAAATAAATAAAATGTGGCATGTGATGCTGCCACCCACATCTTTTACAAATTGCTGCACATTCAGGGGCAACATAACATACATGGAGGGAAAGTGATACCCGCCCCTCTTGTACGAATGAGCTCACAGACGCCCTTGATTGGCTGGTGATCACTGTGAGTGATGGGGAGGTGAGCTCTGTCTCCCCCCCCCCCCCCCCCCCCCCCCGAGAGCTTGACCCATCAGCTTCCATGAACTCCTGCTCACGGATGGCTGGTGCTTCAATTTGAATTCGAACCCGTGATCTCCACAATGGAGCTTGTCGTCATCATTCGGCTTTACAATTGATACTTGTGTGTGTGTGTGTGTGTGTGTGTGTGTGTGTGTGTGTGTGTGTGTGCCTATAAATTAATAAAATAAAGTTGTGTGCCCTAAAGCGGCATTACGCAGCATAGTAGCGCAGCACAGGGGCAACCATTGCCTCATGGCTAGAGAATCATTTTGGTTCAATAAGCAATTGGGTTCAAATCCCGTACAGCAGGGAAAAGATGCGTGAGGACGGCATGAGGGAGTTGCACACTCCCTTCCTCCACCTGCATGGCTTAAATGGCCTTGAACACGGCACCTAATCCTCAACTGCTCTAGGGGCACTCCAGTATGTGGGAGCCCACTGCTCCGAGTGAGTGTGTGCGTGCTCACAGAGGCAATAATTTCCCTTGCGGAATTAATACAGTATATACGTACATATATAAAAATGGTTAGCATGTCCGTCTAACAGCAGGAGGGCCCTGGGTTTAAGTCCCGAGTTTGACAAAAGCATTTTTATGTGTTATTTGCACGTTCTCCTTATGATTGTATGGATTTCCTCCAAATACTCCGGTTTTCCCCGACATGCACATTAGGATAACTGGCTGATCATTATTGCACCAAGTTGTGAGTGTATGAGCTGTTCAGGGTGTACCCTGTCTTTACCAAGGGTTGGCCGAGATAGGCTCCAAGGTCCCAATGAATAAGTAATTTGATGAATAGATAGATAGATGGATGGATAAACAAGGTAATACGTATGCACCGTGAACCGGAACACTGACATCATTTTTATTGGGATTTTGGGAATCAAGTTTAGTGACATTCTAGTAACAATGCTGCTCCTGTCTGAGACGTATACACGTTCAGGCTACTTAATACTCAAATGCATTTGAGTATTATGTCTCAGATTACCTGACAGTTTTTGCTGCATGATTTGGCAGGGAAGGGTCTGATGATGACGTCAGCCTGCAGGCTTCACGGATGCAGAAATCTGCTTGTGGTCATGTGCAATACAGTCAAGCATTTGGTTTAAGAAATGTAGAGGCTTTGTGAAGAAAAGGTAGCAGGTAGCTCAGGCTAAATCAGCTCAGCTGCGGAATGACCCCAAATGTGTTTCGCATATTAAGCTCTAACAGCCTGCCCCAGGGGGCAGGAGTCTATAAGAGAGTGGCTACACTACACACATATACAAAATGACCATGTACCTCCATCTCACACACACACACACACACACACACACACACACACACACACACACACACACACACACACACACACACACACACCCAATCTTACCTTATGCTCACCCTCCCTCTCTGCCTGCATTGAAATGGACTTCCCAAAGCCCCCATTCATCTTTCTGACAGGCATGGCATCGATCCGTGTGGGATGCGGGATGCAATTCTGGCCCTTTAAATGACTCCGTGCCCTGCCACTCGAGTGTGGCTGAAGTACGTTTGTTGAGGGAGGATTGGACAGTTAGCCGCACCACAGCAACATCAAAACAACAGCTCTAACCACGTAGAACACAGAGACCCATCATGGTTTAAAAACACCAAAAAGTCCAACTGATTTAACGCCTTAGTCCCGATTGGTCAAAATGACTGTGCGCTATCGGGTGTGTGTGGCGTAGACTTAAAAAAGGTGTGTAGGGTTAAAATGACTGGTTTGCTTACCTTCACACTTAAATGAGGCAAACAGCAATTGACATAACTGAGTGTGGTTCCAGGGTAAAACTATTTATAATCCAAAATTCCTCATTATCAGTCATTTCAAACAATGATGACCAGTCAGAGCTGAACTGGTAACTCACTCATTTATTCATTCATTCTATGAACTACTAAATGCTAGAGCCTATCTCAGCCGACTCTGCATGAAGGCTGGGCACACCCTGAACAACTTGCCAGGCCATTGCTGGGCAACACACACAGGGCAATCTGGAACAGCCAATTAGCCCAATGGTCACATCTTTAGACTATAGGAGGAAACCTGAATTCCTGGAAAAAAAAAAATCAGTGTAAGCATGTGGAAAACATGCAAACTGCACACAGCAACTCTCTTGCTGAGCCTGGGACTCGAACCCATGACCCATAAAAAAATAAAACGAATGCAAGGCTTCATTTTGTCAAGAAAGGCCCCCATGTCCTCCTATCATCACTACTACAATGTTTTCCCACAATGCAATAGTTATACTATGCTATTACCTACAACATACAATGTACTACATTCCTCCAGAAAAATGCATACCGCCACATTGGGGACATCCAGCCTTGTACGTTTGACGTCTGGTGTAATGCAGAGACTAAAGAGGAAATGACCACCTCAGGGAATGCCGTACTGTAGTGAAGGTAACACTACAACACATTCAGACAGGGTGTTCACTACAAAGGATTTGTCACAGATGCTAAGGAGCTGATAGAAAGCAGTAGCTGGAAAAATACACCACACTGACTAGAGATTTATTAACGTACAACATTAGCTAAACGTTGTGGCTTTCAGACCTATCACATGGGTTCTGCAGATCTGCTTAGGATCACACAACATCACATCACATCATCTGCATACGGGAGCAATAAAAAGTTCTAGCCAGTGACATCATGGCATTATGTGAGAAAAATGACTTGGTTCATACTAATGTTTTATGATCCAGTGTTTTTAGGAGAAATCTCGAAAAATATATATTTCTTTCACAAATTTGATTCAGTTTTGCACAAACATCAATTAACATTTTCACAACATCCATCCTTCCATCTACTCATTTGCATATCCACTTAATTCTACTAGGGGTTGCACTTGCACACAGCCATTCACACTCGCACCTAGGGTCAATCAGGAACAGCCAATTAGTCCAATGTGCATGTCTTTGGGATGTGGGAGGAAACCACAGTACTCAGAGGAAACCCACACATGCAAAGGGAGAACATGCAAACGCCACACAGAACCACCTTCGCCGAACCCGGGTCTTAAACCCAGGATCGTCCTGCAGTGAAGCACACATGCTACCCACTATGCATACGTGTAACAGGTCTTCACTGGGTCCAAGACAGACAGCGCGGTACATCCGCCAGGGTAGAGTCTAGAGCAGACATGGACAAACTACGGCCTGCGGGCCACATACGGCCCGTTAGGCTTTTTAATCCGGCTCGCCGAACTCGTCCAAATTATAGTAAAAACCTCATTCATTTTCCCCTTTCCCTGCAATGCCCACATTTCCCCAATAGATTGTGCACTCAAAACACATTGACCGTTGTTGGAGTGGCAGGAATTACTCTTTATTTCACTTCGTTTCACGTCGCTATCCGAGTCCTTCTGTAAAAATGAGCGGACCAAAGAGAAGGAAAGTGGACAGTCGAGTCGAAACTGACACAACAAAACTAACACCAGACTTTGATGCACTGGCAAAAAAGGAGGCCAACAACACTGTTCCCACTGAAATTGGTGAGTTTTTCTGCTGTGTTATGGAAATGTGGAAGTGCGTCTTTTAATTAAAAGCAATGTGTTCATTTACGCACAGCAGCGTAAGAGTTAAAACATAGTTTCTGCTGCAGGGAGGATATTTAATACAGCTTATGACTGTGTGCTTGGCGACGGAACATGTGTACTGTTTGCGCGTGAAGGTGAGGGCATCCGTGGCGTGTTTATAGAGCGCGAAGTCAGGATAATCCATCCATGATTTTGCGAGGTTTAACACAATTAGATATTAACTGAGCTTGAGTATTTCGTTAGGGAATAATATGTTTTGAATGTTGAAAGTGATTCCATTCATTTTTTGTTTCAATAAATGTTGATTTCTTTAACTTTGTTCCTTCGATTGAAACGTATTAAAAACAGACGTGATCTCCAGGTTTGATAAATCACAGTGTGTGTGCTATTTTAATCTACATACATTTTCTCCTCCCAGTATTGTGCAAAATAGTGTGTAAACACCATATCTTGCATATTCCTTGAGACAAACTTATTAACTGATAAGGGCTATTTTGCATATTTGAAAGGCAGTCCTCAGTGCAGATCTGTTAATAAATCGGGCTGTACATTTATTTGAGTGTTCTTACTGTTAGGTTTGCCCACACTACATGCAATGCTTTAGCATAGCCGACCCAAACACTCCATCCAAACGCTCCTGACCCGGCTCCTCTGTCAAATTTTAGAACCCATTGTGGCCTGCTAGTCAAAACGTTTGCCCACCCCTGGCCTAGAGCGACAACAGAGAGATGACTTTCACCACCAGATGATCTGTCCGACATCTGTTTATATTATCCAGCATGATTTGACTCTTCATATCGATAATACTCAGTGTTTCAGTATAACGGATCTACTTCCCATCCTGTGTAGTGGCCAGTGCTGGTTTTTTCACTCTTTCGGACACTCATCATTTGATCTGCATGTGCACCCAGGACGGCTGTCTGGGTTTGTTAAAACAAACACTTCATGGCTTCAGTAAATCCGTACTGATGATTCGATTACAGGATCTTGAAGAATCCACTCTATATGTTCTACACCCTCAATATCTGTGTAGATTTTTATAAAGTGAATCCGGGCTCAGCAAAATTTTTCAAATCTGATTTACTGAGATCCTATGCATGGACGTACACTCCCATCTGTGAATATCGGGATCATGAATATAGATGTGTTTGTGTCTCTGTGCAGCACATGCTTCCTTCTCCGAGTGCCTGTTTCTGTGTGTGTATACGACTGTGTGTGTTTATATATTACCCTCTCTACTAGTTTTCCCCTCCAATTCACTTCTTGTATTTTCTCCACCCCTGTTGCTTTCTGTCTCTTCATCTCTTCAGCTCTCCCTCTTTCTCTCTCTCGCAGGGTGCCGATCACTTCCCCTCTTCTTTCTATCACTCTCTCAGTATCTTAAGCTGCCTCTACACAGACAGCGGGAACAAGTTGCGCCCACTTTCCTACACCCATCTGCTGCAAAAGCCCAGAAAATTACCCATTAACCCTGATAGACAACTGTGCACGCGTAAACCCTCCTACTTCATCTTAATCTTGTTCAAAAAGTAAGTTGCACCCGGAGCTCGCACCACCGTGAAAAATAGAGTAAAGCAAACCAGCCACAGGTTGTTCCGGTGCAAGTGCCCGTACAAAATTAGCTTGAATGTTGTTTCTGTCTTTTTCCCTCCCTGATCCTTGAGTTAAAAAATTAAAAAACTGCTCCAAATAATTATGACATCATTCAAGTGGGGTAGCATGGTTAGCACGTCCACCTAACACCAATAAGGTCCTACGTTTGAGGCCCAGGCTCAGTGAAGGCGTTCTGTTCGGCTATGATGAAACTTCATATGACTACTCTCATGGAACAAGAAAATAAAAATAGTGAGACAAATGGATAAATAATTTGGTGCTAGAAATTCAGCTGTAATTTAAGAACATAAGAATTGCATGTATGTGATATTATCCTGGACCAGGGATGTCCCAATCTAGGGTAATATTGAATGAAGGTGTAGGTTTTCACTTCAACAATCAGTGATCTCACAAAAAGACTAAATTGCACATTAATGTTTCAATTTTGAAGCCAGGTGGCAGCCATCTTGGTGAGACCACCTTGTTTTAAGATCGCAAGATGGAGCCGTGACAACCCAACACAGCTCGAAAATCCTGAAAATTGTACTGCTGACACTCAGAATACCCCAAATTCATATAACATCTATAATTTCCCTGATATGTGTACCGTATTTTCCGCACTATAAGGCACATTCGGAGTATAAGGCATAAGGCCTTTTTGGCCTATTTGAAAACTGTTTTCATATATAGGGCGCACTGCATTCTAAGGTGCACAGAATAGAAGCTACAGTAGTGGCTGGGGTTGCGTTATGCATCCACTAGATGGAGCTGCGCTAAAGGG
>JAQNCB010000008.1:15526115-15539257 GCA_030068295.1 Euristhmus nudiceps | reverse complement strand
AGGAGGGATAGTGAATATATTGGTAGAAAGATGCTGAGGTTGGAACTGCCAGGCAAGAGGCCTAGAGGAGCCAAAGATAAGGTACATGGATGCACTGAGAGAGGATATAAAGTTACTTGGTGTGAGACAAGAGGATGCAAAGGACAGGGACGGATGGAAACGGATGATTCCCTGTGGCGACCCCTGATGGGAGAAGCCGAAAGAAAAGAAGAAAAGTAGACTGTGTTTTTAATTTTTCTGTTTATTAACACTTGATCTCAGACTTTTCCAAGTTTACCAATCCCTGTTGTGCTGACAAGTTATCATGGACGAGCAAGATCCTTCCTCCAGTTACGCCATCTTACTATTGGAAACAGACGAGGAACAAAAACAAGACAGAACAATTGAATGAGTGATACGAAGCCGGTTTCACCAGGAAGCCTTTAAGTTCATCCAAAACGAACTGATAATAAAAGAGAAAACACATTCAGTAGTGAATGAGCACATTCAAAGTCTTGATTTCAAAGTCGTCGGTGTTAAGTTGATTATTAGATGATAAGGTGGACGTGATTGCAGTTGGATTAGTCTGAAGTGGAGTGAAAAGGGTTGGGCACTTGCCAAGGAGGGACCCAGTTTTACTTGGCATCCATCCATTATCTTATCAGTACCGCTTATCTTTTAGGGTCATAGGGGAAGCAATCCCAACTGATTCTGGGAGAAAGGCATGGTACATGCTGGACAAGTCGCTAGTGTCCTGCGGTGCTAACAGACATGAACAACCGGGGACGGCTCTATGTTCTGACAGAATTTTGCTCCAAAAGCACTACTTGTACAAGATGGGCACCTTGCTGAAATCACTTGGGCTACTCAGTCCAGTTGGGTTACAGTTGTCGGACCAATGTGCTGTCGGACCATAGGGTTATAACCATTCACACTTACATTCACACTTTTCAAGTAGCCAGGTGACCTAATCTGTATGTCTTTCAGATTTGGGAGGAAACCAGAGCACCAGGAAAAAAACAACTGTGGCATCAGTGTTGATCACAGGACCTGATATTACCCTTCTTTCTATACACCATTAATATTACCATTTTAGGACCAGTCCTGTGGATGTGCTGCTCTAAAAATTTCCCAGGTATAAAGATGTCAGCACATTTGGGATAATTACCCCTACGGATTCGATCCAGGACTTGCTAATGAACTAATCTGCTGGGTCAGGTGTATTTGCAGGGAATTACCAGATGTAGCAATAAATACCAGAATTTCCCCCCCACACACACACACTATCCAGTAGCCCCTTTTAAAACTGGAGTCAGAGGCCCTGATAATGTATTACGACTTTATTGCCACCTTGTGGCAACTGTTCCCTGAAATAGTAAAGCCTGCCATAATTAAACCTGGAGGTGTCTAAGGAATACAATGTATTCACCAAGTCCCTGTATGAAGCTAACAGTTTTAGTATGAATAATAATTTCTTACAGTTTGATTCTTAGAATAAACAAAGTTATAGAATAAAAATCAGATCATGCAAAGTATTTGGAGCGTCTCTAACTAACTGCCAGAGTACAGGTTCTCGGACACCTTGATCTCTCCGTTTGCTTTGACACTTTTGTCGTTTTCAGAGGCTTGGAGTTCAGAGGCATGAGCAGAATGAAGAGCACTGTATAACCTGAGGTATCATCCAAGCACACGCTGACACCGGCACCCTGCAGCTAATTTTCATTTATTTTACAGCATGGATCTTCAGTCTCTCTGCTGGGACCTCTGCATTGCAGACTGGTTGTGTTTTTTGTGCTCTTTTTCTTTTTTTGAATCTACTGAAGATCCAGCCAAGTGATAAAACCTGCCAGAACTTTAATTAGAAATATACATGTCAATTATAGCTCGCTATCTTTTCATTGATAAAATTCTCATCCTTTCTTTCAACTTTCTTATAACTGGTACTCAGATCTATTATGGTGTAGGGGTTAGCATGTCCGCCGCACAGCAGGAAGGTCCCAGGGACGAGTCCCGGGCTCAGCTGTGGGGATTTCCCGTGTCTGCGGGGATTTCCTCTTGATACGCTGGTTTTCTGGGCAGTGGAGGCTTAGTGATGAAGAGGATTCCTGATCCGAAGATTGGGGGTTCAATGCTCAGTACCACTGTTGGGCCCTTAAGCCTCAATTGTTAAGCTGTATAAAATTGATCGTTGCAAGTCACTCTGGATAACAGTGTCTGCCAAATGCCAAAAATGTCAATGTCTCCTCCTACAGTCCAAAGACATGCACATTAAGTTAATTAGCTTTTCCAAATTGCCTCTTGGTGCACAGGTGACTGATTTTTTGTGTCTCTGTGTGTGTTGGTGTTACAATGGTCTTCCAAGCTGTTCAAGGTGTACCCCACCTGTGACTCTAATAGGATGAGTGGTTCAGCAAATGAGTGATTGATAGATCTGTGATGACCCATTGCTGATGTTGGTTATAACTTATGCAAAGAATAATAAAATTTCTGCAGAGAAGCTCATGACACCCCTGAGAGTCAAAAATTCTTCTCAGCAGTGCTGCCTCAGTGGATAAGGCGCTCAGCTAGTGATCAGAAGGTCAGCAGTTTAAGTCTTAGTACCACCGAGCTGCCACTGGTGGACCCTTGAGGAGAACCCTTAACCCTCAACTGCTCAGCTGTATAAATGAGATAAAAATAAGTAAGTTGTATGTATAATGTAAGTTGCTCTGGATAAGGGCGTCGGCTAAATGCCATAAATGTAAATCAAGGACTTTTGTCAGAAGCTTCCTCTTTCCCTGAATTCTTTATGCACTAATAGCACCTGATTTTGTCCCTTAAACAGAACCTGACAAACAGAAATGTCAGGTCTGTTTGCTAATTAGATCAGACCGTCAAACACCTCAGGGATTTTGAAGCCCATTAGCTGGGTGGTCCTGGTGATGGCATGGAGGGTGTCCAGCAGGGTGACGTTAACCAGACAGCAAAGCTTGCGAAAAGTGGCCTGTAATGGGCAGCTGAGGCTTGAATAATCATAACACTAAAAACATGGTGCTAATACGGGTGCTCAGTTCAATTCATTTGCTAAGCCACTTAATCCTACTGGAGTCGTGGAGAGGGTGGAGTCTATCTCACCGAACTGAGGGCGAAGGTGAGGAACACACTGGACACCTCATCAGTCTATAGCAGGGCCAACACACACATAACCATTCATACTCCTACTCATGCTTACGGGAAGTTTGGAATAGCCAATTAGCCTAATGCATCCATGTCGATGTCTTCGGACTGTAGGAGGAAACTGACTTCCTGGAGGAAACCCACACAAGCACAGGGTGAACATGCAAACTCCTCTTGCTGGGCGGCAGATGAGAAAAATATTATGCCACCATGCGTCACCAGTTCTATTCATTCTCACTCACTCAATCACAGAACCGCTTAATCGTTTAGGGTCACGGCAAGGCTGGGGCCCATCTCAGCCAACAACAGACAAAGGTAGGGGACACCCTGAACAGCTCGCCAGATGCCAAAACACACACAACCAGTCACACTTACACTCGCTCCTCGGAGAAATTTTGGAACAGTTAATTAGCTTACTGTGCAGCATGTCTTTAGCCTGTGGGAGGAAACTGAAGTTCCTGGAGGGAATCCATGCAAGCACAAAGAGAACATGCAAACACCACACAGGTACGCCCTCGCTGAGCTCGGGACTCGAATCCTGGACCTTCTTGCTGCGCGGCAGATGTGCTAAACACTACCCCCACCGTGCCACCCCAGTTCAATTCGACCCAACTTTTTGTATAGCACTTTTAACAGAAGGTATTGTCATGAAGCATCTTTGAGAAGATCTCAGTGTTACTTTAAATCCAGAAAAGAAAGGAGGACATAAAATGAACACAGCATCTTCTAACTGAAACTGGGAAATGTGATTATAAATTATCATAGTGTACGGCAGTGTATAAATGTGAATTAAAGTACTGGGATGTGTTGAGCTTGTGTGGGATGAGTACACAGCATGTGATGAGAAAAACATTATTATCAACAAAGCCTCAACAAAATTTGAGTGGAGAAGTGAGATTTGATTTATGCTATCGACTATTTCCAAGTGACTCTGTTCAGTAGCCGTGGAACAGCGAACAGTAAATAATGCTCACTCATGCAGTATACATCAGCCTATTTTGAGTGATTTCCAATGTACCTCTGTTCAGCTGGGGATGAGTCATTATATCAGGTGTGTTTCCTATCAACATAACATTCAAGCAAACGCCACCGCAATACATCTTACAACTCACACAACAATCTGCACCGAGCAGCAAAAAACCGGGGGATTATAAAAGAGAGAGATGTATTTTTCTCAGTCATTGCGGGAGGGGGAAAAAACAAAAAAAAAAACAAAAAAAAAAAAACTTTACTGTGGCGTACTCACATATGCATCTCCGATACATGGGCTTTATCACCCCCTTCCCTTTTCTCAATCCCTCCAGTAATATCTTATAGCAAACTGTACATTATACACAGGGCAGAAAAAAAGTGGTTAGCATGCATCCCTTGCAGCAATAAGGTCCTGGGTTTGAGTCCCAGGCTTGGTGAGGGTGTTTCTGTATAGAGTTTTCAACTTCTCGCCATGCTTGCATGGGTTCCTCTGGGTACTCCAGTTTCCTCCCACTGTCCAACACAATAGGCCAATTCACTGTTCCATAATGCCTCTAGGCAAATGTGAGTGTGACTGGTTGTGTGGGTTGGCCCTGCAGTGGTATGTCAAGCTGTTAAGGGTGTACCATGCTTTTGCCAGTGTTGGCTGATACAGGCTTCAGCCTCCCTGCGACCCTAATAGGATTAAGTGGTTTGGCAAATGAGACGTGATGAGCGGTATGTAGACACGCTGCCTGAACCAACATGTTGTGTTTATTTTGGGGGAATATATTAAAATGGGGCTAATTGACATCATATTAAGGTTGGATGTCATGAGCTCAAGAAACTGAGCAATAACAACAATAATAACAAATACATTTTTAAAATGAGAATGTTCTAAGGAAAACCAACCTTTCTTTAATAAGGTAATATTTCAACACACAACAAGAGCAGAGTAAGTAAACAAACTTCAGTACAAACACAAATCAACATCTACTGTATGCTCTGGAATTTACTAGCCACACACACACACACACACACACACACACACACACACACACACACACACACACACACACACACACACACAACAACAACCACATAAATCCTACAGCACAACAATAGATAACTATGCCGATGTATTAATAAAAAAAGCTAGTATTGTTTTCATAACCCACAGATCACAATAAATATCAGACACATGCCCAATATGCATCAGAGAAATTCTATTTCTGGACTTCACATTAATTATAGGATTCTGCTTTTATAGTCCAACATAACACATTACACACACAAATTATTAAATAATAATGAACACACACTGGCAGTTTGATGAATGAAATCATGTCTTACCTGGAATTTTAGAGCATCAAACATGGGCCTGACTTCTCCAAATCCAATCAGTTCAAAATGCACTTGAAGTTGAACTGCAAACAATCTCTACCGGTGCTGTGAATGCAACTTCCAGGTAGGGGCGGAGTCTCCTCAACAAACATACATTCATTCATTTTCTGAACCGCTTATTCCTAATTAGGGTCGCGGGGAGGCTGGCGCCCATCTCAGCCGACTCTGGGCGAGGGCGGGGTACACCCTGGACAGTTCACTAGGCCATAACAGGGCCAACCCGTTTTAATTTTTATAGTTAATTCTTTTTGTTTTTAATTGTTTAGGTGGCACAGTGTTGTGATGGTTACCATGCCGCTTCACAGCAAGAAGGTCCTGAGTTCGAGTCCCGTGCTCAGCGAGGGCGTTTCTGTGTGGAGTTTTCAAGTTCTCACAATGCTTGCATGGGTTTCTCCTGGGTACTCCAGTTTCCCCATAAACACATGCACATTAGGCTAATTGGCTGTTCCAAACTGCCCCTCGGCGTGAATGTGTGCTGGCCCCGTGATGGTCTCGTGAGCCGTTCAGGGTGTACCATGCCTTTACCCGGTGTCGGCTGAGATAGACGCCAGTTTCCCCAGAACCCTAGTCTTCAGTAAATGAAATGTATGCTTTGTTAACTGAATCAGCATAAGAAGAGATCTTGGGCTGCTTTTGTAGTATGTTCAACGTAGACGTGAGTGTTAAGACTCCGGGCATGCTCAGAGACATATTGTCTTCCTCATTGGCTGTTCCAGCCTAGTAGTGACATCAACACACTGGACTGGCTGGGCTGCGTCACTGACTCGTGTATCATCACAAATTATCGGCCAGTGCTGAGCTGTGCAAACAACAAGCATAGAAATCACCGAATGCATTTCTTTTGTTCCTAAACCAGCTGATGACACGAAAGCTGAGTTGGTCAAACGCGAGCTGCGTAAGCAATTTTGGATTTACTGTCATGCTCATCCCTGTCAACATTCTCATCCTCAGAGTCACTAGAATGTAACGTCTCACTGTCTCCACAAGAGACATCGGCCCCGCCCAACATGTTAACGTCACTTCCAGGGGGAAAATAACTGCGAATCAGCTAACGCCTGTAGTTTAGCACATTGCTCGTAAGCCACTGGATAAAACCATCCAGTTTTGTGCTGAGTGCTCGTGACCCAATTCCACTGACAGATATACATGTGCATGTCCACCTTGTCTGAGTGATGATGTCTTATGTATTGGATCACAAACCATTTCTTTCCTTTTCTGTACTCTTCCCTGATCACTGGGAGGCTGGTGCCCATCTCAGCCAACTCTGGACGAAGGCACGGTACACCCTGAATAGCTTGCCAGGCCATCGCAGGGCCAACATATTTTCCCATTCACACTCACACCTAGGGTCAATTTGGAACAGCCAGTTAGCCTACTGTGCATGTTTTTGGACTGTGGGAGGAAACCGGAGAACCCAGAGGAAACCCACACAAACACAGAGAGGACATGTGAACTCCACATGCTGTAATTAAAAAGTTAATGCTTTTTATTTAACCTCTTCAATTACTGCTGAAAGTCTACACTTGAGCCACATCTTCACTCCTTCATCTCAAATCCACTGGGGACAAAATTACAAAACTTGTGACACTGTTCAAATACTTATGAACAAGTGTACCGACCTACCGATAGACAGACTGACACCAATCTCAATGGAGTGTGAGAACTAAACTAGAATTTAAATTAGTTCAACTTGACATTCATGACAATAACATTCCTGGCTGCTATCCCAACACCCCCCTCTCCAACCCCCCTTTAGCCTGGTGCAGCCTAATTCTTGCCCCAGTGGGCCATATTTGACCTTTAGGTGGAGAAGTAACTCTATAGAGCTAAATAAAGCCATGTTCATGCCACCATACCATCGAATGATACTTACTGTACAAAGACAAGCAAATAACATAATAAAAAAAACACTTTGATCACTCCTGAAGATCTTTATGAAGATAAACCTTTGTTGAATGGCTGATAGATGGTCCAACTCCCTCTGTACATACACCTAGTGATGCACAATTTACCAAACGTATGAGTGTTCTCATCGTTCACCTGTGATATCTATGAATAGTGAGAATGGTGTCCAAGTGGACGCCAATCTTTCCTCAACCACCAAAGAGCTCTGATCCGCCCGCTGGAGAAACATTCACCGAACTGAGCTATTCACATTACCAGGAACTGTCAAACAAAGTTATCAGTACTCTGACTCTACCAGAACTAATACAGCAATCATAACAAGATTGTTCATGGGCTAGGAGATTGAAGGTACACTTTCTATTATTAGAAGCTTGTGTTTGGAGAAGGATTCATCATTTCTGGTTTGTGAAGAAAGCAGTCAATGATCGCCACTGGTTCTCCTGGTAGTCTGATTTTCCTGAGGTGCAATAATCTGTTTTTTTTAGGTCCACCACTTGGCAGGGGATGTAATGTATTCATCAGTGTTTATTTGTTTATTTATTTGTGAGTAGGATTATGCAAAAACTTGAGATGGGCCTGGTAAGAAGCCACAACATTTTGGAGAATATCCAGATCCAGGAATTTTTTTTCTGATAGCAGAATTATGTATAAACTTCTGATCTGATTTCCATCAAACTTGTTGGAGGGATGGGGCATGGGCTAGGAAACAACCCATTAAGTTCTTAAGGCGATTAGTGTATGGGATCATGTTGAAAAAACTAAAACACCAAAGAGCCAAAACGTTTTTTGGGTGGGGCAGTGGTGGCCCAGTGGTAGGAAGCTGGATTACAAGGTCGGGGGTTCAAGCTCCACTACCAACAGGTCGTCACTGCTGTTCCCCCAGTGCAGCTAACTGGGTTATCAAAGGCCGGACGTGTCTCTCAATGTCTGTGGTGGGAGGCTATAAAAGAACCATTGCTGAATTTCATCAAGAGTAAGCCGCATAGCCGTCAGTGTGTTTCTGCCCTGCGATGACCTGTCGAGCTGTCCAGGGTGTACTCTGCCCTCACCCAGAGTTGGCTGAGATGGGCACGAGCCTCCCCATGACCCTAATTAGGATTACGCGGTTCATAAAATGACAGCATGAATGAAAATGTTCATCATATACCCACTAAAGGGAGAGACATTTCACTATAATTATGCTGTCATAATAACCCGGTTGTGCCTGGTGGAGACACCTTGTACTCTATGAATGCCCCTCTAGTTGTCTAATATTTTTCAAGGGATAGTAACATGCAGCTCAGGAAATGAAAACACCAGCACCAGCACTATCATTAGCAAAGTGCTAATTTCTAACTGGCGGCATGGTGGCGTAATAGTTAGCACGTCTGCCCCACAGCTAGAAGGTCCTATGTTCAGCGAGGACGTTTCTATGTAGAGTTTGCACATTCACGCCGAGCTTGCATGGGTGCCATCTGGGTAGTCCGGTTTCCTCCTACAGTCCAAAGGAATGCACATTTGGCTAATTGACTGTTCCTAATTGTCCCAGCTGTGAATAAGAGTGTAAGTGGTTGTGTATGTGTGTCTGTTGGCCCTGCAATGGACTGGTGAGCTCTCCAGGGTGTAACTCCGCCACCCCCCATCCAGTGTTGGCAGAGATGGACTTCAACCTCACTGTAATCCCAGTAGGATTAAGCAGTTCAGCAAATGAGTGAATGGTGAGAATGAGAATTTTCTTTCAAGAAGCTGGAAGTGAAAAACAGGACATCACATTGCTTTGATGGTTGTATTGGATGAAGTCAGAGGAAGAGCGCTGAATGCATTTCACTAATAAAGCCCAGTGCTCTCCGAACTGCATCAGTGCCGAAGGTGGTTCAGTGGCTAACACGTTCACTTCACAGCAAGAAGGTCCTTGGCTAGTGATTCCATTTCTGTGTGGAGTTTCCATGTTCTCCCCGTGCTTGTGTAGGTTTCCTCTGGGTACTCCAGTTTCCTCCCACCATTCAAAGACATGCACATTACGCAAATTGGCTGTTTCAGATTTCCCCTAGATGTGAGTATGTTGGCTATGTGATGGATTGGCGAGCTGGTGTACCTTACCTTTGCTCAGAGGTGGCTGAGACAGGCTCTGGTCTTCCCGTGACCCCAGTAGATTAAGCGATTCAGCAAATGAATGACCGAATGGATAATTTAAAATTTCATATTTATTTCTTTAAATGTTGCAGTTAAATAATCCTTGTTTAATGTTTAGTGTTTAGAAGCTCTGGACTCCAGAAGAGATGTGTTACATCACAGTGTTTCTATGGTAACTGTAGTAAGTGTAAGTAGTAGATTCTGTGCAGTATATTTAAGTTCGTTTCTTGATATAAAGGTACTGGCTACTCCAAGCAAAATGTTTTTATAGCTTTTTTTTTTATAGCAGTATGTAGTGATATTAGCATATCCAACTTATGAAATATTCAAAACCAGACAACTAATGTCCACTTCAGCCTGGCTTTATACCCAGCAGTCAAATCAACCAACACCAGGTTCCTACTCTAAAATATTTAACCTGGGCTTAATACTCAGAATGAAACGTGCTGCCTGACATAAAAAAAAAGAAAAAGAAAAAGAAAAAAGAATGCAGATTCGTGACATGCTACAAGCAGAAGTCTTGATTTAGGTTCGGTGTGTTATTACTTCATTACAACCCATGGGCTCTGCAGGAGCACAGCTGGCTTTGCCTCCAACATACACATTGAACACATCCCCACAGTGCTTAGCCAGCTGCAAAGCACAAAATTATCACCCAACACAACACATCCAACCCCCCACCTCCTGCTCATGTTATTTTTTTTTTATTATTAATGTATTTTTTAAACATAAACACATGAAATGTATTCATTTGGCCAATGTTATTCAGTGTGATCTTCAAGTGTAGCACTCAGTGGACAAAGCGGAGCAGGATAAGATCTGGGATTTGATCTCACAACCTTCTGGACATTGCAGAATATTAATCTCATTGGCATCACTACTCATGATATTGCATTCGGTAGCGTACTGCTGTCACTCCAAAGCGCTTAATCTTATTTGGGTAGCGAGGACGCTGGAGCCTATCTCAGGCGTCATTGGATGAAAACGCTGTGATGACCGTCTTTTTTTTTTTGCGCATGCCAGTTCAGTCATTGTGGTTTTTGCTCTCTTGCCCTGGGCATGGAGATGGGTAAGTAGCTCACACTTGAACCTGCCAGAACGTCCATATTCAGTACAGGAGGACTCCGTTCCAAGAATTTCTTGACATAGTTGATTGAGTTTTGCTTTCTGAGTCTGGCGTTTCCCACAGCCTGAACATCGCACCAAACTATCGCAGGGCCAACACACATCTATTCACACACAAACTTACACTCAGGGTCAATTTGGAACAACCAGTTAGCCTAATGTGCATTTCTTTTTTATAATGTGGGAGGAAACCCATGCAAGGATAGAGAGGACATGCAAGCTACACAGAAAAATGAGGACAGGACTTGAACCCAGGACCTTCTTCCTGTGAGGCAGATGTGCTAACCACTACACCACCATGCTGCCCAACATGATGACTTTATAACAATATGATATCTATAATCACAGTCCAGTTCTTACTAGGTTTCTTCAAATGCTGAACCAGAGGGAAAGTTTTTCAGGATCTGTAAGAATCCAAGCAGCAGCAGCAGCAGCACACAGCCCACCACTCTGACTGATAAGCAGTTTGCCTTTAATGCCTTCCTCCTCCGCTTCTTCCAGTGGTAAACCCATCATTTAATTCTGGAGCATGTGCTTACAGTAAGACTCGCTGGATAAATTCCCCAGCATTTCACATACAGGGATTACCCAGCTGGAGAGAGTGCCACACATTATTCATTCAAAATGTCTTTTCCACCAACCCCAGAAAAAACTACAGTTTAGCACCTTTTGAGAATCACCTTCACAAAGTTGAAGGTCAGAGATTTTTTCCAGCGCAGCCATCTGATGATTTCTCCCACAGCTCAGTAGCATCAGAGACAAGACATAAGGCTAGGTGACCAATGCATCAAACCGACAGCTCAGAGATTTTATCCATCACTATAATCCTCCAGTAAAAGTAACTGAACAAAATATTGCTAAATTCTAAAAATAAAAATTGTGTTCTCTAAACAAAATAGTTCTCAATAGGTCAGGGTTACATTGGACCCTGAGAAAGAAATACGCCTCATATGGAAACCCATGCAAATCAACTCTAAAGGCCAGCAAAGCACTTTTCTGACAGTTCTTGTTACCTAGGTAACCCTCTCCCATTTCCTGAAACCATGAGCAGCAAAGAGCTGGTTCCCTACTGATTTTTTTTTTTTTCCATTATCCAAATTATTTCTTTCATTTTATTCATACTTCTTGGGTCACCAAGAGGCACTAGCCTATCTCAGACCACTCTGGGAAAGGTTGTGGTGTATTCAATATCAAGGTCAACACACATACCATTCACAATCCCACTCTCACTTAGGGGCGATTTAAGGTCACCAGCCCATCAGAGGGGAACACGAACGAACACACACACACACACACACACTCCAAAGGGCAGTTTGGACATCTCTATTTTACAATTGGAGTCATTACACAAATGTCAAAAGTTATTAACAAGCTCAGCCGACACAGAGAGAAAGCGGGGTACACCCTGAACAGCTTGCCAGTCTGTTGCAGGGTGAACACACAGTCACATGGGCAATTTGGAACAGCCAGTTAGCCTAATGTGCATGTCTTGACTGTAGGAAGAAACTGGAGTGCCCAGAGAAAACCCAAGCAGGCACAGGAACATCATGCACACCCCACACAGAAACGTCTTTGCTGAGGCTGGGACTATGACGGCATCTGTTAATCAACTGAATCTGTTGCTTGTCACTTATCTTGTCCTGTGTGGATGCCCCTTTACACTTCCCCCTAAAAACAACCTGCAATGCACAACCCATCTACTGGGATGAAACCAGAGAACCCAGAATAAACCCATACAGACACCAACAACCCCACAATTTAATTAAAGAAAAAGGAAATGAGACCAAACCCAGGGTGTGAGCTCGTTTTTTATTGTTATAGACAAATTGATAAACGGTTAATTGCATTGATAGCCAGACAACACAATAACCTCTATTAGCTTCGGCAGGGCTCACGTTCCGCCGCAAGAAAGGTTGCTGGGTTAAACATACAGTATATTTTATTGGCATTTAGATATGTTTAGTAAGTACATTCTCCTCTACAAGATTCATGTACAATATACAAGTTCAAAAATATAGTTTGTTTGCATTGAGTTCATTTCCCATGTACTCTCCTCAGGATGACCAAAAAACAAACAAACAAACAAACAAACAAAAAAAAAAAAACCTAAATAATTCACATTAGCATGATCTGGAGGGCAAGGAGTCAGAATTTTCATGGTGATGAATCTATAAAGGACAGGAACGAGAGACATGGAGCCTGTGAAAGACACGTGTTGATGTGTGTGTACCCAAAGAGGGTAGCAAGTGCACAGGCAACACCAAATGAAAAGACCACAGAAGTGTGCATGGGCCTGAATCTCCCCCCCTTTTTAATTTCTAAAAATAATAATAAAAAATTAGGCATCAAGGAGCTGAAAGCTTATCAGCAGTTTCTCTGGAAACACATGACCCTATCACGCATACATACAACACCTTAAGCAATCCACAGTACCACACACACACACACACACACACACACACACACTACAGTACAATAAATGGACGCAGTACAGTTCATTGATTACGAGC